>VZRS01007674.1:820469-1021591 GCA_013398055.1 Ifrita kowaldi
CACAAAAAAAAAAAAAACAAAAAAAACCCACACATCCAAAACACCACATACCTTCACTTTTAAAAGAAAAACAAGTCTAAGCAGCAAATTAGAGCTAAAAAAAAAAAATTAAAAGAAATTAAATAAGTGCCTTCCATGATGACACCAAATCAGGCTTTGGGCACTTTCTGTATAATAGCAACAGGATGACATTTGGAAATACATGTTGATTTCTAAATTAAGTACACATTGGAATTCTGCACCAAAACAAATCAGAATAAACTCACGCCTAATTTTACAAAACATCTCACACTATGGAAGAGAAGGAAGCTCTCTGTCTTCCATTTCAACACTGTTCTGTCTGGCTCATACTTTCTGGATTTCCAGTGGCTTTCTTTTCTTTAATGTTATCATTTACTGAAAGGCAAAGTTGGTGCAAAAAAACTAGCAATAAACCACTGTGTTCTTTTAAAACAGGTGCACATGAAATTGTGATTTAACAAAATATTAGGTCATAAATCTCCTCTTAACCAAATAAAATCTATGGCATCTCTTTAGTCTAATTTATTCTTCCACTTAAATGGGTGTTGGAAGAGAAACAGGTTCATCTTTTTATGTAATTATTCTGTTGACCTGAAAGTTGGAAGCTAATTGTGCAAAGTGTTGCAGTAATTACTTAGGATTAACAGAGGCTTCAATCCATCTGAGATACATTATGAAATAAATACTTGAATTGGCTTTAAAAATAAGAAATTTTATTGCCTTACAGCAGGCTATCAGCTTATAGTTTCTAAGAAACCTGCAGAGATGGTCCTATCTCTTCAAACAGAAATGCAATTTTTAAAATGCTATTTTAAAAGACAGTTTCACATCAAACGAAATTTAAGTAGCCAGGCTTCAAAAGGACAAAGCTGCAGAGGAGTTCTGCCACATTAGATGACTTTGAACCACAGCATGCATTTGCAATTCATGCTTAATTTTTATATTTGAGTTTGTTTCTCAGAAAGCCAGCAGTACAGCAGGGGAGGAGCAGAAACAAAAACCTGACAGAACCCCCAGCATTGAACTGGCAACCAAAACAGGGTGCAACAATGCAAGAGCAGCCCTGAAACCACAGCAGCTTCCGAAGCACCACCAGTTGCTTGGTCGGCTTGAGTCTCCTTAGTGAAAAGATTCTCTCTTTTCTCTATGCTGTTTTTCTAGTATCTATAAAATGAAAATGTTGCACACACAGCATAAGCGAGCGTGCTAAACTGAGGGGTTCCAGATCAGTTAAAGAAAAGATAATGGTCCATAAGCGGTTTGTCTTGGCAATTCTGTTAGGTATCTTGGTTAAAGTTCACCACTTCAAGCACTTAGTAGGAAGTAAAGACACTGAAAGACTTGGCAGAAGTTTAATATAAATACTAACAGACTTGAAAAGACTTTAAAAACTCAATGAATTAAATATTGCTGGAATTTCATAGCACACTGCCACTGCTACAGTAGTGTCACTAGCTCAGAAAGTAAAAAACCCAAAACACCACAAAACAAAAAACAGACTGTAAACAAACCTCTAGTAATTTCAAGAAAAATGCTTTGGAGAATTAGAAAAGAGAAAATAATTCAACATTAAACCTCTCCCCCTTATAGGAGAATGTGTTAGAACATTTTACAGTCTCAAAACGAGCTTGAACACAAAAGCCAGGTTTTGATTTCACATGCCCTGTGCTGCAGGCAGAAGTGATCCCAATATCAAAGTAAATGTTTAGTGTTTACATGAGCCAATAAAGCAGAAAACTTTCTAATATGCATTAGAGCATAAGCTCATAATCTAAACAAAAGGGATTTACATAACTGGACACTTTACAGGCTGATTATCTAGTTTATGGCCTAAGACACACACAGTTGCATTACAAGTTTGAAATTATTTGGAAATCCCTCTGGCACCTAAAAAGAAGCAACAAGGGAACTCCTGGACATCCTCAATCATTGCTGCTCACAGAGCAAATGTGCTTTGGCATGGAAATGACATGGCTGCAGGAGCATCTTCCTCCTCACTGCTTGCAGTCAGTTATCAAAACCACGAGGCATGGAGATAGAAGGAACAAAATCTCAGTTATCTCCCAGAGTTGTTTACAACCACCTGAAAATAAAAGGCTTTGCTGATGCTATCTATCGTGCACAACAGCTGTGTCAGGACAGCTGAAGGGAAAATAAATTATCACATTGTGGGAAGAACTCCTCAGTGAGCAAAGGAAACCACCTATCCCAGACATGACACCCCTAGTCAAGTTCAGTTGTGGGAAATGAATTTTTATATTATCATTAATGATTTCAAATAGATGAATTTCAGAGCATAACATTCAAACTCTTTCTTAGCTTTACTATATCAATTACAATTTGGTTTGGCACCCAGAAGAGTAACTTTTTCATTTCTGCAAAGCTTAAGGTTTCATGAAATATATCAGGAATTGCTAAGCTTGTCAGGTCAAAGATGATATGATACCCTTACTAGACCTGCCTTACCAAAATTATGAACAGGCCTGTTTATTAGCTCAATACCTTATTAATGCAGAAGTGGAACCCCAAGTGTCAAACACCACTTTCCACCTCGAAACTATGCAATTTTTTAAGAGGCACAATACCACAGTAGGCTATGGCCAAATGCAGCACTTCCATTCTTTTCAGTCTGCTCCTTAATAAAAAGGAACAGTTTTATCATTGCAAACCCAAAGACACTCATTAGAGACTTGTTTGCCCTTCTCTGGACACACTCCAGCATCTCAAAATCTTTCCTAAGTGGAGAGGCCCAGAACTGGATACAGTACTCAAGGTGTGGCCTCACCAGTGCTGAGTACAGAGGAAGAATCACTGTCCTGGTCCTGCTGGCCACACTGTTCCTGATACAGTCTTGGCCACATGGGCACACACTGGCTCATGTTCAGCCATGTGATCCACACACACCAATGCCAATAAGGCTATTAAGAAGCAAGAATCAAAGTAGTTAGGTGAAACTGTAGCATTGGGCTAAAGGAGTCGAGAGCAATGTGAGACAATATTCTCAGGGAAGTTATCCAACATGCAACTCTCCACTGCCATAGGTGGTGCTGCACTCAATTCAGGTATCTATAAGTAGGCTCCACCAGGAATAAAACAGCTCACCTCCTATTTTGATATGAGTAAAAATACACAATAGGCAAATTACTAAAAAAGCTCAAGACACTGGATATTGACACTATTTGAAACAACTCAAGCTTTTATTGTTTAACAAAAGCAACTGGGGGAAATGGACAAGGAGAGACAGAAATCCTGGCTCCATCTGGAAGTGATGATCATTTCAAGGCTCCACATGTGCAAACAAATGACTTGCAACTCACAGTCTGCCATTCCAAACTGTTCTATCACAGATAATAATATGAGTAAGAAGCCTTTCTCTACTACATCTACAGCTAACAGCAAAGTCAGCTGTCCCCTGGTGCCTCCAGTTGTTTCAAGAGGGCAGATTATAGGGTAATGTTACAATTCACATAGCTGAATCTGAGTAAGAGAAGGCAGTTGCAAATGTTTAAAAAATGTTACTTGGCTGTTCTTGCAGACAACATACTGGGGAGATTTGAGACCAAGTCATTCAGTCAAACTTTTGCACATCTAGAAGATCACCAGCTTTAATAGGACTTGGTTTTCTTTCACTGGGCATACAGACACATCTCCGCCTTATCATTTCCAGATCTAATCTTTTGCAGCCAGAGATGACAGTGATGATGCAGTTCTGGGGCTGAGGCTGGACAGACAGTGACTGTACAAGAGGCACAGTAGACAGTGATGATAACAGCAGAACCAAAAATGGCCAGCTTAGACAAAACTTAAGAAAGCCTACCCAGCTCCTATGCTGGAAAATTGAAACCATCCAGTCTTTGGTTTGTCAGGGGATGGGGAGTTCTGACCCAAGGGTGTCAGGCTCTTACTCTGGCTCTAAGCTGGAAAGTTCAGTACTTGAATTTTGTGAGGTCACACATTTTCGAAGCTAGTGTTTGAATCACACAAGCTTGAACCATTTCTAAAGGCTTGAGCATGGACACTCCATGCAGGTTACACCAATGGCTAGTCTTATTTGGAGTCTCAGACATAAAGGGTATTAGAACCTTTGTATTTCTTTGCTACATCTCCCATTCTATGAGGACTAACAATCCAGTCTCTCCGTGCCGGAGCACCAAGCATCAGAGCTGATGTAGGTGAAAAGCATCCCAGGCAATTCTGTAGCATCACAACACATGATGTCCGCCAAGCACCAAGTGCCTTCTATTCTTATTAAAAAGTGAAACCACTGAGAAGGTAGTTATGTGTGTATGTTAATGTTACAACTACCACTGTCATCAAGAAGCGAGACTGAAATCCTGATGCCATTTTCCCTTCCGTCAGATATATTGCATGGTTGACTTCCAAGCCCATGACGTGGAAACTTGCAGTGACACTTCATTATGGGTTCCAATGTTTTCAGTTACAATAAGGCCCATGCAAGAATTTTGTCTCTTTTGTGACTGAAATTTCTCAGGCAACTTCCTGTTGAATGCTCCAGACCACAGAATGACTAAATACTAGCTTGAAAACATGTTTGACCAACAGTCTTCTCCTCTGACATGCACACGGTAGGTAGATTTTCTTCAAGAAATACAATCTCTTTCTAGACTTTGTATGCAAACCCAGCAGGGGAAAAGATACTCATTTGAGCAATATAGCTTACTTTGTGTTTCTGATTACTGTTGGGAGGCTGGGCAGACAGAAAACAGGAAAAAGCAGAAACATCTGGTGAGATTAAAAGTATATATTTTGAATTGTGGCAGTGCTGATACACCACTATTGGGCTTATAGTCTCAGTGCGATCAGCTGTTTCAAAGAGAAAACTGTCTTGTTGGAGCTTATATGCACAAAATCCTCTTATTCTCTTCCACCCTCATCCTGGGAGAATTCCTTATGAGTATGTAACACTTCTAGTGCTGAAAACCAACATAACAAAGCTGCCTTGTAGGATGTTAGAGTCACAACTGGGGCATCTCCTGTCACCAGAGACTTTAAGAAAAAAGTAAAATTTTCCTTAAAAATTCTAAAGAACAGCCATGGCAGAATTTATTAGACATTTTGTACTCGTCACTGAAACTCTGCCATTTCCACAGTGATGTGTAACTGCTTTACAGTACCTAACACCAGGAGAGTATCTACTGAAGATTTCCCTTTCACAGGTGCACGTCTGTGCCAGTACTACTCAATCCCATGCACAGGCTACAAAATCGTAATATTTCCATTCTGTTCTTTACGTACAATTTCTGTTCTCAAGATTGTATGGCAAACAACTTTCTTACAGCGAATTTCTGGTACAAATCTTTTTTCATTGAACATACACCAGGAATCGTCCCAGCATAAGCATAAAATACCGAAGTAGGATGTGTCTGTCAAAGATAGTGTTACAACTTAAGTTTGCACAACACAGGCTTTTAAGTTTTACATAAAACATTAGACTTAAAAGTAAGGGGCAGCATACACAACACATACAGCAGATTTTTCACATTAGCAAGCTTGAATTCACCCAGCTATTTGTCCAAAGTGATGGGGATAAAGTAACCTCCTCCAAGAGCACCATGCCTCCAGAAACCCCAGCCTTCTCTCAGTTTTCCAGCACCTACGACTGCATGTTGTGTACATGCACATATGCCCATCCACATTCAAGAGGCAAAATGGGGGTGAAAAGAGGTTTCAATTATTTCATTCCTCCCAAAAGGTACTTTTGTAAGCAAAACTTGTTCCTCCTCAGATATTTGCTAGGATCAAAGCAAGCTACTCAGGTCAAGAGGTTTAAATTTGGGAGTCATCTGGAATTTGAACTCCTGACTTCATCTACCCATGAAATGCTTAAGATGCTGAAAGAGGGTACTAAGACCTTGGTAAGAATATAATGCCTTTTTATTTTTTTTCCCAAATAAATAACCCTGGAGCGGTGGGAAAGAAATGGAGGGGATAATAAGTGCAATAGGAAATAAGAAAAGTTAGAATGCAGAAAGCACAAGAGGTTTTTTCAGTGACAAATAACATTGATAAATCAAAACTTGGAAGAAGGTGAACTCAGGAATCGTGTGGAATGCTCAGCTTGAGGCAAAAAACTGATGATGGCTTTTTAAACTGAACTATGCATTTTTCTCTTCTCAAATTATACCACAAGCATCTTGTAAATAGTAAATCAATGTGAGAGCAATTATAATGATCCTGGAAGGTTTCTACTGTGTTCTTGGCTCTGTAGTCCACAGGAGGCAATTTTATACTCACAGTATTTACACTAGTTTTGACTGGACATATGGCACTCTGTTTCTGTCATTGTTGTCCTCAACTAAGGGAGTTATAAAGCTCACACTTTGTGAATCATAGAAATTATCTTAGAGAAAATTAGTTGAAGACATGAGCAAGTCTAGCATAGCCTGAAATGTCTCTGAGCAGTTGCTGGATGAGTTGCAACTCTGTGTAGCAGTCCACAGTCCCAGCATTTTGCAGTAAGCATCTGAGGGCCTTATTTTGATATATCAGACATGAATAAGCTTAAACTGTGTGTAATTAGCTACATTCCCTTTGATGCAGCAGATCTAAGAGAAATAAGTTGCTCTTTACAAATCATAGTCCCACAGTCTCATTCTCTGAGTTGGCCTACAAAAAAATTTATAAATCTGTCTACATAAAAAAATGTATAAAACTCTGGCCCAGATGAGCATACAGGTTTAACTTACGATTTGAAGTATATTTTTTATGCCTAGCCTGCTATTCACAGGGCAAAAATGCTAAATTGCACCCACTTGCCTTAGACTCCTTATCTCCTCCCCTCCAGATCCCAGGTAAACAAGCAGCCAAACCAATACTAAGCGAGAGGCTGAAGAACCAGAGGTATAGAAAAGGGCATTACTCAGAGAAAAGCTCTCTTGACCTCGCAGAAGCAACTTCTGTAAGCCAATACGCAAATATTTGAAGAGAAAGAGAGCTGCAGTTTCAAAACTAAACAATAGTGCGGTGCAAACTATAAAATTAAACAATTGTAAAATATGTTATAAAAGTAAGCAGTGAGGATACTTAAGATACCAGTTAACTAACACTGCTCCATCTGAACTTAACCCTTATGAAGAAAATTCTCTTCCCATTAGACACAGCCACAGTGAGCTTCCTCCATTATTTGAGTCTTTTACACCTGTTTCAATTGCAGCAGGCACAATCAGGTCAAAATTAGGAATATTTAGAGCAGAATATAAAAATCACTCAGTTTCTATTGAAGAAGAGTTGAAAACACGTAACTACTGTCCCTATTCATCACATAGATAAAAACCAAGGTATAAAATTAATGAAAAGTCAGTGCTAGCATTATCCAGGCTCAGTTGCAAGGGGAATAAGCCCAGCTGTAGAATGCTGATTTCAAATATATTAACACCTTTTACCTTTTGAACACATTTATTATTGAAATAAAAAGGTTATTTTTCTTTTCTTGTTGCAGTTACATATTGCAAAATTACAATCCAATACAATTACAATAACAAAATGAAGTTGTCTGTTTGTTTTGCATATAACTACAGCCTTGGTGGAGTCAGCGAGTGTAACTTAAATGGATTGGTGTTTTAGATCTTTCTTGATTTTTTTCTTTTTAAATACAAACTAAAGCTTTTGAAATATTAGTAAAATCTCCCGGATGGCTAGGCTTTACAAAAGCTAAATACAATACTGGACAGAGACATATCTAAACATAAAAACCCTTCAAGAATATTTAATAAAGGATGGAAGTAATTTACATTGTAGTTCTATTACATCTGGCAAAGTTACTGCTGAAGCAAATATAGATGAGGCCAACAATTTTATTTACAAGTGGCATGGCTAAAGTTTTTAAAATATGACCTTAGTGGGGCATCGTCAGCTCGACCAGTTTGAGATCAGTTTTACTATATAGCTCTTTTAAGTGTAATAATAGTGATTTTAACAGCAATGTACTATTAAACAAAAAAGTAGGGAAGAAGGATAGTTTCTTCAGCCATCCGTTTCTGAGAAGTCACAATCAATTTGATTCATCCAGCCAGCAGTTAAGCAACCCAGTGTTCATGGCACTGAGTAATTATCTACTGGGGATGCCAGGAAGTCACCAACACTTGGACTGTAGTAGCTAACATTAACAGTACGGATTTAGAGGCTGTTTTCTGCAAATCTCTTCAGCAACAAGTTCTCTAACTTAAAGTTTAGCCATTTATGCTAAAAGATAATTCTGACAGCAAAAACGTTTGCTAGAAAAGTCTTTAGTGTCTGTATAGGAAAAGATATTGCTATATAGTTAAAATATTGGCTTTCTTTCCCTCTTGCAGCATTCCTTCTTTCTGCACATCCACCCAGAAGTTTAGGAAAATCCCAAAAGAAGAATTTTAGATACTTCTGACTCCCAGAATAAGCAAGCCACAGTGCCCTGTAGTTGTTAACATAACACAGGGGCTCAAACTATGAAATGTGCCTCGTGTGGGTGTTGGCAACAGATGTTGGGCAACCCTTCCCCAACAGAGGTACCACTGCACATGCACCACCATGCTTTAAAAGCCTTTACACATCACATCTGGCCTCCCAACAGGAGGTTACATTTTTAGTGTTTCTTGACAAAAAAACAGGAATCCCTAAAAATGTGCTTTCACTCTTGGCAATACTCATTGTCTTCTTGTTTGCCCACCACAGCAAAAAGGCTTAAGAAAGGCACACCTCCACAATCACATTTTTTAGGTGAAGACTTAGACCACAACTGAAAAGGAAAAAACACCTTAGAAGAATGACCCCAGTCACATCTTCCCAAGAACGTTTTTGAAGACATTCAACACTTCCAAGATGTTCAATGTCTCAAGAATAGGCCTTTTTATCAGGATTACTTTTCATTAAAGTTGGAGAAATGGATTAAATGTAAATATGCTATTAAATTATTTTTGCAAAGGGCTAGCAAAGCCCATAAATTCTGCTAGAATACTGCACTATAAAGAGAATTCAAGGGCACAACAGACACCAAACTCCTATAGACTTACAATCTTTTCTAAATAAATCTAGTGTCTTTGATATGGTTTAAGGAGCATATGAATAGAGATTTAAAAAGAAAGAACTTGAAAACTGTAACTGGTGAGGCTGACAAAAAATGAAAAAAACACCAAACACCAAAGCCCTCACCACTCACAGTGACTTTTGGCATAAACTTAGACATGGGAAGTTCTTCTGCATCAAATCACACAATCATTAAACTGTAGACAGAGTCACCACACATTTAATTACAGTTCCTCACATTATCTTCCAGTCTATCTCTCTAATCTGGAATTTCTAATAGTGGAATATGTTTGTCTTATATTGGAATCTCCAATACATTAGAAAGTGCTTAGATTATTGCAACAGTTTTTCTTTAGCTTCACTGCACAACAATTTTCAACAAATGCTGAAATTTCAGGTAAGCATCTGACTGCCAGAGTACAAACCCCTTTGGACAAGCATCCTCCAAACAGTTTTGACAGGATCTGTCATCACCCTGAGACAAAGAATTGCACTTTTCCTATTGCTCAAGAGCATTTTTACGATAGCCACACAAAGTGCTTATAGGGAATGTGAAATTAGGAAGATCCATTAAACCATTTAATTAGTTTCATGAAATCTTCCTGCAGAAAACAACGGCAGAATCAACATTCTGTAGTCTCTCTTAAAATAGCTGGATCCCCTAATCCTTCCTAATAATCTAGTCTTAGGAAATTCTGATTGAGGACGAAGCCCAGTTAGCCACATAGGTATTACCACAGAAATATTAAGACTATTTTCTTGCTTAAAATAACTTTTCCTTGACTCTAACCCCACAAAGTAGCTCAATTTCTTCAAGATCTGCTGTCCTTGTTGCTATTAATCTCATTCTGCTGTAAACCAATGAGTTCATGAGGCAGCTGCCAAAGTTCTGCTGCAGAGATGGCAGCAGGCATTTTCCACTGCTCCTGGAGCAGGGAGAGTAAAAGCAGAGTGATCAAAGAGCATCGGCACACTTCAAATGGCTGCTCTTGAAGCGGGAGCGGAGGAGGAGAGTAGTGGTAACAAAAAGCAACACAAGACTTCCCTTTTCAGGGCCTGTTTTATTAGCAAAGACAGAAGGGAAAGAGGCCAGCTCTGGGCCTGCTTTGGAATTTAAGAGCACATGGTGGAAACTCCACCTTGAGCATCCTTCAATCTCTCATCACAGCTACCTACTCTGTCAAAGTGTCACTGCATGCACAGAACACCTTAGTGCTTAGGAAAATACTTCAATAGTAGCTAAAAATCAGTGCGAGCAATGTTTTGCAAAGGAGCAATCTCAGACATTCCAGACACAAAAATAATTCAAAGGACAGAAGGAAAACCCTATAAACTGAAGGAAATCCCCTAGTTTAGTTGTAGCTATTGGAAAGCAAGCTTAACTTTTCAGGTTCTCTCTCTTACAGTTTATGAAAGTGACTGCCTTTTGTGAAGACAAAAAATTTCCCAACATTTCTGTGAGAGCATTTGTGTGTTTAAGAGAAACTTTTTTGTAAACAAGCCTTAGAGCAGATATTTCCAAAATTTTCAAAGCTGTTTACACATGAATTCATACATATAAAAATTAAGATATTTCATGAACTAGAGCACGCCACGCAGAAAGTTTAATTGTGTTTTTCCTAAGTACCAGCCTAGTAAATTAAGTGGAAACAAAATAATTGCGACTTCATTTAAATAACTCATTTTTCTAAAGAAATATACCAAAAAGATTCCCCTAGGAAACATCTGTGATTCTTCAACAACTGTGTAGAGGGAACCTACACAATTGGCGTTTTCTACAAGAATTTGAGAGGAAGCCATACATTTTTGCAAAATCCAAGCATTTCAGGTACACGTTACCAGGTTCACTGAAAACAAACTAAGAACACCCACTTGTTCACCCAAATCAGCTGAGTCTGAACAACACAAAAAGATACAAGGTCATAAAACTCACGTAAATTCAGTGTAGACCACCACCTGATATTAGAGGTTTATTTGTGAACCTGGGTTAAAAAGACACTAAGGATGGGTGCTCTGAGATACGGAATTTTTTGTTAAAATTGAATCACAGTGGCTTACTGTTTTAGCATTACAACTGTAGTAACAGTGAGAGTTTTTTAAAAAGTAAGCCAGTGATGTAAGTTCTGATTAGAACTTATCTTTTAGTCGTGAACTGAAAAAAATCAATTTAAGCTAATTTTCTTTTAAAAAACCCTCCAGAATTACCCACTCCCAGGTCTTTCAGCCAGAATTTACAGCTGAATTGATCCATTAGCCACTTTTGACTGCATAATTATGGCCAAACTTGCAATTTAGTTATGAAGCCATCTAATTAATGAGTCTGCACAGTGAAAACAAATTAAGTTAAATAGAGAAATAACAATAGCCCAAGAAAGCGTACAGTGAAGTCATTTTAGAAACTTAAGAGAAAATCTACTTTGTGAGTGCAATTCTCCCTGCCCACAATTAGATCATTAACCCAGTGCCACTTTTTAGAGCTGAGATTCAATGACTGGTCAGTTGACAACCCTGCATAATTTACCATCAACTGTCTGCCATCTGCCCAAAATTAATCATTTTAGTCTGCAAACGTGGAATAAGGCAATGCTGTAGCAAGCTACAGATGACTCCTTGACATTTTCGCAATGTAACACAGCAAGGCACTCTTATTTAGGAGAATGAGCTTGATATCTGCAAACACAGTCAAAGCCACGGGCACAAGACTGAGTCCATCTGACTGAGTTTTCAAGTCAGTGAGTGCAGGATGGTTTGAGGCTTTTTTTATGTCTTTCTAAACATGCTGCTTATCTGACCAACTGATCAATCAGCCATAACTTTATACACAGGTGCATGGGCAACTACAGATACCTACAAGGACTGCAGGTGTCAAAGTGTAGGACAGCTCCAGCTAGCTATGAACAGCCATCGGATTTACACACGCAACAAGCAAGAGTGTTACTACACAGCAAGCATAAAGGATACTACCTGCAAGTTCATCATATAATGCATTTATGTTTCTAGAAACATGAGATAGTATAAGAATCTCACATAGAAAGTTTTAAAGTTCAGCTCAGGCAGAAAGCTTGCAAAGACAAGAATAGTTTTTCCAAACGTTCGTAAAATAGAAGATAAATCTTATTTATAAGGATAATCCAGTTGTCCTAGGGACTAGATAGTGATGTTTGAGTACTCTGGTTACAATAGCAACCCTGGCAAATTCTGCAGGACTGGGAATAAATGGAAAAAAGCAGTGCCTCTCCTACATTAGTCAAAGAAGTCACCAGAAAAATTAAAATGTGTCTTCATGCAAGACCAAGGCCCTGTTCATAGTCCTCAATATGCCAAGCTTTAGATTATAAAATGCATAGAGTGTAGAGGCCCAAAGACAGAACAGAAATATTCTGAGTGGGAAAAAGGATTTTGCCACAGCTGGACTGACACTGCAACTACTATTATCAGCTGAATTGGCACTGAAACCAGGATTGACGTCCCATCACCTGGATTTACACTGGAACCAGGACTGCTGATCTCTTTTTGTGTCTTTTCTCCTTGCTGTCTTTCCCCACTTTCTCTCTTCCCTTTCACCCTACCCCTTTATCCAAAAAACACTGCTATGTGCTTATATAGTAGGTTGGGAACTAATATACCAATTTCTATGCCAAGTGTGTAATTTGCTAATAAATCTTTCTGATTGCTTGAAGACTCTCTGACTTTTCTCATTCCTTTCAACAACAAATATTTACAAATCTTGGATGTGTCCTTCCCCTTAAGGGTGGGTCATCACATAGGGGAAAACAGGATGAAACAAATGATGCAGGGAAATTCTGACACTTCAAGCAAAAATCTATTTCAGCTGCTATAGCACAGCTGGCCCCTCTCAATACTGGATACACAAATTCCTTGCTTCCTCAGGATGTGAAGGCCTTCCTCAGATACAGTTTGGTCCAAGAGATTTCTGGGCTACTCTGGGAACTATTGACAGGATCTACATTTCAACATCCCCCTCTCTGGGGCCAACAGAAAACTAGTACCACAAAGACAGAGCAGTTTGATCTTGAATCCAGCGAAGGCCCCAGGCAAGCCCAGCAATGAGGAGCTGACTTTTCCAGGAGGTCATTTCTGGAGATTCACGCTTCCATGCAGTGTACAACATGGAGCAGAGATGTCACTTGTGACATTGAGAACATCAAGATAGCTGGTTCTCTGTAGCACTTTTTAGGAGAACATGCAGGGCACAGATTGAAGCATCTGATGTTAGAAAGACAACAGCAACAAGCTAGGACACAGGCTTAGGAACCAGTTCTCCACCCAAGGTCAACTTCAAAAGTATCAGTTTTCATTTCCACAATGCACAGAAATGCTGTTGGAAGACAAAAAGCTGGAGATTTAAACATGCTGCCAACTGGTATAAAGGTTTTCTGTTTTCTGGTAATCCAAGAATACAAGACTTTTTTGCTAACATAGTTTAGAAATGTCAAAATTTTCTATTTCAGATACAATTGTGATAGTTGTGCAATCAAAGGCCACTTAAAATTAGACATGAAGTTTGCTTTTCTGAATCTTGCTTCATCCAAACTATTTTATGATCGTTTATTTTCCTGTTGACAGTGGAGGTCAGTGCAAGAGCAGTAAGTCATATCTCACGCTTCAGGAGTTTATGCAATAGCTGGCAACCAGACAATCTATCTGACATCTGGGAACTAATTTGCAAGAAAAGCTGGTGAAATGAGGCCATCCTGAGTTATAAACACAAGTCTAATGATATCTTCCAGCTTTGCAGATCACTTTTTATAGAGTGGAAACTATGCAATTATGTGTACAGTTTCAATTGTCATGACAAAGTCTTTCCTACACACAACCCGTACTTAATCAATGAAACAAACCATCAGTTTACAAGATTCCCTAAAATACTTGAACAAGTTATAATACTGGATAAACACTTAAGGAAAATGAAAAATGAAACCTTATCTCTCACACACGCTAAGAAAAACAAACCACAGGGAGATTCAGCCCTAAATATCCAGCTCTGCAAATTTTGGAATTTACAGAAACCAGCAGCTGCTGCTGAATAATTTTTTTGTTACAACAGCAGGCACTTATGTGCAACCATTTGGTAACTTTCAAGTTATCTATTGTTTTGGGTGAAGGATCATTTCAGACATTTGCCCAATTTTCCACTAGCTAGCCACCACACCTTCAAGTCTTATGAGCTACTTACATATCACAAGGTAACCTGCAGAAGTACAGCCTTGGCCAGGCCCTTTGGAGCCCAGTCTTCCCTCCATGTAAAATTATTTCTAACATAAGCAGTTTGTTGGAACGTCCGGTAAGGATAAAAATCCTTGCCCATCCCTCATGTTCCCATATTTGTTTTGTCACTGATTATGAAATTAGTTGAAAATCAGATAACCATATTATTATTCTGAAAATACCCACAGCTTTACTTGCCAAAAAAATCTGTCAAAGTTAATGAGAAAGCTCAAGTGACACAGAAATCTTCAAGCACAAATTCAGTACATTCATTTTCAGGGAGAAACAGCCTCTTGGTCCAGTACCACCCTGCAGCAGATCAGCAGGCTCTATTGTACTGTACTCTCTTGGATTTCTGCTTTGGTTTATTTTGATTCCCTGAGCCTAATGTCTTGACTACATTTGCAGTTTGAAGCTGTCTGAAGGAAAGCCATCCAAAAAGCCTTTGCTGCCTGCTTTGCCGGAACACTATCTTGGCAGCTGTCATGTGCAAAAAACCCAGCAGCACATTAGCGCTTTCCCATATGGAAGCAAACCATATTTCTGCTCCTGTTCACTCAGGAGTGACACCATCTTGTGTGTCATCACATCACGCACTGACACCACACTGAATCTCACTCCAGTGCTGAGCTCAGTTACCAGCCATGCAAAAGGAAAACACAAGGGAAGGCGAATCCGTAACGTGCTCGGCTCACCGCTTCACGTTTTCAAAATGAATGTAGTAGGTGTCCTTGGGTGCCACTGTGGCCTTCTCTATCCATTTTCAGGAACAGGAATCCCAGAACAGACCTGAGCCTGCACTCTTCTCCAAACCTGTACATGCTACAGCACCTTAAGTGTGGCTGTTCAATTCACACTGAGGGCACAGCTTTTGAGTAATCCCCAGATTCTGGGCCTTCAAGGAGATACTCTTGAAGAGATGACTGCTGCCCTTCTCACTCCCCAGGGGACCAACAAGGTTGGCAGCCTCCTGATTCTGCTGCTGCACAACCCTATCCAGAGCAGCTCCACCCTCTCCCATGGCACAAACTGAGGAGCATCAGTACCATTTCCTCAGTGTCCCAGGTGGATTTTCTGGGAAGTGAAGGTGTTGAAGACCTGAGTGGTCATTAGAAATGGAAACAATTAATAATGGTCTATTCCCGAGACAAAAGGCTCAGAAAAGGACTTGGCAATGGCTATGGGAGGTGAGCATAAAAACCAAGGTGAAACTATAGACGGAAAAAACAGCAGAGCTGCTGCTGGAAGACTGATATTTGATAGCAAGTTAGAAACTGCCCGAATCACGTGGCTCCTTTAACAGTGTATGGAGCCTTCTCAGATTGTCACATCAAATCAGTAAGTTGCATTTGTGAACACTTTTAGGATAAGATGCAAAACTTCACTTATTTGGATCCTAAGCTTTGATCTGAACCCCCAAATGCACAATCTGTGCAGACAGAAAAGATCTTCTGTTTTCAACTCAAAGTATATATTCTGTGCATATTTGAAACACTCTGCAGTCCAAGCTCTATTCCTATCCTTTACTCCTGTACAAGAAACAAAGACACAAAAAGACAGATACAGAGATATATTCAGAAGAGAATGTTGTTTTCTTTGCAACTATTTCAGTTCTTTAAAATGCTTATTACAAGACCAACACAGATGACTAGATCTGTTCTATCTTCTCAGTTGATGAAGAACAATGAAGTATCTACAGGGTCCTTAGCCCCCGCCAGAAAAGCATGGATCATTCTGTATGTCTGTCCCTGCTTCAAGTGTCAGAGGGTTGGGGAAATTTGGGGATAAATTAGCATTTTCAACCTGGTGAACAGACCTCTCCTTTCCTTCAGCGACTCAAAATGATGATAGTTCCCAGTTATGCCGCAGATCAGAAAAACCTTAAGAAATGATTGCATTCATGCTAAGAGAGTGCCACCCTCACTAATACACCCTCTTTACTTTGCATCACTCGTGAATTCTGAAACAAGATGTTCTACAGTGGGTGGAGGTATCCACATGCCTTGGTGTGAAATAATAGTTCTGTCTGAACACTAAACACTCTTACGCCAAGCAAATCCCTGTGCTGCTCATATGAGAATAAGGGTTCCCTCTTCTAAACTTTTCTTGGCAATCACATATGATAAAAATTGGGGAAGGTCATAGTCTGGAAAACTTCTCTAGGAAGTCGCGTTACTGTTGATGTATTTAGAAATATGAAATTCTAAACCAAAAAATATGAAGTCTAGTCTACTTTCTCATTTTAGTGCTATACTAGCTATAAGTTATGTTTGGAATGTTATCAAATTGTTCCTTTATAAATATAGAATTTTTTAAAAATGTATTTTAAAGGCTAATATATATTTCATGACATCTCTTTATATTCTTGTGTGGGTGACTAAACTGACCACAGAACTAGTAATTTCCAAATCTTTAAAAAAAAAGTTATTAACTTCATTTTTTTCTAGAAAATGAAACAAAAATTCATCTATCGCCCTAGAACTTACTGCTATTTTAATCTTCTAGGGAAACACAGCCTGCAAAAAAACAGGTAACAGCCTCTCCAACTTGATCAATCTTGCCTAGATCATTTTTTATTTAATTAGTTTCAGCTGTGTTTGGAACAGATTTCATTGCACCAAGAGGCTTTTTGTTCCTGTTTTGCTCAATTTTCGCAGGGGAGTTTCCCAGCAATCATTTAATTCACTCATCTATTATAAAAGTTTTGTCATCTTAAGATACCTTTCCTACGTCTGAGTCAGATCTCTGCTGATAACTGCATTTTTAAACCAGGACATAACTCCTTATTCTCCAACTGTAAAACACCCTGCTTCTACACACAGGCAAGACCTATTAATGCACATACAATAGATGGGAACGCTTTTTTCCAAGAATGCTATGGAATAGTAATATCTTTGTGTTATTAACATACAGTATTAAGTTTTTCCAGGCTGCAAAACTGAGAGCCACCCTCCTCATGTATAATCTTGTTGAGTCTTCAGATTCCAAGCACAGCTTTTGATTCATCCTTTATTCACCTTAAGATGTGACAGCCAGAGCAACTTTACCCTTTCCAACAAATTTCAGGAAATTCTTGACAGTGTCTGATTTCCTAACAAGAACTTTAAATCAGGCAAGAACAAGTCACTGGCCATTGGGAGAAAGCCAGAAATGGTTCTGCATATTCTGCAGATTAGAACAGAGAGGAGGGTATGTGGTATCTGCTGGAGGGTGCTCCCTGGAATGTTTTTTTATCTCAGTTGTTTAGTTTATTTTCCCGCAGCGGATAATTAACTGATTCACGTCCACAGTGAAAGAGGAGAGAAAGAGAGACCCAAAGCACTTTCCTCCAAATAAAACACCTGACCAGAGTGAGGCCCCAAACAAGGCACCAGCCAAGGAGCACCCAGGATACAATCCTTCTGGTCAGGCTTCACACAGATGTCACTGTGCGTGCAGGTCATCGGCAAACGTGCAAACCAAGCCTCAGTGGCACGTGTGGTGCATCTGACAGGAGGTCACAGAGTCTGTCCAGCAAAGGAGCTCCCTGCTGAACAGTTCAGCACATGCTCAGCACTCCTTCCTCGGCACGTCTGCCTTTACCCTAGTGTTTCTATCATTGCTATACATTGGGACTCTACTTAAGAAACAAAACAGAAAGTTTTGGATGTTATGCTTCCATGTTGGAAAGAAACTATTAGATGAACTTGGGAACAGAGTTAGACACAAAGAACACTGCAAAGCACATCCATCAGGATAGAGAGGGAAACAACAAGAGATATCATCGCTGTTTACCAGCTGCTACACAATGAATTAGCAAGAATATTTTTTCCAAACTTTTTTTTTTTTAAGAAAGAAACTTATTGCATCAATTCCCTACTCTACTATACCATTTCAGTACTACATCTCCCTTGCTACAAGAGTTAAGGTGAGGAACAACAACCATGACTCATATCAGTCAAGGGGGAAAAAGAAGAAAAAAGGCGGGGGGGGGGGGAGGGGGGGNGTTTCTCAAATATTTCCAACAGCAGAGGTATAAAGGTAGAGGCATCGGTTTCCATTTGAATTTTTCTTATGTTTAGATTTGAAGGTTTGTGATATTAGGACCACAAAATCCAAACTGAAACACAACCGTTAAAGGAACCCTTAAAATAGTTCTTCTCTCAAAGAACTGATACAAGACAAATGGTTGCAAGTAATTTATTACCAAAAAAGTAATACTTTAATATACTGATCTGCAATCAGTGGAAGGTTTATAACAGTCCCTGGTGCACAAGGACAGCATCGCACAGGAGTTGAAGTCTGACAAAGAAGGTGGTGAATATTTTTTTTCCTTTTAAAACATTCTCAGTGTAACCCAAATATTCTGCAAGTATTACATGACTCAGATTGCTATGATAAGTAGGCTTGTTTTTAAATTGTCATGAGTTTATAGCATAAGAATGTGTTTTTTGTAAATATTTCCAGTAGAAGAGGTATAAAGCTAGGTTTGTTCCCATTCTTACCATACCCAGGGATTTAGATCGCACACAACAGTCAGAAGTCAAATCCTGAAATTTATTTTTCTCCGTCACTTCAAAATGCAGTGATTTGTCAGACATTTCACAAAAGACTTCTTTTCATTTTTCTTATAGCATGATGATGGATGGCTTCAAGCATGAAAAGATTTTGCGCTATTGAAGATTAACTAAAGGAATTAACAACTTCATTCCAAGATGCTTATAAAACAAGTTTAAGGACCCTAAATATAAAGGCTGCTGATTTTCAAGTGTTAAGTACCTTTATGAATCCTATCAAACCTTGGTTTAAATACACAGCAGTAAGTAGATTATTTTTTTCTTTTTCCACAAAAAAGTAAATCTAACGTACATTTATGTATTTGCACACCTTCCACTAAATTCAATCTTAAACGCACTTATAATCATGGTATGTCTATACACTTCACATCCACCTCTTTTCACTGTGAAGTGGAAATGCAGATAGTGTTGCAGGTCCCTCCTATGTATCAGTGTTTGACCATCTGTGTACTTAGCTCACTCTCTAGGAAAAAATTCAGGTATGGCAAATATGCCCTTATGAACACAGAGTCCTCAAGTAAATACAGGTTTCTCTCTTGCTTAAGTCTAAGGGCATGCCCAATACAATCCAGGTGCTGTTCATATCAAATAAGCAAATTAACGCCCACTTAACCATACAGAGAATAGAAAACAAAATAATTCCTTCTTGCATTTAAAGAGTGGTATTTTAGAATTGCCCCAAAACTATTCCTCAGCTGGACAAAACTTCTCAGAAGGATCAAACAAACAGGGAAAAAAATGTCCATTCCAGTTCCACATAAAGATCTAAAAAATCATAGAATTGTCATGGTTGGAAGAGACCTACACGATCATCCAGTCCAGCTGCCCACCTGCCAATACCACAGTAACCACCAAACCACATCACCCAGATCCAGACGTCTCTTGAACACCTTCAGGGATGGTGACTCCACCACCCCCCTGGGCAACCTATTCCAATGCTTGACCACCCTAATGGTGAAATTTAGGTTTGGTTTTTTTTGATATCTAATCTGAATCTCCTGTCTCACCTTAAGGCAATTTCCTTTTTTCATCTCACTCCAGGCATGGCAGAAGAGCTGCCCCCCACCTCACTACAGCCTCCTTTCAGGTAGAGTGATGAAGTCATCCTTGAGCCTACTCTTTAGATTAAACAAATCCAGCTCCCTCAGCTGCTCCTCATAACACATAAGAATATTCCTTGTGTTCTCATTTGAACATTTCCTTCTACAGAATTAAAAACAGCTTGGAATTGGAAAATAAGGGGTGGGAAGCTATTCTATGAGCACTGGACACCTTCAGGTTTCCTGACTTATCAGATTTGTAGTTTGTGCTACTTTCCAGTTGACACTGCTGAAGAATGCATCTAGGATTTCTTTATCACACCAAGTTTTTGTCTCCCAGGAACAGAACATTTCTTCAGGATTTCTCTCACCAACATCTCTAAATACAGCACTGCTTTCAGCAATCACTTTCATTGAAAGTCTCCTATTGAAGAATGACTTTTTGGTCAAGCCCTAGTCTCACATGCACACTGGCAAAAAATGAGACTGAAAAGGACAGTTGGACTGAACTCAAAGAAATATTCAGGTGCTCATTGTGTGCCTTACAGTTTGAATTCTGTTTTGTTTTCAGCAGGTAGAGTGAGCAAGGGGACTTATTAACAGGTTTATATGAAACAAAAAATTTATCCAACAAAATTCTAATTACTTCAGCAGGAATAGCTGAATTTAAATTTAAAGAGGTTGACCTGAAGTTAGTAAAGTTACATTAATAAGAGATCATTCTTCCCTTCATGGTCTATATTTAATTTAAATTTTAACTGATTTTAAAAGTCAAAGCAATTCCTGAAATCCCAGCATTGTTCACAGACACAAAACAGAAACCTCATCATTACTTTGCATGCAAGTATGGTCAAGCTCATGGAAAATATCTTTTCAAGTGAAAATAATGATTTTGAGCATGTTTTGTGTGTGCCTCTAATCTTATTCCACAGTGCTACAAAGAAGCCCCATTAAATCCCACTCTAGATGACATGAGGCCCTGTGAGCAAGACCAGTGAAACTGGCTGGTTTTCATACTCACACCGCCTTCAACAGACACAGAGTCTGTAAACAATTTGTGCAACCCCAATCTTACATTGAAAATACTGCAGCAAACGTATTTACATTAATGGACCAAGTGAGTGCCAACAAGCAAGCCTGCAGTAAACCTTGCACAACCCAAACTCAGTTTCCATTTGTAGACATAAATGAATATTACAATATCTGAGTTACCTCGAAGGTTCATTTTATCAAGACCTCCACAGTATTTGTTGCATCCTGGTATAAGACCCAGTGTAGACCATGATACAGCATTAAAAAACCCCTATTTTCACTTTGAAGTTAACAATTAGAGCCACAGACATGCTGTAAAACACTTTAACACTAGAATTCATGCTGATTTACAGTTACAAATCTTGTATTTGGGCCAGGACTTAGAAATACATTGACTATATTCCAAAGATGTTTCTTCATGATTGGTTCTTCATTTTTTAAGCTATTCACACGCTTGCAGAAGCTGTTTCACAGCTCTTACCCTTCATTTCCTTCTACTAACCCTCCTCTTCCCCTTTAATTAAATACCCTGAACATCCATGCTGTAAATTACTAAATTATATGTTTAAAAATGATTACTACATAGAGACTAACTGCTCTATCCACCCTATTCACTAGCAGCCTCTTCCAAAATTTTGTATCAAGCTTGAGCAATGCACCAAACACTCTCCTTCTAATTATGCTTGCTCTTGCAAAGTTGATGGGCAGATTTTCCATATGCTATCTCTTACAGCCCTCAGGCATGCGTCAGTTTAGTCATTGACTACTGTCTCCCTGATCTTCTCTAGAATTCATGTCCTAATTCTTATCTTCAATGGTTCCCATTAATGCTGCACAGGAAGGAGGAGCTTGGCTTTCACAAACAGGACAGAAAGTCCCTTTCCACGAGTACATATAGTTCTGGTGTTTTTATTCCACAGTGACAGCACTTAGTGAGCTCTTACAGCCTTATCAGCACTGATGGTCTGGACACAGAGCAAATTTACAGACGCTACCGCTGTTCTTGAGACATGGAGCAGCTGAAAGCAGGACATTTATGTTAGGCAATTGCCTAAATATATGAAACATACCTTTCACTACAAGCCCAAATTTTCCCAAATGCCATGTGGACTGCATGCATCACTAACACATTTCAGCAGGCCAGGCAGACATTCACTGTGTCTGCCTGAAACACCTGACTCACGAGGCACAGGAGCATTGTGCTGTTCCATGAGCCAGCAGTCATTCCCAAGAGGCTCGCTCCCCTGGCAGCCCATAAGGCACAAGTGGTTTTAGCAGGATGAATCTCCCCCTGAGGTTGTCTGCCACATCCCTTCATGCCAGACCAGAGGCACATACTGTTGGCACACTGAAAATTCCCACTCTGTATGGAAAAGCTATGGATAGACACCCTGCTGTGAGACTGTGCCTGCCTCCATGCCACCCCTCTTCCTCTTTCGTTTGGGTAAGCAGCAAATGACACAAGAGACAGAGTAGAATGCTGCCATCACCGTAGAATTTGCCTGGAAAGTTGTTAACATTTCTGGAGCTTTGAACTTCAGGAAAATCACCTTCAAAGCTACCTCTTTGGCTGAAAACCTGTGGCATTGGCACTGAAACCAGCCAACACAGTGTGCAGTGACTACTAAAATCCAACATCCAAGTAAGGAAACTGAAGGGATCTATTCTTCCTTAACTGTGCCGTGGAATTACTGGTCCCCACATGACATTTGTTAACATTAACAGAAATGTAAAGAAAAATTTCCACATACACCAATGAGAGAATACATCCTTAAATTTAGAACAAATATGCTGGAGAGGAAACACCCATTATTGCTTATACAAAGAGACAGTTGACTGAAAATTGTTTTGATGACCATGGTGTTCTGTGATTCCTCTGAGGTAATTTATTATTCTTGACTATTTTTTAGCTTCTTCATTAACTCATTCATGAGTCTTCACTGAAAAATCGAAATTAAGAACACAAAATATACCATCAGATTACATTACCTCACAAAAAAAAGCTTCCCTTCATCCACAGTGAACACAGAAGATTTAAATGTCTAATCAACAAGGTATGATTTCTGCACAAAGACTACTCAAAACATTCTGATTTTATCTTCAAAGAAATCAGTGCCTAAAGGAGAGTAAGTTAAACACACGTACAACCTAAACCAAATTTATTCTGGAGGAAAAGATGAAATAGGAATACTATGTGTGACACAAATTACCTTGTATGCCTCTGCAGACTCGAACAAACTTCTAAACATGTTTGGCCAGGAGGAGCAAAAAAATGGTTTAGATCCTACCTTCATGCCGTGTATATTTAAAGGCTACCACAAAAAAAAAAAAAAAAAAAAAAAAAAAAAAAATCAGAATCACAGGAAAGGGAATTAGAAGTCAGAGAATGGGAGTGCAGATGTCATGTTACTGCACATAACAGTAACATCCACAGAGGAATTTTGTGCCAAGCTCTCAAAGAAATGTACGCAACATGGGAGTTTTTCCCTCATACGGAACATTTAGGCTAACAGGAGACTTCACAGAAGTATATTTTGGATGCACTTGAGATAACTGGGCTGCTACAAGTCCATAAGTTCCTGTACTCTTCCATGGTGACTGGCCTGTTATTGCAGGGGATACACTCTCCATCCTTAAGACAGCTTAGTTTCTTGCTGCTACATGCTACTGGGGGAGTGGAGGGAAAAGATATATTTTTTCTGTTCTAGGAAGAAGTACAAATTCCTCAGAAAACCTTGCAACCTCCACCACATTAGTGTTGGAAGCACAAGAAAGGGTGATCTTCACAACTGAAGAGATCACTAAGGAACATTTATTAACAGCATTCTGATGTAGCCAAGCACGTTTGCTCACGCACTGGTCTGTCTTCAGCTAATGTAAAAGACACACTAAAACATGAAATTTCATTTGAAATAAATGCATGTAAGTAGGAGTTGGTACAAAGGAGTGAGGCAACAGCATATTTCTCAGAGTGAAACATGATAGCTGAGGGTTTACGATTAGTCAAACCATAAATTTATTAAGTGGAATGAGTACTTTTTTCCACCTAGAAAATGAAGTTTCAGCTCTGCTGTGCCTTTGGTCCAAAAATCTAATAAGATCTAAGTACAAGATGAATTGCAGATGACTTTCTGGACTTACTCCAGCAATGAACAACACACCTCCACAAAACAAAACAACAATAAAAACCCAACAAAACAAAAATAACAAAACCCCCAACACAAATAAAAAAATACTTTCCTTTCAAGTTGACCCATTATGTGTCTTGCTCTGCAGGATGCAGACCTGAAAGCCAACCCACCGAGGCTGAGGAAATACAAAACAGTCACCCCAATTGCGTAAAGAGGATTAGAAACTTTGAGTTGCCATTGAGCTGAGAAGTATCCTGAGAGTCACTGGCAGTTACTCCCACAAGGAAACAGAGATGAGATTTAGGCTTCATAACCCACAGACTACTAGTATTTAAAACACTAATTTGAGAGCCTTATTATAGTAAAAGTACAGAATCCTGGAGAAGATAATCAATGCACGGAGAGAAATGCATGTTCACCACATTTTAAAAGTCACCGTTCAAGCCTCCTGCTCATCATATTTGGCTTTGTACCTGTAAACTAGAAATAACTTTGGCTGGAGAAGTAGCTACGGGTGGTGTCCACCCTCACTGCCCAGCCTGAAAGCTAAGGAATACATAAATTAACATGAAGCTTCCTTTCCCTGAAAGTTTTGTTTAATTTTAGAAGTGTCAGGAAAATGTTAACATCACATTTTGTTGCATATTTTCCAGCAGCATGTGGCATATGCCGAGAAGGGAAATAACACTGTTTGTCATTATAACTTCACAGCCAAGGAGGAAGAAAAAAATAAATAAAAGGGAACCTAATGAAACCTGTAATTCATAGATCTGCTAAATACTGTTCTATGCTACACAAATTAGATCTAATAGCTAAAGGTGAATACAAGGTTCTTTCTCTGCTTCTCCACACTGCTGATTTATTACAAACCAGGACAAAATAGTTTTCATCGAGAGAGTCTGCATGTGAAAAATTTCACTTACTGAATTAGGAAAAACACTCTGGCAACTGGTTAGTAATCTTCAAACAAATCCTCATTTACACAACTTCTAAGTTTAAAAATCTATGTGATAAAAACACTAACTGAAACAGGACTTAGGAGTAAGAAGTAGACCAAGACATTTAAATATTTATAGATTCAAAATTTCGTGAAGTGGGAAAATGTTTCCTATCCAGCTCAAGTGCCACTCATGACTCTCCTGCATAACAGAAACAAATTTAAGGAGACATTTGCTTGTGTATTGACTGTAAATGAAGAATCCAATAACACATTCTGTTTTTTATCCCTTTGCCTAAGACATTGAGAAATACCTGTATTATTTAATTTCCCTTCGGTTTCATCAGAACAGACACTGGAGTTAATCTGAGCATTCAGTTTTGAGAAGATGTCACTTTTGTTTCTTCCTCCAGGTACCTTAAGCCAGTCTCTTCCTTACAACAATCCTATGTCTAAGTTGCTAAAATATTTAGTCCTTACTTTGCTTCCTCTTTTATGTTCTGCATAGAGAAATGCTACAGAAGAAACTAATATGGTGCTTGTAATATAAATTAACGCAAAGCTTTAGTTTCAACACCTTCTAAAGTAAAACAGAGATAAAACTGCAATTTTGTCTGACTCATAGATAGCAAAGCTGGTCACTCTAATGAACAGTTTTTCTTCATGTTGAAATTGATAAGAAAATTAATATTACAGGCGAAGAAAGCGCTTATTGTCTGTTCTTCTGTTTTCCATCAAGATTAGTAGTAAGTCTGACTGAGTTACAGAGTCTGCATTGTCCATAATTTCTCTGGGATAACTGCATTACAGTCATTGGGATTTTGCCAGAGAAAGAGGAGCACCAGTTTTCCACAAATACAGACGTTTCCGCAAAAGCGTGATGCCCTGAAAGAAGAGACGTAAAATTTAAATCTAAACCAGCTTGTTCTGCTTTGGTTAGACCAAGTTGTCTGTAAAGAGCATCACTTCCATTTCCTCCCAGCTCTAGAAAGATACAGTACAGCAGTACTGGAAACTGAATCCAACACACAGTTGACATAGCAAGGAACACTTCAAGTCAGAAAGATCTTTCTTGCCCATATCATTACAGGTTTTATTTTTGTACAAACACACTTCAGTATTTAATAAATACAGAGGTGTTAATACCCTAGTGTACCAAAACACACTATCAGACCATTCTCTGCACAGTGGTCTCACATTTTTTCTTTATTCTTGTTTCCTTTCTTAAGCCACCTGCCTATCCATACCCAGAACATTAGAGCAGACAGGTATTGACTACTACAGAAGTGCCAGAGGTTCCAAATGGTACTAAAAATCTTCAAATGTAGATACTGTTGACTGCTCAGAGCACCCTCAACTTCTTTAAATGTTGAGATTTCAGAGCTCTTGTATTTGAGAAGCACCTTCCCTTGCAAGCTGCAGCACCTTACGTGTGTGGATGTGACTTGTACCAGGTGTGTCACTGCTCTTTGACTGGGGCACAGCCCCGGGCACCAAGGGGGAACACAGCCCAAGGGAGCACCATTTGCAGCCAGCTGGTGATGAGAGCACCACCAGATACATTCACCCCTGCTGCTGGGTCTCCGTCAAGGAGATCTGCCTGGCAGGTCTCTGACCCTCCAGCACAGCATCCGTGTGCTACGCTTTGCTGTTGAAACAGAAGATACAAGGAAACCAGTTTTGTAGGAGGACTGGGGATTGAGGCACAAAGCCAGTATGTGGAAGTTCTTGCCAACTCTTAGGCCTTCAACACAGAACCATTAACTTGCAGCATTTATAAAATCCAAATTAATAGCTTAGGGAAATAAAGAAAATACTGTTATTAGCAAGACCAACATCCTACTGCCTCTATTTCTTCTCAGTAAAGCAGTTGCTCAGATGCTCTGCCGAGCTTTCCACAGAATACCTCCAATGGATGCAGAAACCAGAAACATGACCTTTCTCAGGCTTTCCAGCAGTATTTTCCATGAATTTGGGTTTACACATCACTAGGCTCATTACTGAAAAGACACTAGCCAGAAAGACAGTACAGTATTGGTATTACCATGAAACAGAAGTGCAAAATAAGTTTTGCCTGGAGTCATATGAGGGAAGGGGAAGGGTGGGGGAACCAAAAGACTAAAAACCAGGACATTCTGTAATTGTAACTGAAGGATTGGGGAAAGAAAACAATTCAGAAAAGAAAATCTAATCCCGTCATGATCACTCTCTCATAGAAGCCAGAGAAATTGCTTTCTGTAAAAATAAACACAAATGAACATCTCAGTATTTGCCATAAATGCCAGCACATTGAAGAAACAACTTTAATTTTGTAAAGACTAAAAGGATAAGTAATAAGTTGGCAAGGTTGCTTAGACATTTGTGAACTCTCATAAATATTACCTACCACAAGTCTAAATCACTGCCAGCTCTGGCTTATGTTAGCCTATTTTAATATCTTACAAACTCCTCTGCCAGGGGATAACTGACCTTTGAAAGATTATCTTCTAGTGTGTACAAGATAGTGTCAAGTAAATGGTTATCAGTTCTCAGAGAATTTCGTTTCTAATTTTTTGGATGGACCATTACCTCAAATAATGATTTATTTGCTATTCAAGATGACATCCCAACATAAAACTAAATATTGCAGAGCAGTAAGTCTTGCAATTAAAACCACTGCCCAAAGAATAGATCAGCAACTATTAGATTTACCAAAGCTATATTATGGATTACTGAGAATAATTAACTGGTGTAATAGCAGGTTCCACTTTTCAGTTGGATTCTGCTATTTGCTAAGGTAACATGACTCATGCACACACAAAAAAACGATATGGATTGAAATATACATTGCACCCCCACTGCTTTAGACTAGACTTAAACAATATGATAGAATTTGAGTCATCTTTCAAACTATGTATCAGTATAATTGAACTGGATGACAAAGAAAACAAAACCCAAGCAAGCACACGGAGTACATGGCTTAAGACCGGCGTGCACCAGGTAGCAGAGCACATGGTTTGACACATCCAGTAGCTGTCCTGACAGTATAAAAAGAGCTCTCTGCTGTTTTAGTTTCTCTCCTAGAGGAAGGGGAAAACACAAACTGTAAACAAGAGGATGACTGAATCTTGGGACATTGCTTTAATTCTGTTGAGGGGGGAAAAAGAAAAACAATAAAGCCAGTCAAATTGAAGATCTAATTTTCTTCCTGAAGCCATATGATAAAGCAAAAAAGTAGGCTAACCCCCATATATGTTCCCCTAACTGCAGCAGAGGCCTGTGGCAAATGCAGGAATTACACAGCAATCGTTGTGTCCACTTTGATTTCCAGCTGCAGGGAGAGGAGTGAAATACAGAACAGAATAAATCCACAGCTTCTCTGAAGGTCAGCTGAATCTGCCAGGTCTAATAAACAGAAGACTGTCTCTACTCTTATTTCTGAGAAACCCTTGGCTCTGTAGATGTGTGCAGCCACAAGATTTGTTGGGTCTTCCGATCTGCATATCTTTCCACAGTAGCACTTCCCCTTGGTCCCCTTCTGAATTAAATGTCAGAGTTAAACACCAAGACAGGCATGGGGCCAGCATAATGCTCTTTTGTTGGTCACGGAAAATATTCCTTCAGGTTTATGGAGGGGTTTTGTTGTTTTCAATTAAAGGGAAGGGTAACATTGGTCCCACCCCAGAATCAGATGGCCATGACTTAAAATTTCAATGCAAAAGGAATACAGGTTTGAATTGCAATGAGGGTTGAAAGTAGTACAGTAATAATAATGTTCTATATACTATTATTTACTCTGATGCAACTCCAGAATGGAGGGAAAGAAGAAATAAAAAGTCACACAGTATTATCTAATATTACAAATTCACTATCCCATTTTAAAATTTCACTGTTAAGACAAGCTTTTAATTTCCCATATCCTGCAAGGGTAACAGTGCAGGCATCACCTCATATTTCTGCAGAGTCCTAATGAAATGAGTTTCAGATTGCCTGAATTTAGATATGAGATACATGGCTTTATAAAGATTTTAAAACAGATAGTCTAGATATTAAAAACATCACTTTAAAATACAGGCCTGAACAAACTCCAGAGCAATAAACTTTAAACACACACTCCCTGCTTTCATACTACACAACTGAGATAACAGAGTGCTCCATTTTTTCATTTAGAAGGAGAGTCTTTGCCATAAAGATGCTTTCCTGCTGGTTACCACGATCTTTCAGAAGATGCAAGCAGTTGCCCAAGAACAACTTTAAAAACCTACATTTCTAGAATAATAGGTATTACTTTTGTCATTCTTATTCCCACTGCAACATTTATGTACAACTGCAGGCTGCAGCATAACAAAAGTGAAGGATTTTTGAACTATAATAAGAAAAAAATCATTAAAGCAAATGCTGTGTTTTATTCTTGCTCTCTTCTTACCAAGAAGAGTTTAATAGCTAAATACCTGACTCCAAAGAAACAAAGACCCCTTTGATTTTGTCCCCTCCCTATCAGCAAGAAGGGAATATTATGTCTTAATTTTGAAGGGATGCTATAAGCTAAACCTGTGAAATATTTGTGGGAGGTTACAGCAGAGAGCTAGAACAGCCAACAAAAAGAAACTGTCTGCAGAGAAGACAAGAAGGACCACAGAAAAAAGCCTGACCTACAGCTTTAACTGAAAGTTAACACTTGAAGGTTGATTCTCTCCATGTGGTTATCATTTGTCCTGTTTGAAAAATGAAACACTCCTATACTTTGTCTCTCATTGAGGGTGAAACAGAAATCATTCCTATACACAGAGCCAGAGACCCAAACAGACCCTTCCATCTGTGATTATTACCGTTTTCTTGCTGCAGATGAAACAGGATAAGAAGTTTCTTTGATTCCATCCAACCTGAGTGGAATACAGATGTTTTTAAAAACCTTTAGATTTCCACATTCTGTAACATAAAAGTAACATTGGTTCATATAACATATTACATCACAACTTCATGCTATTCCACTAAGCAGTAATCCTGGAAAGTGAAAGTCTCAACTGGACTGAATACTACACCACCCACTCGAAAAAGGTGCAGCAATGTCTCCCCAGCTTTCCCGCCCTTTCCTCAGCCACAAACAGCAGCTGCACACCTTCGCATGTGTTGGAACATCTTCCCACACCAAAAGAGCTCCTTCCTCAGTAGCACCCCTCTGTCTCAAGGGTCATTTCTGCCCCAAAGGCAGAAGACAGCCCCTCTCACAGAGATGATCTGACCCGCGACCTTCCCCCTTCAGCTCAGCAGCCCAACACTTCCCACACACACATTCAGGCACCTGGCCTAGTGCACCTCAAAGCTTGGCTGCTCTCACCAGCTCTACCAACCTAACTATTGAGGCATAACCTCTGCCTACAAACCTTGTCCTTCCTCCTCATGGCATTAAACACTTTTTGCAAAAAACTGTTTCATTTTTCCAAAACAATTTTTTTTGTTAAATTAATTAAATTGTTATTTTTTTCAAAAACATGGCACAGCCCCATACTCGCCACTGTGGGGAAAATTAACTCTATCCCAGCCAAAACCAGCACACAAATACGCAGCAAAAAAAAATCCCAGAATGCCATAATTTGCTCTCTCTTGAAAGATAAAACACATTTTGAGTTTTGTGATGCTATTTGTCCAATTTCAGCATGTTAATCATATTTAAAGTTACCAGCCCAGTTCTGTTTTAGCAGATATAAAGCTCTCTCCTTTTTCCAAACACTGCAGAGAGTTTTCTTAGCAGGCTATTAAAAGCCTTATTTTGAAGAAATGTTGGCTGTACAGGTCAGGAAATCATTTCTTCAGGCAAGTTCCAAGGTACACCAGAACTGAGATGCTTTGAAAGCCTGTCTGACTTTGTCCCACCTTGAAAACAAAAGCTATTCTTTAGAAAGCACGTTCTTAAAGACGTAATCCTTTAAAAATTAACAATTCCTAAATTATCTGCACTGTAAAAGCAGATCCTAAAGGAGTCTTTCTCAATGGTTTACATAGCTATTTGAATAGGTTGCTTCTAAAATGTATACAATGTGTAAATAACTATCACAGAGCTGTAACACATGAAAAAATATCTTTTATTCTGTTTTCTTGAACACCTAAGTGAGCAACACTTACTTTGTACTCAGGAAACATATGCAAGAATGCCGTAATCACCTAAGAAATAAAATATCTGAAAAACAAAGATCAAATTCTTTACCCAAAAAACTGCAAGCTTATTTGCTATTAAAAAACCCACCAAAACCACAAATTAATTCATTAGGTGTATTAAGGAGGGAACTGATGGCATCTGCTGACATACAGACAGTATATAACCCCTGAACGCTGAGTGTTCCACACAGAACTCATATTCCACATTCAGTTACACACCCAGAACTTCCACCATGGTATGGGGTAAGTATCCCCTAAATCCCCTGGAGCAGTCCCTGATTACTACATCAGCCACATCAACTTCAACATAGCCTCACATTCTACTCATTTGCAAAGTGTTGCTCAGTATCTCAAAGATAAACAAGGTTATTTAAGCTGTTTACCATGTACTCTATCAGAATATCCAATATTTCCTTAAAATATGAAAATATGCTGAAAAAGCAGAGGTAAGAACATATTACAGATGAGGAAGATCCTTTTCATCTTTAAGCTTTTATCTAAAATTCAGGATATGCTCTATAGTGATACTGAAGTGACACCAGAAATTAATACACCATTAAATCTACTCTTGCTGTGGTGCAACTTTTCCTGATATAAAAGGCTGTTGAAAGACCAGAGCAACACATAGTGAAAGACATTCTTACAGATAAAATTCCAGGAGCAGACGCCACCCAAAGTAGCTGCCTTCCCCAGAACTGCTCAGAGGAAGACAGTACATGTAGCTGGCAGGAAAAATCTGCCAAAGTGAGACCTCACTTCTGTGGCCAGAGGGGTTTCCTATTTTGTCTGGTTCTTCGTTTCCTCTTAAGAGTCCTTGTGTCTCATTAATAAAAAAAAAAGAAAAATTATGCAACACACTGAAGTGACCTGTGAATGCTGTCTTAGAAAGAGTGACTTATCTCACAAACTTAATACCCAAACAGACAAGGCAGATGGATGGCCTGATTTAATTCCAAGACCAAAAAACCTCCAGGCATTTATTTGGCTTAGACCTTTGGAAGGGCAGTGGAAAGCTTCTCTCCCTTCCCTGTCCTGGGGGAGGGGGATGTTACTACACCAGAGAAACAATCCCGACTACTTTTTACAAAGCACACATGAGAACACAACAAACCTACGTCTTTAACTGTAGGAATCAGAAAGTAATGCATGACTCAAAGTATCCCAAATTTCACACCACAGCTTTAAAATGTGACCAAGATGAAAGACACCCAGTGATACCCTTTCAAAGTATATCCACACAAACCAGTGAATACCAGTCTCTCAATGTGCCCTTAAGGATAAAATATTACTTTTACTAGTATTTTCAAAGGACTTCCTCCTGCAATTTTAACCAACCATTTGTTTGTTTTGTTTTTGCTTTTTGTTTTAAACAGGCTTATACAAGCTCTCTTTAACCAATAATGAAGACAGGAAACTAGTTCCAATTGTCACTACTCTGCTCAAGTTGCAACGGGAATCCAGGTAGGCAAAAAAGTCCACTGCCACACATTTCTACTCCACGACACACAAGCTGTGCTCACTAACGTCTCCATGCTGTTTGAGGGGAAAAGCAAGTGTGCATTAGACTGACTGATCACCAGATCATCTTCTGAGGATGTGACTGGAATGAGAAGCCCTCTGACTTAAAAACACCAGTTCCCATGATGCTGATGTTCCTGACATTCTCCCATACAAGTGAGATTTGAATACGCTTAATTTCTTCCCAGCTTTCAGAATACCAGGCTAGTCACATCCAGACAGCATCTAGCAGAGAAACCATGCATCTCAGCAAACTACTCTGGTACCTGCAGTACTCTAATTTGACTTAAAAAACTCCAGAATAAGAAAAAATTCCCATTGTGGTTCACTTTTATGACAAAAAGCAGAACAGAACTGGAGTGTAACCCAAATGAATCAGTCTGCTTCATCTGCTTACTTATACCATTATTTTGTTCTACACGGGAAAAAGAAAGAAGAGAGAAAGTCTGAAAGTTCCTTCATTCACTCTGGAGCCAAACTCTGAAGTAGGTGCATAAAGCTTCCCAAAGAGACTGCTAACTTTATTGATATTAATATACTTGTTTCCACCCAACAAACTGCAAGTTCAAATGGCAAGAGAAGTATGGTTTTTAACCTCTTTCTGAATGGCTGCAATGGCTGATCTAGGTTCTATTTATTATAGGTTTGTGCTTAGCATTGCCGTTTACATCAGAGATAGCTGGTTGCAGTGCAGCATTCAAATTGCAACTTGTGCCAAACCTAAGAATAGCATTATACTCTCCCTAAGAGAATAGACACACAAGAAAAATCTCTAATGCATTTTAGGATTATGTATAGAGTAGTACCGCACAGACAGATAACTATCTGGTAGTAGAAGTGTTTTTTTCTGAAGAGGCCTCTGTACACAGCCCTTTCCTTTGGTAGCAGGAACAGCTTTCATTTCCTCCACAGTCTCCCTGGAACTCTGATGAATCAACAGTGAAGGTGGAAGAGGTGGGAAGAACCTCTCCTATCAATCAGATTGAATGTGCAATCAAATATGTGCTTTGTATACAAAGCAATATTCTTAACTGAGTAATCACAGACAGAAATTAACTACTGCATGCTAACCTTTGAACACTGTCAAAAGAGTGATAACTTCTAACAAGGGTATGTTTACTTGTATGTCTGCCTAGGTATGGACTCCGATATCAGGCTGCATGGTGTTTAAAAGGTATAGTACAAAAAGCATTAGGAAAGTCAGCATTATTTTTTTTTCTAAAGAAAGAATGGGAGAGTGTTGTAGTTTTAAGGACTATATGCAGGAAGTCATTTACAAGCTCCCCACTCATGGTTCCACTTTGAACTCTTACATCTTTAAGGAATTTGCTAATATTTTTGCAAAGAAAAACAATTTTATCAAACAGCCTTCCTCTGTCTCAAAGCAGTTACTTAGTTAACAGAAAGATTTAGCTGTACTCGCATTGTTTTTTAGCATATTTTCTTATGCAGCACAGAGGTGTCTTCCACATGAAACCCCCGAGTCTGAAACAATACCAGATTATCATAATCTACTAAAACCTGTATTTCAAAACATTTCAGAAGTGGGTTTGGATCGCTACTTAGCCGGCAGTCTCCAACCAGCCCAAGTAGTCAGGAGTTGCAAAACCACTGACAGAAAAATGAAGTTACAGAGTGCAATGCTGCCATCTGCTGCAAGTTGCTTGTCTGAATGGTCTAATTGTTTGAGCAAAGCAGTTAGTCAGACATGTTTAATCTGATCAGTTTGAGGATGAGTAACCAATATTTTTGGATTGAGAATCTGTGCCTACAGACACAAGGTCAAATGTATTCAAGTACAGCATCTGTATTTCCCTCGAGTGGGATGGCCACTCAACACTCGGTAATAATCAATGTTTCCATTTGTTGCCCGCAAAGCTGCACCACAGCCTTGGAGAAGGCTCTCCGTTAACAGCAGGCCCAAAAGTAATGTTTCATGACTAGTGACAAATCTGGAATAGGACATCCAAGCTTTCAGCTTCCCCTGGCTATGCAAAATGGCAAAGCTGCACATCAGGGTGGACACCTTTCCCTTCAGCAGACTGGGCTGGCGTTACAGGACTACACTCAGAGGTGGTTGACTTTTTGGGAAACTCCAAGCCTGTATTTTTCCCTGTTTGTTTATTTTTCCATATCTAGTCATGGAATAAAAAGTCGTCCTTTCCAAGTGATGGATACGGCCTGCTGTAACTGCACAAATTCATCTCATTTGCCAAGAGACAAGATTCTTCAGCTGTGGGCCACACCAAAGCCCTTCAGAAGTCGCTAAATAGAAAAAAAAAATACCTCAGAAGTGCTGTGAAAGTACCACAATGTTGTTTTCACTGTGACCTATATTAGCCATGGTAACTAAATTCAGGTGGGTGTACAGAGCTCTCCTGTGGCCCAGGCTGTCACGCACAACTACCACCCATGAAGCAGTGTGACATTCATGCCCTGTGCTCTGCTGCTTGATTAGCACTTCTCAGATAAATGAGACAGCGTTACACCAGGATAAACTCTTTAAAGTGCATGCCAGATATTTTTGTTCTCATTTCACCAGTATAAATCTGAAACAACTGTGCTTAGCTGAGTGGACGTGGACCTCAATTTCTCTCAGTGTACCAAATCAAGTGTGTGAGCCACAGCACCGAGTTCAGTCACTCGTGGCTTTACCAGATACACACGCTTAACAGTACAAGCCTGATTTGTCTATGCCTTGCTCTGAAGCGAGGACAGAATTATAATATATCACTACCCAGTGACAGTAGTTGGTGATAATCACTTTGAACAGATTGTAAGCAATTTAATGGGGAACACTGTGGAGAAGAAATAGGTCTCTTCTGCATGCAGGGGGACAAACAAACTCATCAAATGATGAATGCTACACAGCCTCCCTCTTTGTTACCATCTCTCATTTCTTCAAAACATCCACTGGAAAAATTCAAGTCTCAATCATACCATCTAATTTGGTGCAGCTTCACAGTAATTATAGTAGATTCATGCTGCATCACTTACATTGATAAAAGGAAATTACCAGGAGATTCCAGAAGCATTTGACTGGAGTTAATTCCAAGCATAAACTTGTAAGTGCTCCATTGATGTCTGTCAGTTTGATTATGGTACAAATCACACACCAAGGAATACTTTCAACCACATATTTCAAGATGGTTTTAGTTCTAGCAGTAGCACTAAGAAGATGCAAAAAAGCCTTTGCTCAGAGATTTAAACATTCATCCTTAGCTTCATTTTCTTACAAGATGAAGAAAGTGAAATTTTAGGAAAAAAATGTCAGTCAAAAAGATGAGATGTAGTATGCTGGCATTTTACACTTTAGTTGATAACTTGTGAATGTTTACATTGTTTAACACAGACACAAGATGAGAAGAGCTTATCAGTAACACAAGACACAAACAGCACGCGTGGGAAACAGTCACAGAGACACTGAGCTACAGCAAAGACTCATTTAGTCAGAGCAGCTCATAAATACCCACTCAGTAAAGAATGAGCAAGAAGCATTTTTGCCAGATCAACGCTCATGTTTACAATTCCAAGCCAAGGAACAGTTAAAGTTAGTAGATTTGATTACACAAGAGGCAGAAAGCAGAGCTTTTTTTCTGTGCACAGTGAAATGGGCAACACGAGCTCAAAGCTGCAGCCACCAATACTACAGGACAAAGGTTTGTAGGTCTGAAGTCACCTCAAGGTTTCCTGCAAACCACCAGCAGAGTCAGACTGATGCATAGTAACTTGAACTGACCACCAACTAGGACTTCACAGGCCATTGGTGTGGTCCATGAACATCAAGAAAATATCTGCAGAATCAAATGAGATCAAAGCACAGGATGTACAGCACACAATGAATGGGAACATGAAAAGGCAGAGCCAAGTTCTCCTACTATTTCAATGGATACAGTTCCACTAACAGTGGCACTTTATTTTATTTTTCTAAACCTCCCACAGAAGCTAAGCCAGATGGCCAAATGCTACTACTACTAATGCTGCTAATACCCTTGCAGGATTATTTATTGAGTGAGACAGCTAAGACCAGCACTTTCATAGTTAGTAATCACTACCAGTTTTTTCCCCACTTTGTCTGTATCAGTTATAATTTTCTTTCAGGATATGATTTGTTAGTCTCCAATGCCTATTGTTCACATCTTCTCTGAGATTATTACTTAGCCAATGCAAGTACAATTGAATTTAGATGTGTTGTACTCATTTCAACTGTATCCAAGCCACAATTGTTGTTGGAAACTTCTGATCTGAGTTACTTTCTGAACTGACCCTTAAACCCCAATTTCTTATATTGTCCAGCAGTCATTTAACAGAGTAAGTTACAGGAATTTTCACCCCATTATACCATGGATGAGCTTCCCAAGAAAACAAACTTCATTAGTAGAAATATTTCACATAAAAATTAAATACAGTCCAATGTGTATTTCAAACCAGCATTCACTGGAGACATCAAGGAATTGTAGTTTTCAAATTATAACACTACACAAGGAAGCAATCTTGAAGCAACAGCTCACCATGCATCAAGTCTCATGAGTGCTGCTGGCTGTCCTCCTTAGCTGCTGGCTCTACAGGCCACACACCAGTAATACCCCATCCCAGTTGTGAAACGCCTGGTATACAGTAAGCCAAGGCAACCTATGTTCTAAGAACAATCAAAAGATGTCCAAGCAAGGAATTTACTGTGCTAACAGTTCATTCTGCTATTTGCCTTCATTTGCCTCTCACTTGTGAAAGGGACCTGGTACTCCTCGTTCCAAATCAGGCAAATGGAAGCCAAATCACTCTGCCACAGTGCCAGCCAAACACATCTGTTGGACTACTTTGCTTACAATTTTTTTTTTGCCAGAAGATAAAAATGTTATCAAATGGCATGTAGGAATATTGCTTGGGTGGCTCTCTATGCTTAGAGTAGAAACCAAGTGCTGCTTTATACCAGCAGCTAAAGCTGTCTATTCAAATAATAAATAAAATGCAAAGGGAAAGATCAGAAAAACAATTTGGTACAAAGTTCTCTTCTTGCAGTACATGATGCCTCTACCAATGAAAAAGAAAAAAAAAAATTTTAAAAAGCAAGAAAAAAGCTTTTAAAAGTCAAGTCACAGGCATTTATTTAGATGAAGGACCGAAGGAGCATTGTGCCCATTATATCCTCCTACCCAGCAGCCACGGAACAGAAAGTCCTCTCCAGAAGGATGACTGCCAAATGCAGCGGCCTCACACGATTTACTGGTCAGTGTACACAAATACATACAAAGGAGATCATTATGCCCCTCTCATTTCAGGTGTCATCCAGGAAGATCATTTCCACAGTTTTAACAGTGACCATTCCAAACTGCTGGTGTTCTTCCCAGCAATTGTATTTTGCGGTTCTATTTCCATTTCCTTTACCATGTATGCATAAGCAGGCCTCTTTTTGGTCTGAATTATTTACCCTATAATTTGTGCTTCTGTTTTCAACTAGTATTTACTGCTGAATCATGCCAAAAATCACACATACTGAATATTGCAGTGGGTCATACTTTAAAGCCCCATAAATTTCCTGGTTTCCTTGCAGCCAGACATAAACTTCCCATTACTTTGGGCCAAACTTTATCCTCTTACGGAACATGAAGCAAATTCACAGAACTCAGTGAAAATGCACCCACTCATACTATACATTAATATTGCATCTTTAAAAAGGTCACTTCAATCTTGATTCATTGACAGGTTGGCTTCTACTTTTGGAAGCATTCAGATGACAGAGGTTACTCCTGCAAGAACACTTCAAATACATTACATTTGCAATAAGAGGTCTGTTTGCTAGATATCCTTTACAACATCCAGATGGTTAGAATCAGGCAGACAAATACCAACATCAGGCAGGCATCCCTGAACAGCTCTAAAAATTTGTCCAAGTGTTACAAGAATTCTGTCAAAGGGATACAGTTATTAGGAACCTACAGATAATTACCCTATTTTTCTATTAAAGATATTTGCCCTCAAACACAAAGATACACAATAGCACTCCTAGTACCCACAATAAAGCAAAAGTCTCCAATTCCAGAAAAAAAAAAAATTCAAAGATACTGTGTGTTAAGAAGTTGAGAAATAGTAGCATAACCAAGCATTTCCTTTATCATAATAAAAACCAGTATTTTTTTGGCTAGGTTACACTGCAGGTGCAGGACAGCTCAATAAGAATGACAGACACAATCAGACACATCTATCTGTCACAGCAGTATTTTAAACATGTGGCAGCTACTATAGGCCTTGCAAACAATTCAATACTACGAGTCAAATTTTCAAAGCTATTAGAGCATTAAATACACATAAAACATATGCCAGCACCTATAAATCTCAACAGGTCTGAATGTAAGCATTTTTTACTGGCACTGATCTCAACAGGACACAGCCACTAAGCTCAACTCACTTTGCAAGTCTCAAGCAGGAACAAGCACAACTGAGGTGTCAGGGACACAAAGGGCTTTGGCCACTGAGTTGGCCTGAGCTGCAAGCACCTACAGCCATTCTCATCCATGTAGCTCCTCCTGAGCACCCCAGGAAGTGCAGCACTTCCTGCCACTCATCAGGGATTTACAGGAGCACAATCACAGCTGTATCGAGACAAAGCAACTGGTGTGGACGTCCTGTCACAGTGCAAACCCCTGAGAGCACTTGACCAAAGTGGGAGATGAGTTGAACCCCTCAGGACGCAGTTGGGAGTATGGGGAAATGCCGGTGGGGAGGGAAGCATCTGAAGGGATGCTTCTCTCATTCCCTAAACAGTGCCAGCTTCAAGGCAACCCTTCAGCTTTTGAGACTGAGTCCCTCCCATGAGGGGGAACGTGGAGCAGAAGCAAGGTTAGGAGGGAGTGGCAGAGTGGCCCAGAGCCATGAAAGAGATTAATTTCCCAAATCTGCATCTAGGCACTTAATACAGACACCCTCAAATCCAGCAGCAGTTTCCTACAAAATTCCCCTAAGCCCTGAGAGCAACATATTTTCACTTCTAAGTGACACAACATTTAAAAAAAAAAAAGGGAGGCAGCTCACTCACAAAGCTACATAAACTTGCATTGTTAACAGCTTTTCAATATTAAATGGCTTTTAAATGTGCTGGCACAAGTGGGATGTGTCTTTCCTTGAAGACAGATGTATACCCTTCTTTACACATATAAATGGTGCCTAAAATTAAGATGCATAGTTAATCAACTCTGTTAATCCCCATAGTTAACATAATCAACATAGTTAATCCCCACCTCAGTGGGTAGGATAAATGGAAAATTAATGCAAGCAGTGAAGTCAGCTGACTCTGAGACCTCACAACTGATTTTCAATGTTCATGCTTATTGACTGACAGCTTCTCTTCACAAAACTGGTAAACCACCTAAGTCTCTAAGTTACACAATGCAGGCACATACATGACTTCCAGCACAATTGCCTCTTAAGAATTTTCCACCATATTTTCAGAAAACAGGTTTTAAAATTATTGCTTTATTTTCTTCCACAATCTATGTGTGTTTTATTATACACATAGTAAAATTTCCAGAAGTATTTCTTCACACTGCCATGAATGTGCTACCCCATGTATACAGATCTCTGAACTAAAGGAGTCAGTACAAGCTCTATTGCCTACTTCAAGGGAGCATCCCTTCCCCAAAATTCGTAATTACAGACTCTCTGCCGACCCCCTTCCATTTCAGCCACTTCCCCAGCTTGCTCTTCCTCCGGGTTTGGTTTAGTTTGTTTTGCTGTATTTTGAGACTTCTCCAAGGTTTCAAATATTTAGGCCGCACCAAAACTATTTGAAGAAACCAAGAGTCTTTTTCCACCTTAAAAGCAGAGCCTAACTCAGCAAACTCAGCATAAGCAAGAAAATTAAATGGGCACAAATTCCAGGACTGATTGTCCATTTCCTTCCTTTTCCAAACCAGAAAGCTGAGCTCTCTAACCCTCCTAACACCAGCTTCAAACCCTAGAGAGACCAAGGGGTCTCTTATATTGCCACACTAAAGTAACCACTCAAAACACACAGAGAAGAAAAACCTGCCTCTTGAGTTCTCTGTTTGCTCAAGCAAAACGTACAGGCCAATTTGTTTTCTACAACAACTCCATCTTAGGTTGGCTTGACTAGCTAACACTTACTCATTCATTTTTCACTGCCCCAAGCAGCACATTCATGTAGCTATAGCCAGGCAGAAAGATTTTTTTTAAATTCTTTTTAAAAACTTCCTTATCTACGTTATTCTGACTCCCCTGTTTTCTCCTTCTTTGTGTCCACATCCTCTTTCATTCTTGTTCCCTCCTTATAGCATCCCCTTCACCAGTTTCAGAGAGCAGTGCATGAAGCCTCTCTTTGTGAGCTTGCTTTTCTACTCCTCTTACAAGCTCTTCTCACTTCACCTTCTATCAGCTGCACTGTCCCCCTCATCTCTCAGCCCTTCTGTTCCCCAAGGAGGCTTCCACGTGAACTTTTTTTTTCTCCTTTTCTCACCACCCTTATCTTTCCTCCACAAAAGCAGAATATTTCTCTCTGGTTTAAAAGAGCTAGCCTGTACAGTTTGCAAGCACCTACACTTCATTCCGCTCCTCCCAGCTACTGTTTCCATGCCCACTACCTCCACAGCAGCCTCCGCAGCGGGAAGCCGCCACCTGGACTTCAGGCAGCCCTGCATGAAAACATCTAACACCAGAAATTCCGCAAAAAATTTGTTTAAGAGAATCTAAGTCAGGCCTGCTACACTGGAATGACACAGCACTGAATTCACAGAGACTTAAAAAAACAGGACACACCCCATTCACCTCTGTCATTCCAAACACAACGGATCAAGAGACTTTCATTTCAGAAAGGTCCTCAAGATGTTACACACAAAGGACAATGGTGGTGGTGGAACCCAAAACAAAACCAAAATGCATCTATACCTCCAGTGGAGTTTGTTTTCTAAGTAACCTTTGGAATTTTGGCCTATTGTTCTCTGCAGTGCACAACAGAGCATTCAGCAAGTGGTTTCTACTTTTAGGACGTCTGGGAATGTTTTGCTTTAGTCTTTTTCGCTCTGTGGGACCACAGTGCCATCTATTGGAAAAAGCTATAAAGGGCAGCCATCTATCGGCTGTTTATTATTTGCAAAAACTGTAAGTATTTATTACTTTGATTGCATAACAATTAGATAGACCAAGTCCTTACTATAGGCTTTGACAGGTATTTTTTAGGATGTGCAACCCTTAATATTAAGGAAAGTTACAGACTTTTAAAGTAACTTAATTTAAGCAAACACTTCAGAACCTCACAATCACAACTGTACTAACATGCCAGAGACAAGAGCTGCCACTCACAGAAATAAACATCAGGATGGTCTATCCTGCACAAGCCTTTCTTTTTTAATCCTACACCTGCCATTGCAGTGGGACTCCCTGTTTGAGGAGGATCATACAGGGATAAACACAAACCCTACTCCCTAATCCGATTGTTATTAATCCTCCAAGATCAGGCAAGAGCTACATCTTTGAAAATTCTCCTTCCATCAATAAGCAGCACGCATCAAGCTTTCCTATACCTATAAGAAGGCTCTCTTTCTTTCTATAGCCAGTGGGAACTCAGAGCAGGCAGAATAAGCCTGTAAAGCACCCATAGTCCATACTTAACATTTAACAAAATACAACACAAATTTTAAGAAGCGGAAGCTTTTTAAAAAGGATTCTGGAAGAATTTCAGAGGAGTTTGGGAGTTCCAGGCCTGCAAGCATGCCACACACATCAGGCAAATTAACAGAGACACAGAGGCTAAAAGAGGCAGGCCCCCAGATAAGCCAGGCAGTGTGGAAGACTCACCATGGGGAAGTCTTTCCTCCCGAATGCACTTCCAGGAGCATCCAGGGTCTACAAAAGCCCCTTGCCAGGTGACAGCAGGCTGAGACCAGGGCTCCCCTGGCTACCACCTACAAGGGCAGTGATAAACGCTGGGCAGTGGCTCAGGGAAGGAGCACAAGCTCTGGCACTTAGCTCCCAAAAGGAAAATGAGGCACAGGTGAACCACTTTACTATGTGAGGAAGAGGAGGAAGACGGAAGGAGGGATTTCCTCTCCCTACATCACAGTGCAGCTGGCACTTTGCATCCCTCACACACAGGTGTTTTCCAAATATATTATATGGCTACAATAAAGATTTAGAAAATAAGATAGGGTTTACACATAGACATTGGGAACTCTCCCATAATGGTGTGAAGGTGTCTTTATGCCCACGTGTACCAATACACATAAGCTGCTGTCAAGTAGCATTAGAGCATTAACCGACAAATCAGTACCAAAAAGCCTAATAAAAAGACAACTTAGCGTAATAAAAACATGCTTTATTATCATAAGCCTGTAAGACACCCAATTTTCAGGAAAAAGTTGCAAATGCAAGCAACAGGCCGGGGCCCTCCTCATTTCACCTCATGAGACCTGCTGCGGCCAAGCTGGGGCCCAGCTCAGCACCACACAATAAGAGGCTCCTCACACACCCTGGAGAAACCCTGTCCAGGTCCGTGTCTTGTCCCCTCCCAGGGGCACACGGCTCGCCTCCTCTGCCTCCCACAGCAGCCCCCGGGAAAGAGAATGAGGTGGAACCATGGACCTCACCCCAGCAGGACACCCTTCCCGCCCGGGATCTGCGTGGCCTCCCCGGCACCAGCCCCGCTGCAGCACTGCCATGGGCTGGGTGGGAAGAGACCCCTCACCTCCAGCCCACGGCCGGCTGCACCAGGGCTCACCTCACCTCACAGCCCTGCCTCCTCCAGGAAGGCCTCGTGCTTTGGCAGCCGTTCACTTTATGTTGTAAACAGCCATTAGATAAACAACATTCTCATTTTACTGGGATTTCCAGTAAATCCACATAAATTGTCCTGATTCAGCATGATTTTCAGTGTGAAATGCCCATCTTGGAATACGTTGCTCTTCGGGTGTCAGGCACAAGTGTCTGCCCATCAGGAGGGGCAGAAACGCAAACAACTGCCACCAGAAGTAGGAATGTTTGTTTCTTTTTACTTTTATTTCCAGAATCAAGACAAAAATCAGTAAAAGCCGAGGTAAAGACTAAGGGGGATGAAGGAGATCTTGTGGAGAAGGTCACAGCACTGTATGCTCCCACTGCACATCCTGGCTGCTCTCTGGCAGCACAGAGGAACGTCACAAAACAGCTGTGGAGGCAGTGAACAACATCTGCTTCATGCACCCTAAATGTGGCAAAAATTGTACATTTTTGTCAGGCAGCACACCAGAGCAAGAGCTCAAATGTCAAACTAGCAGTTCCTCTTTGGCGAGAGGGTGCAGGAGCTGCTGCCTGTTCCTGGAGACACACCGTGGAAGGGAAAGGAAGTAGCATTGCCCCCACTCTGTTTCTTAAGAGGTCTCTGTGCAAGGAACGGAGTCCCTCTTCCTCTTCTAAAGGATTTGTGGTTTGGGGTTTTTTTGCCCAGTTACACAAAGGCAGCATTTTAATTTTTTAATATTGCCAGTACTTGTGCAAATTTTCCTCTGTACTGTCTGTACTCCTCAGCACTGGGACACGGCCATCTCAGCATGAAGAAGAAAACATGAAACTCACTGCAAGTAAAAGACTAATTTTATTCACTCCTTGGTACATTACAGATCTCTCTTGTTGACTTACACTTCCTTATACCAGTATGGCACCTGCTTCAGGGATTACCACGCTGGTACTGAAAGCAGTGAAGTTAATGCAAAATTCAGAGGGGACAAAGTGGTAACCAGAAGACAGAAGAGGGGATAATGAAAAACCTTAAAGTGGCACTTCAGGGAGTTAATGCCTGCAGTACAGATAAAGGGCTGATTTGGGCAATACAGGCACCTCTGGCTGCACGACTTGAGGGCCTGATTGAACTTTTTGGTACAAATTGCATTGTGAAAGCAGCAGACTAGATGTTAACATGGAGGGGAGTTCACAAGATCCGGGCTTTAACATCCAGGAAGTGTCCTGCAACCTTCTCCATTACGCAGCTGCCCTTTTCTTATGGCCCTGCTGCCTTTCTTAAGTGGTGAAACCAGAAATTATTTGAAATATTTTCCTTCCTGCTACAGTGCGTGCGTTTATCAAGCATTACCAAGGTAATGAGCAGTTACAAAGACTGCCACCACCAAAGCAGGCAAAATGGAGAGATGTAGTCACCATTCAGTTGGAGCGATCACACCGGTCAAGCGTTTACTTGCACACCGTACGGAACATGGTATAAAACAACTTTTATTTCCTGCAAGTTCTCACTCGCAAGCAGCTCTCAGGAGGAACACGTCTGTCACTGTGCAGGGACAGGGTGCTGTGAGACCTGCCCCCCCTACCCGAGCGGGGACAAGTCCCTGTAGCCACACACACACACGTGGCAATGAGGCACCGGCTCTCCCGGTGCGACCCGCAGCAGCCGCTTCCCCGGGCGCGGGGTGCCCCTCTCCAGGGGGCCCAGGCTGCCGCCACGGCTGCATAATTTTTCCCCGCACTTCTGTCCTCCTCCCTCCGGAGCGCCGTCAGGTCCCAAAAAAAGCCCGTTATCTCTCCCAAAAAGCTGTGTGCTCCAGGTGAGGCTCGAACTCACAACCTCGGCATTGCTCGGCTTTGTACTGCTGTATAAGTACCGCGCGCTAACCGATTGCGCCACTGGAGCCCTGACACCAACTCCTCCCGAACGGTTTATCAAGGGCTCGCCCGGCCCCGGCGGGGGAAGGGCGGCAAAACCCCGCTCGCACCCCGCGCTGAGCGGCGGCCCGGGGCCGCCCCGCTTCCCTGGCCGGGCCACGCTACCCCGGTAGCGGCGCGGGAAGGGCAGGAGGGAGCTGGTGGACGCTGCACCACTCGGGGAGGGCGGCGCCCGCGAGCAAGAGAAGGAGGCGAGCGACGGCGGNCGGCAGCGGCGCGGCCTGACCGCTCCCCCTGCAGCCCCGGCTGCTGCCGCCTGCAGCGTCCTCCGCAGTTCTGTGATCCGCGGACGAGACAGACGGAGCCCGGCCCCGGGTCGTGCGGGACCGAGCGTCCTGACGGCCTTCGGTAAAAGGCATTGGTCGCTGGGTCCGCGAAGTTCAGCCTCACGCTCATGGGCAGCCGTGGGGAGATGATGCACCTTCGGTCGTGCTCAGAACCAGGCCGCAGGGAAAAGTGACCGGTTACTGTCAGGGAACTAAATGTTTATGTCTGTAGCATCGTCGCTGTGCAACACACAGGGGATGCCTGGCTCTCTCAAAACAAGCGTTTGTTCAACACTACGTGTCTATTGTTAAAGTATAGCTCTAACGTGAACTTACTCTGCAGTCAGATCTGTCCCACTTTATGTGGCAAGAAGAAGGTAAACATAATTGTCATCAGCAGATTTTTTAAACCCAACCGTGACTCCACTACCTTCTTTTCCCCATAATCCCCATGGTAAATGAGCTGACACTTTCTGAATGGCGAGGAGGGGCTTCTCGCTTGCCAAGAAAGTTTTTCTGCTGTTGGTATCATTACTGTGGACATTACCTAAAATGTATTTCATTGGTATACACCATTGACAGGTGAAGTAGCATACACTTGTTGTATGTGACCCTTGATGAAGGTGGCTGGCATGGAGAAGAAGAGAATTGGCAGTTCATTTCTTAAGAGAAATTTTCCATCATCACATACATATGGCCTACCAGAAAATGGCAGCAGCTTCCATTACCCTTAACAGTGCATCATTATGCTAACAAAATATTCTATACCACATAAAGATTGCTGTGGGGCAAATTAAAAAAAATAATAGTATGGAGACTATGACCCAGTGTCAATATTCAGCTTGTGGTTTTTTGTTAACATACTTTTCTTGCTGGACACAAGCTTGTAAATTTAAGTCTCTAGTAGCTCTGGTGATGGAGGAAAGTAGAACAATAGAGTAAGTGTTGTCCTAAATGCAGTTTTTTTCCACTAATGCTTTTTTCTTGTACCCTCAATGCAAAAAAATTAATTGTTTTCATGTAGCAGTTGTGTGCTTTAGTACTCTTGCACTTCTCTGGCAGCAAAAGGTTACACATCGAGTCCTTACCTTTGCATAAAAAGAAGGATCGGAGCCAAAAGGGAGAACAGAAACCCCAGGTGCTGGAACAGGCTTTGATGGATGTGAAGAGCCATCGTGAAGCACACTAGCGAGTAAAATCGAGGCCCCAATCAGTTCTTGATGTGTATGAGATGTGCTTATTTGCTTGGGTCTCACAGTGACTGCAACACTGGTTCTTTTCTTTGCCTCTCCAATACACTTCACAGAAATAGTTTCATGGCATTTCACACCACGCAGATAATTTCTCAGCCCCACCATTATATGCATGAAGAGGCAATTAACTTCATTTTTCAAAACCTGCTGATTTTCAGAAGGTTGCAGAAAATGCTACCCTGTGATAATAGCCTTAGTCTTATATTAATGGTAAATTTTGTAAGTGAACTTTGTTTCCTCTCTGAGTAGGTGTAACTGTCAGGTTTTCATACCTCACTCCAGCCACAAAATGGATTTATGAGCCTGCAACTGAGAGAGTTTTCTCTGCAGGTAATAGTACCCTGTGTTCTGCCTGGTGGAAAAAAGTGGAGACTAGGGATTAGAGTACTGGTTGTGGACAAGAGCCCTGCAGTTAAAACTGGCACTTTAAAACTCTGATGAACAAGGATTAACTCAATCAATTCCAGGATCTCTTTTTTCCTACTGTGACTCTGGAGATTCTCTTGGCTTTCGTGCTTGACAAATGGACTTATGGTCTGCAATGCAAGTTAGTAATGATCAGGTAGAGCTTTACAAGACCATGATCATTAACTAGTGTGTCTTCACTTCTCCAGTCCTGCCAATCTGGGTCATAATCCCCTAAGTGAAAGTGCGTTTTAAATAGAAGCTCTCTTTCCTTCACAGCTAAATACAGAACTGCCAACAGCCCACAGAACAAAACCTGCCAAAGTGTACCTGTCTGTAAGTCCAGAAACAGGCCTTATGAGTTTTCTGTATGGTGGTGTCTCACCACACCTGTTCTGTTGGTAGAAATTCCATGTGCTAAATAAATGATGTGGTGGTGGTGTTTTGTAATTGCATGAAATGATAACTACTTTGAGTTTATTTCAGAGGAAATTAGTGCTGGTGCCATTGTGATTGTATTAATACAGTGGAACTGTAATCCACATGTGGATTTTTTTATCCCAAAATGAATGGGGTTTTCTTCTGTTTTATAAATTACATAACGAGTTTAAACTAAACTGCAAAGAAGTGATAGAGATGAAGGTAAAACAGTCACACTTACAAATACTTGATAAAAGCATAGTATTAGTTCAAACTCACACTCCATTGCTTTCTTCTGATGGAAAATTACAACCGTACAAGTTAAAGAACCCCCAATTTTGTACTGCTCATCATGCTGAATCTTCAGTCCTGTAGCTGCACTGCTCCTATGTGCAAGCCACGGAGAGTGTACCACTCACTTTTAACTGGATCATTTTATCACCTTATACCCATACACATTCACCCACCAAGCGCAGCATAGATAAAAGTGGAAGACCAAGATATGTCAGGAGCAAAGCACTAAGGTACTGTAATATTTTGGGATTTTTTGTTTACCCACCCATTTCATATGTTTGGAGTCTGAAAAAATGTTCATAGATTTCTTTATTTAAAAAAGCTGGGTGCTAGGGAACAGAGTGAGCAGTCCTATAGCAACTGTGTAGATGTTGAACAGAAACTTGTGAGGGAATAAAGCCTAATAGAGGTCTGGAAGGTCCGTTTCTTCTCAGCTTCTTGTTTGCCTGACAATTTGATAGCTATATGCTGCACTTTCCCAAAGGGTATCGCAGAATCAGGGTCAGCTCTCCCACAAGCCATGCTATGACATTGGCAGAGCGGATCAAATTGAAATGAGCATTTATGGACAGCTGCTCTTGGTCTTACAAATAAAGGAGACATCTGTATTTTGGCTGTTTGGCAGGAGAAGATCCCAGTATTTTCAAACAAATGTACATACCACAAACATTCAGCCTCAGAATGTTCAAGGGAGGTTTCTATATTAGACGTGAAAGGGGTGAATGCCCCACCCCAGCCTTGCCCATTTTTCTGACTCCATGTAACAAGGCCATTTTTGTAGAGAGGTAACGTACACATTCCAGCTGATGCAGTAAAGAGAATTAAGAAATCCCCTGTGGGCAAAACCCAGTCTCCAATAAAAATACATATTTTAAACACACTAGTCAATTATTAGCCAAGCTGCTGGAGCATTAGTACTCTCTACAAAGTAACCTTTGGCTGACGGACCTGTCCCCTTTGACACTAAAGCCTGAAGACACCTCTTGTACCAGCCAATCCCCTGAGCACTGGGGTTGGAATCACAGGCAGTTTGCTCACAGGAGAAGCACTCTGCAAATTCTAATATCTCAGGCAGAAGTTTTGTAGCTGGTGGACCATGGAGCTTCTTGTGAATGTAAGAAAATGGATAGAAGAAAACAAAACTGCCTTTTTGCCACCTGTTTGCAATAAGCTTATGTAAGTAAATGAAGAATTAATTTTTTTAACCAAGTTACTAGATATATAAATATGCCTAATTATTAGAGGGAGCTGCAACAATGCATACATGGTAAAGATTATAAGGAGCCATAGTTCTCAGGCTGCAACCAGAGTGCTGTTCCAAAAAACAGAAAATGAGTGAAATATGATTTGCAATAATTCATCAGAAGCTGCAAAGATCAGTTTGAATACAAGATACTTGCCTCAACTCAAAGTCTCTTGTAGGCAGTGAGACATTAAGAGAATTTGTGTCAGGGTCTGTGTCAACAAACTCCTAGAAATCAGAGGAGGTGGCATCACATCCACATACAAAACCAAATTACAATCTGAAGTAGCTAAAGCTGCTAAGAATCATTCCAACATCACAGAAAAACCAAAGCTGCAGGAGCAATCAAAACCAGAAGGATATATCACTGAAAAACAAGGAGAAAGAAAGGGCAGGGGCACTGAAGGAGAAGGTTTCCAGGGCATTTCCAGAGCTGTCAAGGCAGGAGGGCAGGGAGGCTGAAGAGGCAATTTACAGCCGTTTACAGTATTCTGAATGAGACAGCTAAAACAAGAAAAAAGTGTGGGTGTTATGCAGTTGTATGTACACCATACATATTCTCTGTGTCAAAGCTCGTGAACAAATTCCAATGTAAATTATCCAGTGTGTAGCACCTTCTATTCAAAATATTAACAAGGATTTCTTTTGTCAGTGAAGGTGAGGACAAAACATTTTTTCTAAAACTCTGTATGCAGAAAGCTTTCTTTAGGAAGTATTCTCCCTAAAGAGTGATATAGACTCTGGTTTTATAAAGAAATTAAAAAGCATTTTGTTAATTTTAATTAAATAAACCCCTCTTTCTTTACAATTTTAATCATTTAAAAAATAAAAAAATATGCCTCTTGCCCTACCCTTAAGTGCTATCTCTAATGAAAATCTGAATGGGCAGTAATGTATCAGTGATACTAATTTCCATTCACAGGTGCAAGGGTTACTTTTCAAAGCAATGGTTACAAGACAAAGAAAAGGTAAAGAGTACATCCTTATTGCCATGTCTGTGTTGAAACTACAGCTGGATGTAGAACCAAAAAATTCTGAAACTTGAATTACTACAAGCATTTCCATTTCTTTCATTTCCAGAGTGGATTTAGGAAGCATTTTATAAAGCATATTCATTTCTGAACCTTATCAATGATAATGGGGAAATTTTAGTGTTTTACGTATATGGAATATTCATGTGTTTCTTTCCTCATCAGTAGGATGAACCTTTTTTGTTATTACTGCACTGTTCTGTTCTGCTTACCAGTAATTCTTTGTAAACCTTGAGTAAATCTGGAATGTGACATCTATCAGAGATCTTCCCCATAAACATTTAGGAAGTTACAGTGAAACAAGAAACATTTCTTGTGATAAAAATGACATAGTTAAAAAAAAACAACTCAATTTTTCCAACATGGCTTTAGCCTGTGTAGAAGGAGAGTAGAACCATCTATTGCATGGATTTTGAGTCTCCCATCACCTGCTCCTGGTGCTACCTAAATGCTTTCAAGATTTTCCAAAATGTTTTAGGTGGTTTTCCAAGAAGCAACTAATATATTTTCAGATTTTTTTTTCAAAGGCTTGATCCTTTACATGCTGAATAGAGATGTATAAGGCAGTCTTCTCACTGTGTCCTACTGCCTCCTTGGAAGGCAACCACCTCAAAACATTTAAGTAACTTAAAACCTTTGTTTCAAGGGAGAATTAACAGTTGGAAACTAGGTCTCACAGCAAGTCAGTAGGGCTTTTGGTATCTAAAGTTATTACAGCTCTCAGGCTTTTATAACCTTGTGTTCCATACATTTGAGAGGATCAAAATTTTTAAATACCTATTTGGGATTTCAACAGAGAACCTCAATTCCTGAATTACTGCCCTTTCAGAGTTCTACCAAAGTAAGAAAACAATATATCTAATTAAATTGCAGTTCTGACATTGTATTTTATCTGCCTAGTTTAAATGCTTTTTAATCTCAGCAATGAGCAATTAGTGCAAAATCAAACCCCTTGACCTAGCTGATTTTTACAGGTACTTCTAAAGCTCTTCTTCTGAGTTCAGAATATGATGCTTCCCAGAAGGACACCTAAGTGTGGTCATGGACCGTCTGATTCTTTGTAGTCTTATAATGTTTTTAAAGGGTTACCTGCTGGTACCATTGTCTTTATGTGGATAAGAAGAGAAATGTAAGAGTATAGAAAACTTAATAGTCCATTCGTTAGCTCCTCATTCTAACAATAGTACAATCAAGTAAGTTTCTCATCCCTGGAACCTTTAAAATACTCTTAACTGCATTTTGACAGTCTTAACTGAAACTGCTTTTCTTTATATTTCTCCTTAACTTAATGCAACTGTATTAACTTTATTTAGCAAGGTGGACAAACTTACCTATTGGAGTTCCTGCTCATATTTCATAGGTGAAATCTTTTGATGGTGTCAGTATATATTTGTTAATGATTGAATGATTAACCCATAGCCTATTTATTGTATAAAGCCCAGGTAAACCTGTGGGATAACAGAATTAATCGTCGATTTGCCAAATAAAGTTAAGCAGTAATTGTTTTAAAGCAGTGTTTTCACTTTTACTTAGTGAACTGATAACAAAACTGAATGTTTATATAAAAAACTTAACCCATCTTTACAGGCAGACTACAAGATACCCACAGATTGCCTCTCTCTTATTCTTCAGGGTTAATTTTCATTTAGTTCGTTAATTATTAGCTGTATTGCTACTGTTTGGGTCATCATACCCTTCTTTAGTAGAAGTGTTCATTAATGCAGAAACATTGCAGTGTGCTGTTGAAAATTAATATTAAATATGCATGGTACAAAGAATTTGGATTTCAGTTCCTTATTTTATGATACAGTTATGAAGCCTAGTGCTGTAAAATGTACAGCTTCCTATAGAGAAAACAGTAAATTCTAATTCTTTAGTTTTATTTGTCCAACTAATTTGTCACTGTTACTTGTTATGTCTGCTTTACTAGTCCCCACTGTGTTGGTCATTGTCATTTAAATACTCTTTAAAGAAAAAATTATAATGGTAGCAGATTGAATATGTATGTGCAACCACTCAGAACAGCCTCTCTCAATTAAGGCTTACAAGCTGCTGACACAGGGACACGTTGTTATTCCCTGTATTTCAGGGGTTCATGGCCCCACTGGTTCCATGTTACTGCCCAGAATCTCCTCATTGCAAAGCAGAGGTTAGCACATCTCAGTTCACTTGTCAAACAACATAAGAACAAATTTTGACTCACGGCTAACAGGCCTGATTTTGAGGGGTCTTTTTTTAGCAGAGGAAAACCTGCTACCTTACCTTTTTATTAGTGTAAGTGGACTGATAAGTAATTGGGGTGTTAGCTATTCCTTAAGAAGGGTAGGGTTAAGAAATGGCCTGGAATCTCCTTTTCTGAAATAGCCACAATTACAATTAAACCATTATGATGTTATTCCAGCTTAGCAAAGCTGGAATAAGCAGAACAGAAATTGGCTGGCAATTCCTACCATCATTATCTCTGGTAGTTCTACCAGTGTGGGGGGAAAAAAGGTATGTTTTTACCTTTATTAACTTGTAAGAGTTTTACCTTTACATAATCAGCTCGGGTTGAAAAGCCATTTTCCTAGCTCCTGTCTCTTCGGTTACATTCTTTATCTTTTCAGTTCAAAGCTCTTTCCACGGCTGGCAGCTGTTGTTGGCCCCTTTACATAGCTGGAAGCATCGAAACACCAGGAGGGAGGTAGCTGGCCTCAGGTCACCCAACAGGACAGTGCTAGAGACATCCAAGGTCTTACAAGTTCTTGTAATGGATGGTGCTTTTCACTCAACATGGTTTCATTGACTCACTGTCCTAACAGGATTTAAAAAAAAAAAAAAAGAAATAAATGACATAATGAATAGACGTAGCTTTAAAATGCCATTTCCTTTTCTAGGCATCGCTATCAATTAAATGTGATGTTTGTTGGAGGGCCGAATGAAAGGAAGGATTATCATATTGAAGAAGGAGAAGAGGTAACCAATAGATCATTTATATTTTTCTGATTAATTGATCTATAATGATTAAATGCTGCTACTTTTGAAGCTACAGCTACAGATTAGCAATGCCAGGCTCAGTGATGTTGTATTTATTAGATCTATTGATAGACTTAAACAGAATCATTCACCAGAACCATACACCATCTGTGCATTTTGTTTGAAACAAGCACATGAGATCAGATCTGTTTTGCTATAACTCATTTCCAACAGGAAACTAGAGAAAGTGTTCTGACACATCGGAGTGTCTCATTTCAACATTTGGGAACAAAAGTTTAGGAAGGTAATGATATTTTTAAAGTGATATTTTGTTGCAGAAGATTGATCTGTATTTCACAAGTAACTTTGACATTGAAAAATCAAAAATTCAGTAGAAATTTCATTTTTTTCTGGACTTTTTAAAAATTATCAGCTTTTTGGCTTTCATTTGAGTTTGGAAAGTTGACAAATAGAGTCTTTACATATTTTTCAAATCATTCCCCTTTGCTCAAAGCCATTCCACTGCTTTGAGTTGTGAGTAACCATTGTGTCAAATGCAGCATATAGGAAGAAAGAGTAGAAGCCTAACAAAATTGTAACGATTTGCACCTTCTTTGTTTACTGCCTTTTTCTTGGAATTGTGTGCTTGGCCTTGGGACTTCTCTGAGTCCACAACTGGCTCTGAAAGAGCCCTAAGGGAAAGTGGTTACTAGAGGCCTAGGAGTAAAAATGTCAGGATGAGAGAAAATTTGCCTTGCTTCTCAGCAGAATAATTCAACTTCATATAATTCCAATGACATTTGGCAACCTAATTTTAAGTACCTTTGGAAACTCAAGCCTAAACATCTACATAGTTCGAGGCAGAAGTGGATCAATTTTCAATTAATCCTTTCGAAGAGAAAGAAAAGTTCACTTACTTGTCATTGAAGCATTTCTCCCCAAACCCACCCCAGCGTTTCACAAGAGCCTTCACTGATTTCCTGTTGTAACTGTGCCGTGCAGGTGTGTGTAGTCCTTACAGACGCAGAGCTCTGACAGAGCAGACGCTAAGTTATCCCTGGGTGACTCCTGCCTGTGTTGGATTGTCACCGCCGTCTCCCAGCCCACCTGTGGCTGTGGGCACAGGCACATCCAGCACGTGCCAGGTTACCCAACATGCTCCACTGTGTCCCTTCTCATGGGCTGTGCAGGGAGAGCTCTGGCAGCACCCGGGACCAAGCCATCAGGCTCCTTGGCCTTCCTTAAAAGAAAAGTTAGGCTAATTTAATTTAACTTTTTTTTCTTCTTTTTTATGTTGCAAGATGTTCCTGTATTTGCAAATAACTTTGCCTACCCTTTAATAAACTCTTTATATGACTTCTCAACAATATAAAAATTTAGCTGTATCTATGAAGGCATAATTTTTAATTTACTGTTGCATACTGATACGTTATTGCTAATTTAACTGGAAACAAGATTTTTTAGGTATCAGTACATGCTCATTTACATAGTAAACTTCCCACAATTGCTCAGCAACCAAAAATGGAAACATAACAACCCTATCACATAGGAAAATTGGCAGTACACGCATCAGAAGCAATATCAGTATGTAGCAGTTTAACATATGGGCCAATTTTTTTCGGTTTTATGGAGGTACATTAGAGTTATTAATTGCATTTTACCATGGCTTTTTATCAGACACATTTGCACCTTCCTGTGATCTAACTCAGAACCATGTTTCTCATTAGAGAAGAATTGTGAGGTAGAGAATATCCTAGCAAAAGGGCATATTCCTAAATTAGACTTGGGATTAAAAAAAAAATACCATTCAAAGCCAAGTTCAGCTCATTTTTTTGTCAGAAAAAGGGTAATTTATAGTTCTGGGTGATAATTTGAAGGCAGACTATATAGACGTACTGTCAGCAGGCCAAATCACGAATGCAAAAACCCGCAAATCCTTCAGGCAAATTTAGCTGATGCTGTTCTACTGTGAGTATTCTGTTAGCAAAGAAGGGTTGGTTTGGAGAGGAAGTTAAATTTAGGGTTGTTTATGTCTGTCCAGTCGCTATCTTTTGCCTGTTGTCACACAGTTTTATGGTATGTCCTGTGGCACAACTTGAGCTTGAAAGCCTGCAGTTCACAGCAGCAAAGGATTGACATGCAGAGATAAGGGCTGAGGAGCATCCTCCTGCTCCCGAGCTGCTCTCTGCTGGTGCCATTAACATGCAGGTGTATCAGGAAGATTAGTTCTGACTGGCTAATTAGCTGAAAAAAACCCAGAAGCTTGATTTGAACTCTCTTCAAAGCCTTTTAGAATTGTCTCCTGAGCAGCCATTTAGGCTAAAATGACAGCTAGTCTAGCACAATTTCTATCCTCCTCTCAACAAGCAAGCATTTCCTAAATAAGTAACTCCTATATTTTGTTCTTTCTTAGTTTTCTCTGTACTGCTTCATGGCCTTCTTAAATTTCTGTGCTCTACTTCTTTGCCACCTTTCTGCACAGAAAGTGTCTCATATCTGAGACATTGTTTTCCATCAGACAGGTTTTTTAAAGAGCAAAATCAAGCTGCACCTTACAAGAGACAAAAAACCATTCACAGTCCTTGGCTGGAATTTACCAGGAGGTCATGTTCATTCTTTTTCTTATTTGAAAAGTTCCCTTTTGCACCCTTCTCCATCAGAACAGAGAGAGAGTCAGCAAACATCTACTCAGACATTCTCTGCCTCTAACTCAGACATTCAAAATGAAGTAATTGCTTTGGGAAATGCATCTTCTGTTGGAACATGGCAAAAAAGTGCTGTGAGAATGCACCTATATAGCTAATATGACAGAACTTCCTAGAAAGTGTTTGTGCTACGTAGTGAGTTCTGTGAGGGTTTCAAATGAGTAGTTATTCCGATGTGCCTCATTTGTCAAGAGAGTTTTGGGTTCCATGGATTAGTGACTACAATTCTTGTGTAGTCAACTTGATGAGGCCATTGAAAGTTTCTGTGGCAGCCCTGACAGGACCACAGAATCACTAAGGTTGGGAAACGCTTTCAAGACCATCGAGTCCACTCTTTGAATGCCTCCTTGTCATTTAGACCGTGGCACTGAGTACCATGTCCAGTTGTTTCTGAACATCTCCAGGAATGGTGACTCCACCACCTCCCTGGGCAGCCATTTCAATGCCTGACAGCCCTTTCCATGAAGAAATTCTTCTTGCTGTCCAATCTGAGCTGCCCTAGGTGCAGCTTGAGGCTGCGTCCCCTTGTGCTCAACCCCTCACAGCTACAGGGTAGCAGGGTACCAGGGAACAGTCCTCAACATATCTTTGTCTTGAATTTTTCATCATACCATAGCATTTGTGACAAGAGGAGTTTCAGTGTTAACATAGCCTACAGGGCTTCATGGTGTATTTACTGCATTTTTACTTACTTGTAAAACCTGAGGGTAGAAAAAATAAAACCCTTCTTCCAAAGAAATAAGTGAAAACTCAAGGGGACCATATATTTTGGAGAAAGTTAATGACAGAGAAACAGAGATCATAACAAAGCCTAGCTATAGTAAAAGAATTTCAGAATTTATTTACTGCATTGTGTGGGCTGCTTTGGGGGAAAGTAGGATATGCTAACAGCTAAATCTAGGATCACAAAAGTAGTTGGGCTGCTGTCTCTTTACCCACCTCAGTCGATCACTTGCACATGACGAATCTCAACTGACTTTGATTTAGCTGACTTTGATTGCTTAACAGTTTACATTCTGATGTTGAGTCTATATGAAACAGCGCAGTTCCACACAGAGAAATTCAAATCAGCCTTTCATCTACCACCTGCAACATATTTGCATTGGCACAAACCCACTTGAGTTTAGAAGTCCCACTTCTTACTGTGCTGCATTTTACCCTAAGTTTCTGCTCTCAGCATCTAGGTTGTTTCCTGTGGAGAGAGGCACCTGATTATTTGCACAGCCCCACAGACCAAAGCCCTTACACTGCAGTCCTAAAGAGAACTCTTACAGCTGAAGTTCCCCCTCCTTTGATCATCTTGGTGAATCTCTTCAGTTTCTTCTATCATATTTCCATGGTCTGACTGAGATACATCACCATGCTCTGAAACACGATACAGGTTTGAGGTCACATCTGCCACAATTCATCTGAGTTTTCTAACCTGAGTTTTGACTTCTCTTTCTCTCCCTCTCACACAGACACCACAAGTAAGACTTGGCTCACTTCTGACAAATTATCTGCTGAAGTGAAGCCTGACCACTTCTAGTGTATGCTGCTCTCTAGTCAGCATGCTTTTGAGAAACTCTTCCCTATCATATCAATTTGCCCTTTGCACTTTGTAAGGATAGTGGATGTCTGAAAGCAAGGGGAAAGTGGGCCAGGTGAGCATTCCCACAGGTTGTTTTGTGGTGCTTATATCCCAAATAAATCTGATAACATGAGTCACAACAAAGCAAGAGAAACATTTTTGCTTCTTTACATTTACAATCCCCCACATTTATCTGGTGAAGACTCTTGGAATATTTTAATAAGAAACAAAGCTCCTGCTAAAATGTAATGTGAATGATGATCCCTTTGCATCAGAAGGAAATTGTGTCTTCAAAAATAAGTTTGCTGCATGAGATTGTTGGGATGGGTTTTGGCTAGTATTCAGGTTTCACAGACGACATGTACAGGAGCAGAGGCAAATTAAAAAAAAAAAACCAAGCCCTCAACATAGTTTTCTCTACCTTCCTTATCTAGTTGTCTTGCAGACTTCTGGTGGCTGAAAAACCCCTTGTGGTGAGAAGGGGAGAAAATCGGTTTTTTGTGCTCAGATAGATCAGTCACCACTGAAGTCTGGAGAACACCCAGGCTCTACTCCCACATCAGAATCTGGTTTGCTCTGCAAATTAATTTAGTACTTAGCCATATGACAAGCAGTACAAGCCAGGATATACCAAGCCAGAGCCTAATCCCAAAAGTGGCTGAGCAATCCCAAATTCCACTTTTAGAAGCAGTCAGAACTCAAAGTATCCTGCTAATTGCAGGTCTCTTTAGAGGTCTGTAAATAAGCTGTCAGCTATAAAACCCCCATGGAGCTCTGGGTTCCTGTGTCTAGGCAGAGTTTGATATCAAAGGTGGCTCTAAATTAAATTACATACACTGCTGTACATAAAATAAAATGGACTTCTGAGTTTTTTAGATAATCACTACTGACCAATTATAAATACTGTATTCTTCCCCTATAGATACTTCTTTGTTTACTCTTCTAGGACACACATACCTAGATGAAGGAACAATCCTCACTATGTTAATATGGTGAGGATGTTAATGCTCTTTTTAAGGTAGTATCCACATGTTCTACTACCCTGTTGAAATTTCTGTCAAGACAAGCACCTTCAGCAATGCTTCCGCTGATAGAAACAGTGAATTCCTAGCTATGCATCTTCTCCTCTTGCCTCCAGAAATGCCAACATAATTTATTCTATGGGTATTCATAATTGAGTGAATTATCCCTGTACAGACTTGAGAGTGATTCAGCACTGGTCACGCTGCCTTCCCCTGCAGGCACAATACTAACAGGTTTGAAGTATGATCAAAAAGGGTGAAGTAGACTAAGGAAGGAGGATGTATTTCTCCTACAGCAAACAAAATTGAGGGAAAATTAAATTACTAAGAAAAAATCTCCGTCTTAAGGTGTTTTCATTTGAATTTCATAGGTATATCTGCAGTTTTAATGATCATATTGAGAAATGTTATGAAATCATGTTATACTTAGGGCAAAGAAGCACTTCTAGGTGGCTCATAACTTTTAGAGGTAAGGTGAGAATTAATAAAAGAGGTGGTTTTAGTGTAATCATAATGAGAAGATGCCACATAGTAAGCAGAAAAATAAAATGCTAAAGTCTGGAAAAGGAAGAAGTTACAATCATTAATAAAAAAGCACATTTATGCTTAACAAAGGATAAAAAGACTGGTGAACAACCTTTGTTTCTTCCTTGAGACATGTTTTTCACCCAAAAAGACAAATTCATGCCCAATTGTGAGCCGTTATGCATCAGCAATATACAAATCTAGGCTTTTCTACAAGGAGAGATATATACATTTCATGCAGCAAGAGGCCTTGTCATTAGTAAGATGTTGATAGAGCTGAATTATTGCACATTTCCTCAGGTTTTAGTACTGCTGGGGAGAATGGCTACTAGGTTATTCCAGTAAGAACAGTACAGTTGGGAAAGCTGATATTTTCAAGTGGCATGAACTCTATTGAATTACAATCCTATCTATATAGGGGTATATCTTTGTGTATATATATATGTATATGCCCGAATTTTTTTACTCAGGCCTTGATTTTTTTCCGAGAGAGACTTAGGAAAACATCAGATTTGTCCAAAAGGCAAAAGTCAGTCAGTATTAGGAAAAAATAAGTTTCCAACAAAAAGACAGTACTGTGTTGCCAAACTGGCCCGTGAAATGGGTGTGGTCTATAACTCTCTGAAATATTAAATAGCTGACAGTTTCCTCAAGAAAAAGTTTGGATTATAAGCAGAGCAGTAGATTCAGTAATTACTGCCACTTGTATTAATCACAGTTACATCAGATGATTTATGCATGACTGAAGCACTCAGGCAATTTAAAAGAAAAAAAGTTTTGAAGAATAGACCATAATTTACAGTGAAAGGTACTATTTAAATTCAGTTAGAAAAATACTTTCATTGACAATGTGTAGCCCACGTCATTCCTCCTCTCCTCCCACTGCAAAACAATTCTTTTAATTCATAACTTAATGTTTATAGTCTTTTCTTATGACTGTGATGCTTGACCTCCGAACTGGATAGCTGACATCCACTCTCAAGTTTTTCATTTCCAGAAAGGTTGCTCAGCTGCATGATTCATGTCAGAAGCAGGATAGCTCTGCCTCTGTTGTCCTTTCCCTCATCTACGCGTCCTGTGCGTGTGTTCCGTAACAGCTGCCCCGGTAGCTGCAGGGGAAATAACACCCCAAAGCTCAAGGTTTCCAAAATGATCTTGCAGTTTCTGCATTATCAGTGCCGTATGACCCACAGCCAGTGTGGCAATCCATCGAGATCGTACAGTCTTAGATGAGTTTTCTGTGAACTGAAGGAGAGGTCATTTCCCCACTCAAATCACTCTGCCGTGCAGGGAGCAGTTGGCCCTGCCCAATGGAAGGGGGGCTGCTAGAGCATTGGGTGCTGCCCTTTGGAAGTACCAAAGAAAACAAGAGCAAAAGAACACAGGGAAATGGACTGCAATGAGGATAAGTAGCCTGGCATTGTGGCCATCTAGATAAGAGTTATAATTTTTCTGTAGTGATGACCCTGGCACAAGGTGAACTTGTCACTCATGTAAAAGCTCTCAGCATGAGCTTTTTTCCAGTGTATCTTCAGTTCTGCCTATTGTTTTGTTCCCTTGGCAGCATATTTATTCTTTCTCATGTTCACAGAAGTGTTTCTTCAATTCCAGGGGGCATGTATTAATATTTCAAAACTCTTTCAAAAACAATACTGATTAAAAAATTGATTAAGCTTTTCTAATGTTGCAAAGAGTTCAGTTCAGGGCATTTGAATACTCCAGTGGTTTCTTCTTTCCCCTATTTATTTTTCATCTTGCTGAAATTGTAGTGAATTTCTATAAATAAGGGGTTTTTTCACTATAGTTCTGACTTTGAATCATGTTTCAGATTACTTCACCTCCACTAGCAATCTGGTTTCTAGATGTGGTAAAGAGAATATGGAAAGCCTGGCAGAAGTGACTTTTGGAGGTATTATTGCTCTGCACGATATAAAAATGCAGGGAATTGTGCCCATTATTTCAGGTCAAAGATACAGATCTGCTTACAGAGCATAGCACAGTTCTGTCATGAAACATGAGGACCTGGGCACCTCAGAGCCCCCACAAAGCAGAGCTGGTTTTAGTCTGAAAACAGCTGTGGAAAGGTCACCAAAGACAGAATTTTGGGTTCATTGGTTCTGTCCTTATACACACATTGTATGTAACCCTTTTACACACACAATGGGAGGAGCGGCAGCTGTTGCTGGGCTTCAAGGTTATCTGCAAAAGTAAAGCAGAACAGCTTCCAAATGGGCAATTCTTCCCAAATGAGAAAGCTCCATTAAAAAATTGAAAAAGTACACCTAAAAACCTGTGTGTGCATATTTGGAGCTTATTTGGAGAAATGGTATTTGATTTGACTGAGAAAAGACCCTGCTACATCTGAAATGAAGCTTTCTATATCACGTCATTAACATATGCTTGACATCGAGCCCTCCAAAAAGTAATTCCAAGGGTAAAACCAGCACAATGGAATTCCACCAGGTCCACAGTATAGCTCTATATGCAGTTACAGACCTCTTGGATAGCTTGTTAATTGTTAGTAAGATAATAAAAATAATACATATTCTGTAACATTTTTTAAAAGCAACAGATGTTAGAAGCCTGTTATCTTTAGAAAAAGTCTGCAAATACTTGCAATGGCAAATTGAATGTATTTATACATGTATTCTTTATATAGAGAATATAAAATACAGAATGTTTTGAAGTAGATGCCTTAATGTTATTTTCTTATTTCTTCAGCTTTTTTACCAGGTTCAAGGAGATATGTGTTTGAAGATAATTGAAAATGGGAAACAAAAAGATGTTGTCATCCGAGAAGGGGAGGTAAAACAGGGTTGTTTTTCTGTTATAGTTGTACATAAGTATGTTAAGTGAATGTTTTATGTCTTATTTAGAAATCAGTTTATCCCTGCTGTGCAAGAGATAGCATCAGGATTTAAGAAATAAACCAAATCCCTGAATGGAGTATAGAAAATTTCATGTAAATAATAGGAACCTACAATACTCTGTGTTCAACATTTGACTATTTCAATAGCAGATAAAAATCCCTCTGAGCATCTGGGGTGCCTAATCATATAGTCCAGAACATACTGAGAGAAGTTCTTATTCCCCTGCGTTGCATGGGATCTGCCATGTGAATTCAGTTGGATCAGTCTTATATTTACACATTGCCAGGTACACACCTCTTACCCTCCCACACACACCAATAAGCAAACTGCCTAAACTTAGGAATTTAAATGATTCGTATATTTTCAGCCTTCTTCAGTCCTCACAGCTAGCCTTTACAACCATCACAGTAGGACAGCTTTAGAAGAGCCATTTGTTAATAAAATGTAGCCCATTTTTCATTGCAGTAGAAGACTTGCTGGAGCATAGATTGCAGTGCTTTTACTGAGAGCATGAATAGATACTGGGTGTTACTACGAGTTAGACGTACTACAACTGCCACTCATTGACACAAGCTTGGACTGCACTCAAGTCTTTGAAAGGATTATTAGGTCTAGTGGGGACAGCCTCTATAATGGAAGACATGTTAAACCCAATAGCTTGATGTCATTAGAAGTATTATGACTTTTTCAAGTCTGAAGGAACAGAACTATGTTTTCCAAGTACGGGGTTCTGGTATTACATTTCGCACTGAAGGAGCACACCCAGCTGAGATCTTGGCATGTAAGAGAAGCACTAATGAAAAGAAGCACACAATACTTGGTGCAGAAACCAACACTGGTACTGCTGAGGCACTGTCATTATTAGCTCTGTTTTGTAGGCAGAGAAACTGCAGTGACTGCACAGCCTTGGAAAGACATCTGTAGTGGTGAAGAATACAGGCTTACCAACTTCCTGTGCAGGGAGCTGCCAGGAAAGGGTTTATTCTCAAGCTTCAGTAATAAGCTTCACATGTTGCCTATTCACTTTGTCACTTGCATGAGTAAATGGCCCCTCATATTTGTTAATTATTTCCAGAGAGAATAGCGCTCCTCGTCATGCAATCAAAGGTGCTCACTGTGTTGGAAGGATACACGTGGCTGATTAGTTTACACATTTTATTGAGCAGACAAAAAACTTGCTTTTTCGTTTCCATTTCAATTACTCAGAAATTGCACTCAGTTTATTGATTTCAGATGAGTAATTGGTTAGATTTTCATTTCAATTGTGTCTAGCAATGACAATCAAACCAGGAGGAGAGAACTTGACTGCCATCAAGGCAGTGCTGATTTCAGTCACTGTGTCATCAGTCACAGAGAAAGCAAGAAACAGTGTTTGTGGGGCTGTGGGTACCACAGTGGGTGTAGCTGCAAAGGAGCAACACAGGATCAACAAAAAGAAGGGGAAAAGTGGGGCAAGGAGCAGAAGATTTTGCAGTTTTAGGGAAAGGAAAAGGGCAACGGAAAAAAACAAACTTCCTGACACTGATGCTTTCTGATTTCTTTTAACAGATGTTCCTCCTACCTGCCAGGATACCTCATTCTCCTCAGAGATATGAAAACACTGTGGGTCTTGTGGTTGAGAGGGAAAGATTAAAAACAGAAATTGATGGGCTAAGGTGAAGTATGAACTATTGACTAATCTGTTAGAATTCATAATATAAACTGATTCCTCATATCAATATAATACTGTATTTTACTTTGCTAGTAATTTAGCAGATTCACCCTGGCAATTTTATACTAATTCTATCCACACATCTATTTATCTATACACATATAAACAGAGATATCATTTAGCATTTGATTTAGTTGAACAAGAAACGTATTGAAGTGTCTTAAATGCATGTTGTGGTTATAGCAATCTTCTTATGTACTACCTACTGCTATTGCTGTAAGTTTTAAAAAAGATCTCAGAGCTCTCTAACAACCCAAACAAAAATATTTTTTATCAGTTCTGGCAAGCAGAGTATTAATTCCTTTGTAAGCACTGAAAGCAAGAAGATGAAGAGCAGCTTTCTTGTCAAGTGTGTGGGAAGCTGGAAACAAAAGTCAGTTTTCTCACCACTAGATCCTCTACATTGTACACACCTCTGCCTAGGTTTTATTGCCTTATGAGAACATCTTCATGTAAGTGAGTGGTTTGCTTTCTATTCTAGTGGGAGCAGGACTAAGCTTTGTTTCATTCCATATGGAATTCGTAAGTCTAAGAAGGCAAATCACAATAGTAACATTAGCCGGTCTAGGAAAGCTGTATTGGTATTAACCAGAGATGACTGACCAAACAGACTTTACAGCTGTTCATATAATTTGTAAAGATTTAAAACTGCAGTGATATGTATAAAGTGCTTTTCCTGTCCTTTCACCTACAGTTTTGCTTGTTGCATGGGCAGCATCACAGCAGGAAGATTGCAAGTGAGCAGAGCTAAAAAGACATACTTTTTCATTCAAACAAAAAAGGCTACAGAAAGAAACTAAGAAAGGGACCATTCAAGACAAGAAACCCATGTAATTGAATTCCAAGCTAAAAACAAGTCCAGTTCATTTAAAGCATTGTTTACCTATGCACTTGTCCCTTTTTTTTTCCTTTCACTGCAGATCTGTAGATTGTGTGGACTTACATTATTTAAAAGATATTTTGAGCTAGAAAAAATTGGCCAGTGATTTAGATAAAAAATTTTATTATTAATGTAAAAAAGGAACTTAAATAGTAAAGTAATGTAAAGTAAACTTTACGTAAAGTAAAACAACCTACCATGTGAAATCTGTGAACAGTATGAGAGAGAGAAATGCTGAATGCCTTTTTAGGGATCCAGGCTGATTTAGAAATTTGCACTCCAATATAGGCATGCTTATGTGGAGAAACTAAACTAAAAGCTACCTTATGGCTTGCAGGTGGGAATTAACACATCCTCAATTCAAAATATCTAATCCGGTGTCTGAAAATACATCGCTTAGTGGTTTTTAGTGCTCTTGTTTTCACACTGATGTGACGAAAAGAGACACTCAAAGTTTTGGAAGTGAACAATCTTGTCATGTTTTTGAACCTACATTCCCTCTGTGTGCTCCTGGGAAAGAAGGGAATTTACAGCCAGAACCTCTAATATTCTCATACTTTTTTCAATACCAGCCACCTGCAGCAAAGACTGTACAAGAGGAAATCATAATGCACTTTGAAGTATGCTGGCTCAAGGTCTAATGCTGTGTTACTGTTCCATTATTTATCATGTCTACAAGCCTTAGTCATAAATCAGAGCCCCCAGCATGCTGATTACTGTGCAAGTGAAGAATAAGTAGCCTACCCCAGTGTTCCAGCCTAAGTAATGATTACATGTCTTGTGCTATGAGAAAAATGATCTAGCTAATCTTAATTCTACGGCAAAGAAGTACAAAACCATCTAAATTTGAAGTTAGTCATATTGTTGGATACTTTGTTTTTACCAAACAAGACATTTTTAGCATCTCCCTTCTCTGTGGATTGTCTGTGTTCAGAATTTGTGCTGGTAGCACAGCTTTTTCCATGTTGGAGGTATAGATATTGTTACTCTCTTCAGTGTATCCACTTTTCGCAAAACTTGAGGAGCCAGGGAGCTCTTAGAAAATTTCTGGACAATATGCGCAGAGATACATAGGACAGACAAGAAGATACAGATGTGCACAGGATAATTATGTAAGCCTTGTTTTCCTCTTCAGACACACATTCCAATAACTTTAACCTAAAATACACACAGTACCTTTTTAAAACCAGTGACAATATTAGTGACAGTACTGGATCATCATTCCTTGCCAGTCTATGCAGTCTTTTAAAAATCTGAAGTTAAATTATGTATTTGCCATTCCATAGATTGATTCCACACAGCAACCTCGACCTGTTGACCTCATCAAAATTTATTTATTTGCTAAGACAAAAAATAATGCAAGTGAAGCACTAAACTCCTCTTCAGAGGGGTGACCTAAACACTGCCCAAATCTATGTAGCTGAAAACCTTCTATTTTTCACAAACAAGTCCATAAGCCACCTTGTTTTCTTATCAGCCCTTGCATGGGCATTAAGCAAGCTGACTCTCTCAAATATGAGTATTTACCTCATAGCTGCGTGGAAGCAGTTACTGGAAATGGTAGTTGGGTCCGGGTTTTTTGCAGTAACTACATCCAAGGTGAAAGTTATTGGTCCTGAGAGATTATGGCAGCGATCATTTCCAGGATGAAATCTGGAAAGGTTGCTGAAGGAATTTGGTGACTTATCTGTGATCAACAGAACTACGAGGCACTCCACAGAAGTTTGAGCACCCCACCCGTCAAGTCGCCTAACCAGGCAAACTGAAAGCTTTCCCCAATAACCATTCCTTGGAATAAACTACACCAGGCTTGAGAATCAGTTGCTCCTACAGAACATCAAATAGCTATTTTCTTCAAAAGACTGAAATTGCCTGATCAGTTAGTTAATGAAAGGATTGACTAATGTGTTTACTTCATCAGATACTATGTTGGAGAATCAACTAATGTCCTCTTTGAAAAATGGTTTCACTGTGAAGATCTCGGCACTCAACTTATACCAATAATTCAAGAGTAAGTTTTTTCCTTTGTAAATTTAAAAAAAATTGAAATGATATTGTAGCTCTTCGTCAGTCTGTGGCTTACATCAATAATTTGCTATTTGTGCTGCATTTTACATAGACTTGTTAAAAGTTAATTGCTGCTCTATAAATTTTTAATCATGTCTTGTATGCCCGAAACTCATCAAATCAGATTAAAAAAAAAAAAGATAAATCAAGTGTTTCACATATCCGTATGGAACACACTTTTTTGGACCAGTAAAAGCACTGTTACTAAGTGCAAAAAGAATTGGGTGAAAAATTGACACTGATGTATGCTAAGTTATCTAGGTAAAGCCCTAAATTGCTTTAGGGCTTCTTTCGCACTTGTTTTAATCTAGATGCTTTTAATTGATATTATTTATGAATAATCAGGACTGTGGCAAATTTGGTAGAGAGCTACTTTCTAGGAAACAAGTGAATGTCGTTAACTAATCAGTTTGTTAAATGGTTGCTAAAGGTGAACGAGGGAAGTGTTTAGCAACATAAATCTCGTAGGACTTTCAGACAAATCCTCTGTCAGTAAAATAGGTATAGTCTTGCATACATGTGGTAGTAGCTGAGGATTTGGCACATCTATTCTCAGCACAAAACTTACTGGCCGGTATTGCTGCCTAGTCTTTGTAAACCTACCTTTGTTAACGTGAATTTTTTACTTGTGTTTAAATGTTCATTATTCCAGGTTTTTCAATTCAAGGCAATACAAAACTGGAAAACCAAACCCAGGTAAATGCAAATTCATTCCAGAATTAGAACAATTGCTGATTGAATAGCAATGATTCTCACCACATAAAATAAGTATCTGTTTTTCTTTCTGATTATGTGAATTTAAGTTACTTTGGAAAGTAATTCCTTTCATTACCCCAACCACAAGGAAATTCCATATACATGATTACCAACAGCATTTTGTTTGATCATGTGATGCCATCATAACCACCTATCAGGTAACTATACTAGTGTGAAATGTTAGTATCTCTATCCTTCTGTGCCTTTCAAGTCTTATACTAACAAAATTTCACTTCTGACTGCCCATAATGAGATTTTTGTGAGTTGAATTGATGCACTCTATACGTACTTGTACTCCTTTGCCTATAACTATACACTGTGATCTGCTCTTGGGAAACCTAGAGAAAGCCAGATGCTTTTAGTTCCTGTAGGGTCTGATCTGCTTAACATTTTTTTTCCATACTGTCTTGCCCCATTTTTTATTTTGCCTCTGTTGTGGCTAGTGATTGCAAATTCTACACTGGAACAGATACTCCAGTTGTAACTCCACTTAAGTCTGTTGGAAAGAGAGACATAGAACAGAGAAAGTGACTGCTCTAGAAAACCAATCTTTTAGTTTTGGCTTTAGGAATCAGATCTCTCAAACATGATTATTGCTTTCTGCATGGCAACAAAAGCCTCAATTGCAAGGATATTGCAACAGCACCTTCAGTGGGAAGCTTGTTTTGCTGAAATCTTACAGTCCTGCAGGCCCACAGCTTTACATGAGCACCCAGCATGTGCATGATCCATTGCTATTGCTTAACGTAAACTATGCCCAAAATACCACCCTTGTGTCTTAACTATGTACAAAAGACCACACTGTATAAACATTTCTGCACCTGCAGGAACAGGCTCTATGGACTATTTGGAAGGGCTTTAGTTAGGTGCAACCTGGTCAGTTCTGCTGCAAGAACTACCTGGAAAGTCTCCATGGCATTGCCAGGTTCTTAATTGACACATGGATAATCATCGTAAGAACAGCAGAAGCTGCTTGTGTAATCTCCAGGAGAGCCTGAGATTCCTTCCTGGAGAGTTCCTACACCAGTTAGCCAAATGCTAACCAGTTCAGTCAATCCCGTTGCTCAGATAGGTTTGTTCTTTCAAACCTCTCTGCTGTCTCATCTGTGCTGACAACTGAGGGATGTCCTGCACCAGCCAAGAAATGTATGTATGGCTTAGGTACACTACACTCAACTATGCTACTCTTGACCTCATGACCAACTTGAATGTCATCCTCCAGTCACACTCAAAACTTGAATTCCGTAGCTCTTGTAACAAGAGAAATTTTAGTTTCCCCTCGCTAAAAAGTTTTTGGAACCAGCTGTCCTTAATCTCCACATTAATTCCTGAATATCTTAAGATGATTGTTATGAATTACTCTAAGAGAGACAAATGTTCCAGTGAAACATTATTCCCATGTCTATCCCATTTCTCTGCTTGAGTGTCACCTTAAAAATGTCACTGTCTGCCATCTCAGTCAATAACAGACCAAAGCCCTTACTCAGCTCCTAAAATTGGGTTAAGCTGGTTTTTACAGGAACATCAAAGTCCTTAAAAATAGTTAACTAAAACATTGTCGCCAAAATGAAAAGTTAACAGAAGAGTCCTTTGTATGGGGCAGCAACCTTAAAGACCTTGCAATCAGGAAATGGTAAAGCAGTCAGAAACCCTGCCTGAAACCTTTGCTGCTGAACCAGCTTTCAGCATTGGTTGCTTTACTGACTGGGGAACGTAATTCTCAGAAAAAGTCTCCGTGTTTCTTATAAACAAAATGGGGTTGTCTCCAAGATCTTACTTTTTTTTTTATGCCCCATGAAAATGTGTTTTAGTCTGAGCGTGTCACCTATGTTTGGGTGTTGGTGGTTTGGTTTCTTTGGGGTTTTTTTTGCACGGAGGGTGTGAGGGCTAGGTAAGGCGGGTACTGCCTCACTGTATGTTCATACGGTGTTTAGCAGAGGAAATATAATTTCAGATGAAGCCTCTAGATGCTGCTGTAATAAAAAAAATACCATATCAAACATAGTATCCTTGCTCAATATGGTGGTTTCCAATAAGCATCCTTCACCAAGCTAACAGTTTGTATGTCAGTAACAAATTAATTATGTCAAGGCAGAAGCAAAGTAACATTAAAGATTTATATTGTTAATATTTCGGCAGAAGATTAGAGCTAAAAAACAAACATGACAATCAATCGGAAGCTATAATATATCCTGACACCTGTTTTTTAAACAAATAATTCTGAGAAACTGTTATTGACAAATCCAGTACAAAAGGTCTTTTCTTGTAATTTACCTGGAAGGTTTTCCGCCTGCAGAACAGCTCCCTTTTTCCAATTTTCAGGTTTCGTGGACAGTAAGTAGCTCAACATCTCAGTGATATCTTATGCATGAGGAAAATACCCCACATTTTTAATTACAAAAGTTTTAGCTTATAGCTCCTGTAACTGTCAGTGAGACTGACAGTGTTAAAAAAAAAAATCAGAGTTTGACTGAGATAGAAGTAAGCTGCTAATATGTTCAGTCTGAAGGCAACTCAGCTGACAGAAAAATAATGCTTTGGATTTATGCCCTCAGGAGCTCTCTTTTCTTTTTTTTTTCCCTTTTAAGAAGTAGAGTTCAGCAACCAACATGACATGTATAACACATAACAAGCTACCCCCAGTTGCTCATGATGTTTCACTCAATACATATCTTAACATTGTCTGAGCTGGCCTATGCAGAGGATGGAGTTTCAGCCTTGTTTTTCAGTTTCTCTTCTGAAAATCCAGAATTCCCTCCGTTTAAAAGTGCCAGCTGAAGAACTCTCAGGTTCCTCTCTACGTAAGCCTGAACTAGTGCCTCACCTTCTTAGAGAGCAATGGAATAAAATTGAAGAAAAACATCTTCAAAGAAATCCTTGATTGCAGCTCACTCATAGAGAAAAGCTGTAAATGGAATCAATCAAGCTCCAATGGCTTTTAAAAAAACACCATATAAAAAAAAAGAACCAACCCAAACAAAAAAAACCGACTCTAAATCCAGACCTTTTCTTGATTTATTTATGGTTTCTGGCTTAGCCAGTTGCAGGGAAAGTCCCTCTGAAAGCAGGGCAATCAGAATATATGAAGAGACAGCAGAAGAGGGACTCAAGTCCCATCAGGAAAAACATAATCAGAAATATATATTGCATGCAATCCTTACTTGAGGCATCTTCCCTGGAACTGTTTTGTAGTTTATTACTAGACTCTTTTGTTTCCATGTGCAGAAATAAAGTTTGGCGATACTCACCTCTTTTTTTATCAAAAAGAGTGACTATATTTAGGATATAGGCTATACATGGAACTCTCAAGATGGGTTGGTTTTGGTTACTTTGCATATTTTTTGACATGAGGAATCATAGTTATCCAAACAACTCTTGCTACTTTCAGTTGAATCAGCCTGAGACCAAGATTCTCCCAATGTATCTATTTCATCCCACTTTTCTAGTCAAGAGGACAAGAGACAGTTCAGACAGAGAAACCTCAGTTCTAGTAAACAGTGATGGCTGAATATTATTTGCAGAAGTAACCAGAAGCTCAAAAGCTTTTCCTGCCATGCCTGAAATAATCCAGACTTCTTTTAGGGGTAGTTTGATGGGGAAAAAAACTGCAAGAAAAGTTTTTTCCTAGGTTAGGTGTGTTTGAAAATGAACTTCATGAACGTTAATGGTATAGGTAGAATGTCAGGTTTTTGTTTATCCAAATTAATCTACGTCTAATTGTCAATGAATTTTATTTCCCATAAAAACTTTGTTGTCAGTGAACATACAGATATATAACAGAAAAAACAGTCCCGTAGACTTTGCTAGCTAAACTCTCATTGATATTTGGTGTATCTAGGGTAATTTACAATCTGGACTAAGAATCTGGTTGGCATGGTTAGAATACAGAACATTTTTATGTTTGTGATTCAGAGCAAACAAAACCTAAGGAATTGAATGAGTATGAAAGATAAGGTACTTTCTTCAGTCAGTGGAGCAGCGATACCATAGAGCCTAGGGCATGCTCTGTAAATGTTTTGTGGTCTCAGCAGTGCTATTAAACAAGTTATAAGGGTAAGCTCAGCTTACCTTATAAAAATCAGCCTCTGTACTGTCATCCTCTGCAGCTAATCCAGTGAACCTGTATAGACAGTATTTGCTGCTCAGTCTTGTTTCACTGATATATAAAAACAAGCAGATCTTTATTCTTCTGCTTTTTCTTATTTTCAGTTAACTGGCTGGTGGACAATGTTAATTCAACTAAAACTATCTCAGAAAACTAAAAACAGGCAGGGAAGATATTCTGTCTTAATTTGCACTAGAGACAATACCGGGCCATGCTTTTGAACTTAAAGTAACTGTATAAATGTTTGTGCTTTTCTGTTTTAAGTACATAGAAATAATTCTAAAGATACTGTCTCCATGTTTTCGGGTTTTTTTAAAATAAGAATGCTAATTTTGAACATAAGTTTTATTTGCTCTGCATCTGTTTAGAAAATGGACTGTTTGATTCTCTTTTCTCTCATCTTTAAGGACTTCCAGCAGACCTAGATAGATCACTCCTCTTCTATAATATGGTACTTGAATGTTTGTATTAAAAAACCCAGCATATGAGCATTTAGATATTAAAGACTAATCCTCTATGGCATTTATTTTTGAAACAGCCAGCAGGAGGTCTCCAGGACAGCACAGTATTCAAACCAATACAGAGACCTAATAATTTTAAACTGTCTAGTCCCATCAAAACTATACAGCTCTCCAAAACACCATCTCTGTAACTTTTATCGACAATGTGAATGTTCTCCTTTCCTGTATCATCCTCATTGCTCTCTTCTGGCAAAGATGACCACATAAATGCACTATTCATCTTTAGCCTGTCATATGTAGATCCTTTAAGTAACTTCCAAGTCATGTTTATATCTCTCCTGAACTTGCACCTAAACTGCAAAGGGTATGTAGGTAGATGAAGGGAATAGAGCCATATAATATAACCCTTTAATTCTTATAAGCATGTTACCTCTCACTGGGTTCATCTATTTCCCCTCCCCTCATATTTAAATACTTTCTACTCTACATCAGTCCCTAATGAGTTCAGATCTCATACTGAAAATGAACTACTCAGATAGACCAACCTAAGTCAGCAATATTAAATGCAGAAATAAAGTAGGATTACCATGTCTGGAGTATGGCTGCTATAATTTTCCATGTGAAAACTTCTACCGAGCTTTTTAATTCCAAACTACAATGTATCATCCAAGACCCAGGACTGCAGGCTGCACATTCTCTGGAGCCAAAAAGTTCATTAGGCTCCCAGAGCCCAGAACTGCTAAAGACAGCACCAAAAAAATCCCTAAGAAAGTCTTCACTAAGAAATCTGCTTCTCCCACAATATTCTCAAGTGAGCCTCCTCACAGAGGAGTAGAACATAAACTGTAGCCTCTGGGAGCTCTCCTAATGCTTCACCATGTGAACCAAGCGGCTACCGACCTTTAGTGCATTATGTACATAATAAACTTATCAGAGGAAGAGGAAGAAATTCCCTTTAAAGTTGTTTTCCTTTCTGTTCAGAGTTTTGTGAAAAAAATAAGAAATATTTAAGAGCTATAAAGCTCAGCAGTTTCACAGCAGGTACGTCCTCTCTAATAAAGTAGCTTCTTTCTTCCTTACACTCTTAAATGCTCCCCAGATGGCAACATCTGAAACAGAAAACTCACTAATAGAGTTCATCTGACATTTTCACTAGTGTTTCTAAGGCTATTTAGTGGTAATAGCTCACACATGGTATACAAATCATTGTCTCACCAATGGAGCGAGGTCTCAACTCATGTTATAATGAAATATCCTATTCCTATTCTGTGGAAACTGAAGTTACATACAAAGAGGATTAATGAAATGCCCGCAGTTATAAAAGGCAGATTCAGAAACAAAATTAAGATTCTGTATTTTAGGATTGGAAAAGTGGACAGCATTTCTCAATACAATTTGTCATTCTTAATTACAATAACCTAGCTAGATCATGAAGAACCGTTAAAAAGAATTATGGCCTAAATAGAGGCCTTTTTTGTTTTAATTTATTCCTTTCCTTCTGGCTGATGATATCTCTTTTTGAAAAAGCTATATTTCTATATTACAGAAATATTTTTCAAAGCTTTCCTCATCAAACTTCTTGGTTTCAATTAAGAAAAAAAAAAGTTGTTCAGTTTCCAGCATAGATTTAATGACACAAAGAAAAATGTGCCTAGAAATAATTACACGGACAAGTCATAAATTAGCAGTCGTGCCAATTCTCAGGGCATGCCACAAAAACAAATACAGTTACACAGTGAGTGCTGTATTTTCAACTAAATGTTTCTGCATCTATACTCAACAACAGGGAAATGAACCAACAACCTTCAAAGTAATCACTCACGGTCAATGCTTTCACTCTGGATTTTTATATGGACTGGGCTAACTACTTGTTTTTTCAAACCCAGATGTCTGAAGTTATATCCCTCATTTCACAGGTTTTATTTGCAGAGGTATTAAAATCTTATTAGTCTCATCGACATTTCTGTTAACTTGGAGAATAAAACAGATTTTTTCATAGAAATTAGGTAGGCACATATTGGAAAAACATCCCAGGGAATGTATTATTGCTGGCATTGACAATTAAATGTGAAATGCCACAAAACTCTATCACTGGAATTATTCCTTATGATATAGTGTTGAAGAGATGGAAATTATGATTAGAAAGTGTACAGAAATAAATTAATACATAATTTAAAAAGAATTCATGAGCTCTTTATCCCTAGTCTGAACCATTTTACGCTCAGTTAAAGGATGAAAAAACAAAGAGGATTCAATTACTCCACTTTGAATAATGATGTCTTCTGCTGTTATAGAGGGAGACACCATTTATAACGGGCTGTATCACATCCTTGCATGGAGTTGAGGCCACAGCATGTAGGGACAGACTGTTTCTGAGGCAGCACAGCACCTTAGGATGGTGGGATAATTAGTAAGAATATAAGGGGGTTTAAAGATTTGAACATTGTTCCATCTAGAAGTGACTCTTTCATCACTGAAAGATAGTTTTTGATAAAGCCAACATGCAATCAGGTCACCTTATTTAAATGTATTTCAAGTGCTTTACTATTTCTTTCGTTTGAACAAATCTTGAAGAAACAAGAGCTGTGGGAAGAGCCTGGGGATAGCAGGGCTCAAGAAAGACTCAGAGAATGAGATAGTCTGATTTCTTGACAAGAAAGCTTAGGAACATCACCAGGGAAGGGAAGGGGGGCCTTCCATGCAACACGTGAGTTTCGGGTAAGCAAATACAGCCACATACACCTGATAGGTCAGTGTCAATCTTCTTTACCTGTTCTCTTTATTGCTATCAGAAGCACACTACTCCCAGCAAGCTCAAACTCTTCTTTAGATGGTCTCTGTTGAGCCTGTAACTACCTATACATTCAACTTGCTCTTTTCTTGCAAGCTGTTTTCTCTGTTTTGCCCAGTTTAATATGCTCAGTCTCAGTACGGTCTCGGTATTGTTTAACTGAAGTCAACTTCCTCTAAAACCTGTAATTTCCTTTTTTAAATATTTACAAACTCATTCGGTAAACACAATGTATTTTTCAGCTTAACATGATATCATCACATTGTAATTAAAACCTGAAAAAAAACTATAATCCCCATAAAGAACACATTGCTGTGATATAAATTTTTAATAGTAATGATCTACAGAAATGGACTTTAGTATTGAATTTTTAAATAGATGTCTGAAAAAGTAGGAAGATATTAGATTTGATGTTCCACTTGGTGTTATATTACTTGGAAAAACCTGTGCAAGACTTTTAGATGACTAGCTTAGAAGTGCCATTTTCTTGCATTTTGCTGGCATATTTTTACCTTTACCATCATTAAACACGTTGTCTCCTTGTCTCACGGTATTGCTAGAGCAGAACTCCAGAAACACAGGCTTGCACTTGCTCAGATACTGTTGAAAGCAAATGTACAGACTAAACAGAAATATATGCAACAATATCTAAATATAAGCCTTTAGCCTGATTAGAAATACCTTTAGAAGCACCAGGCTTCAACTCCAATATGTGTGGAACTGCAAGAGATTGGATCTTCTTCATTGTAGCTTGTTAGCTCAAGTTCACAAGCATTAGGACACCTACAGCTTTTAGCATCATGCAAGGGATCAGCATCGAGGTTAAATAAGGGCTCAGTCTAGTAGTTTATTGAAATGTCACACGTGTCACGTACCTCATCACCACTGTGCTCTCTCATTTGTTCTGCAGTAACAAACAATCAGATCATCATACTGGGTCACACTAAAAGGTTAATTCCATGCAGGCACAGTTGTCAAAGGCCATTATGCTGTCGCTGGGCAAGTGTCATCAACATCAAAAGTAGTATTAAACCAAAATCCCATCACAGGCCAGGGCCTGCTGATAAGACAAGTGTCCAAAAAAAGCTTTAAACTGAGGGACTTAAAGTCTAAATAAAGAAAAATCCACCTTTACTTGAAAGTAAATGAAACTGTTAGATAGTGCCTGTTTATCACAAGCAAGAAAGGACAGCGTAGGATGTATTACACTTTACACTGGCCCCCAGTAGGCACAGGCCACTCTGCTGTTGTCCTGTGTGTGGTGTCCCAGTTGATCAGGGCAACTGGAGTCAGAGATCAGCAGAAAGAGGAAAATAGCAAAATTGTGTTTATGGAGAGTAAGAGACAGAAGTTAAGATACAAACTTAGACTTCTTATTGTTGATTTGTGTTGCTTCTTGGTCAAAACATAAACAAGTACTTTGGCTTTTTGTTTTGCTCCAAATTCCTTGCAACTCATGGGGAACATTCATAGTTCTGCTTGCTGAAAGTACCACAGTGCCCATCCTTGAGACTCAGCTTTTTGCTATTCAGTCTCCAGCACATAAAGTTTGAACTTACTTGTCAGATGCTGGAATTTTTAAACTGTGGAGAAGAAATATTCCCCAAGTTGAGCAGGATACTCATAGCATCTCAGTATTTGTTGACACCTCAGTATTTGCCTCTTATCCTATCAGGTGCTATATGGTTTTTGTGTTTTTAAAAGCAAACAAACAAAAAACCCACCACCAAAAACCCACATACCTCTCTCAGCTAGGACATGCATTTTAGTAGAAAGCCCTACCAATAGGTAACTGTCTTGTACTCCAAAACTACAAGAAACTTTTCTAAATTCAAATGATGAGTTTTATTCTGATAACAAAATAAAACAAACAAACACAACTGATAATGATTTCAACTATTAATAGAAAAAAGTATTTTATGTGTTTTGGAACACCAGTTGCACTGAGTACCTTCTCATAAAATTTCTGATAATTTTGTTTTTCTTTTCCTCCTCTGCTGTGTGTGAACATATATAATAATATTTAAAATCTTTGTCTTATATCAGTCCCTAGTCAAAAAAGCAATTTTCCAATGCAGCCTCATTTGCACATATCCATAATTTAAGGACAAAGTGTGTATGTGTTCCTAATTACCTCCAAAGGATGTTTGATAAACCTGTGAAAATTAGGGAAAAAAAAGACCCCAGTTATATTGCAGTGAGAGAAATAAAGCACCAAAAATAAATCACCAAATACTTTAACACTGCATTTTACTTATCAAACAATAAGATATAGAACGTTCAAGATGGAACGTTAATTCTTACAAATCCAGATTAAAATAAAGCTAATGTAAAGACTTTCCTTTTTCTTTTGGTGGTGCTTGGTTTCTCTGGAGGAGTTTGCTTTTCAGTAAAACTTGTTTTTAATATTTTAGTTAAATAATGTAAAAGTAGGAAGAAAAAAGCTTCCAAACAAAAAATTTCTTCTTTTGCTTCAGATTTCATCAGATTGCTTTCAAAATTTCCTGAAAGAGGCATTGCCAAGAGAAATTACTTAAAAAAATATAATTATTTTAATATCACAGAATCACAGCGTGGGTGAAGCTGGAAGGGACCACAGTGGGTTTTCAGGTCAAAGCTCCCAATATAATGGAGAAGAAATTTGAATAGCAAAAACTGTTTCTACAGCAAAAGGGGTGGGATCCCACGCAGATGGGTGTATCTGGAGATGGGTGTACTCAGTGCTTACTGGGATCCCATTAACAGCAACGGCATCTTCAGTGCACTGCTGTCCCTTGGATGCACTGAGCCTCCCTCATATTGTTCAAAGACTCTGTACAAAGTGGTCTTTAATGAAAAACTGAAATTATACGTTCAAAACACTGCAGAGCAGTGAAATTCAGCATTAGAACAGAACCAAAAGAATATTGCATAATGAATACACTAAAACTTAAAAAAGAGCTGTTCTATTGCTAGCACCAAGACTAAGATTTGGCTGTGAGTTTATTACCACAATACATTTGGGAGCAAACCATCCAGGGAGTTTTCCAGCAGCTAGTTGGCATTACTGCTTGAAATTCCTTGATGGGTGTTCGCCCATTGCATTTCAGAACAAACTAAGAATCACCAAGTCAATTGCTCTGTCTCTGCACTTCTCTGTGAGTTGGTAAATAACAAGCTCATTTCATATACCGGCAACATGCAGCATGAATCTTGAATTTTGCCAGCTATACTGATACTGCACTTAGTCCTCCAGCTGTTTTAAATCAAATCATTTATGAATTACTGGAAATTAAATCCAGATACAACTCCAAGAACACCACAAAAAATACATTGTATTAAATTTTAGGTTGTACTAATCTGTTTGCTTCACTGAGGTCGATATATTTAGAAACACATAGGGGAGAAGAAACATAAAAGCCAGTACTAACTATGGGAGAGATGTAAAATAAGCTGCTTCTATAAGCACAAGTCCACTTTTAGAGGAATATGTTATGAGCAAAGGCACAGAGTTGATACATCATATTTTACCAGTGCTAAAGCTGGTCTGAAAGAGAATGAGGAATATGCCAGGAAGAACTAGGTAGTGTATTGCATACTGTTTGACTACACAGTTCTGACAACGTCTTTGAAGAAGTCACTCCATGAAGACACACAAATAACATATGATTTTACAATCTCAAAAAGTCCTGATAATGCCTGTAGCACTGCTGACTGTTACAACTGACTTTTGGCTAGATAGCGTCTGTAAATTGATCCCGCAAGTAAAATGTTTGCAAAGACCAAAGGAAGCAAGTATCACTGATAGCCCTCTGCCTTGCTGACAGATGAACTCCTGAAAGAAACACCTTTCCCACTGAATTCCACTTCTGTTATGGAGCCGTTTTCCTTCTCGAGCTGGTTAAATGATCATCGCGGTGAAATAAAACAGAAGAAATCCTTGAGTATGTTTGGAGACAACTTTGAAACAGAGGTAGGGGGGATCTAATTTCTCTAAAAAGAGAGAGATAGCTTTAAAGGTACAGATAATAGGTGCCTACTGTTCAGACTGAGTGAATCCAGGCCTGGGAACAATATATAGTCAGCAGACAAAGTTATGCACCCCAACAGAAGTACCTGGTTTTGGTCCATTGATTTGACTAGCTTAGGGCTTTCTAGCTCGTTAACTTCCATTTACAGAATCAACCTGAACTTTATTTATGTTCATTTCCTTTGGGATTGAAACAGCTCCTTCACTCCATTCCCCTGTCCCTCTCCCCATATTTTCCAAATCAGAAGCACCAGTATGATGCAAATACTACTCAAGTGTGTTCAGCTTCTCTATGTGTTTGAGCAGCATTTTGTGGTCCCAGTCTAATCTGAATGTGTAAATACCCTTTTTTTTCTTCCCCCTGAATCTATATAAAGTGGAAACAAGAAAAACTGGACAGCACCAGAGAGCCTGTGCTGCCCTAAAACATTGCACTTCACAGTTTAGTTAAACACAGCCTAGTTTGGGTGTAAATGAAGCTGTCAGCTTTTGATATCTGTGCTGTATGCGTGATGTTTACAAAACATATTCTTCCCCGGAATTACTTGGAGTCACACTCCATAGAATCCAATACAGATGACAGCAAAGTGACAGTGTGGGAATGTCAGGAAGAACACAGAGGGGGCAGAAAATGAGAAAGATGAAGTCCTGTCTGCAGCTTTTTTAATGTTAATGGAAGAAACTTTTCTACTTCAACAGGCTCTTGACAGGGCCCAGAGTTCATGAGGAGGAAGTGCCTGCTCCAAGAACAGAAGCAGGAAGCATATAGATGCAAAACTGAGAGTGGGAGGAGGCAGAAGGAATAGATAAGCGAGGATGCAGAGGAGCATAAGGAGTGGCAGGTGTGATCAGTTCCCTTTTTATCAGTAGGAATCAATATGAGATTACCAAACATAGTGTGAATTTTAATGTCTGTAAAAATAACATCATCTTCTATGAATATTCTGTAAAAATAGAATGTTTTAAATGCTGTTGGAAGATGAATGTGGACACTGTGGTCACGTGGATGAAACCATTACTTTTCTTACCTTTTTTTTTTTTTGTTTGCTTGTTTTAAGGTTATAGCTTATGGACCAGGAACAACTGAGAAAAGTAAAAAGAATTCGGATATCTGGATATGGCAGCTGGTATGTGGCAATTCACACTTGTTAACTGATAAGTTCATGTTTCAGTTCAGACTGAACAGTAGTAAAGCCTTCTAGCAACAGAAACTGGAATGATTACCTTCCTTTGCATAGAAAAGATCACCAATAGGCACCACCTTTTAGCTTTAAACTGTAATGAAAAATAACTGTAAAGTACTGCCGCAATAAAAATAGCCTCTTTTTCTTCCGTATGTTGGCGACAGAGATACTGGCATCCATCCTTGCTGGGGATTTTAATACACCCTACCTAGACTATATCCTGTAAATATATCAGAATGCCTCCAAGCAATAAAGCAACGTCACCTATTAGTTCTGCCTTGAAACATTTGTCCTCACACTGAAGTCAAATTGGAATCAAGTAGAATACACTAATAAAAAAGTCTGAAAACTTGTTAATTCTAAATCACAGTCACAGGTGATCCAGATGTTCTTCATTCAACTTGCTTCTAGAATACATTTGCAACCCAAAGGAAAAACAGAGAAAAGCTAGTTTTTGCTTACACAAGTCAGGCTAGCTTGAGAGGCAGATATTTCTGTTAGTTACTCTTCTGTTGAAATTCAGAGAGACTGTCAAATACTAATTAAAGACATAATAATCTCAAAAGACATTTGTTTACACTGCAGCTTACATCAGCCTGTGGAATCAAGACCTTGTGGCTGGAAAGAACCTGTCTCCCCTGCCTAACAAGATGATAACTAGTCCATTCCAATATGGATGGACTCTTAGCAATTTCAATCAGCTTCCTGCTGACTTGTGAACTGCCATTCAAGACTTTTCTGCTTCCTGATTTTCAGGAAGCAGAAAAGCAGGAGCTTGAACTACTCTGGAAGATTCTCTCTCTAATTTCTAGAGGTGTACCAACTTGCAGGCTGCTAGGTTAGATTGGTGACCGTGTACCCCAAGAATCAGGCAACAGGCTGCTGCTTTACCGTGGGGAACAATGAAACATATTTTTATTTATGCTAATAGTGTTAGATAAGATCAACTGAGTATTTGGCTAGACCTCATGAAGCAGAGCAGGTTTGAGGTGTTCTTTCAGTGGGAAAGATTTCCATACTTGGAGTGCTTTCTTTCTGCTGGGGACAGAACATGGAAAATTGAAAGCCTTCTTTCCCTTCAGGAGGGGACATCAACTGTTGCCATGGATGGTAAAACCCTGACTCTGTCTGCTGGTGACAGCCTGCTTGTTCGTGCCCAGTCTACGTGAGTAGAGATGAACAGTGGTTCAATGCATGATTTCCCAGCTTCCAGCGACATAAATTCTATGAATTCAATCCACACCATGTTAGGCACCACTGGTGCAGAAATACAGCATCTGTGAATGCAGGATTTGCAATAGCCTCTGTTATTTCTCGGGGCAAAAGTGTTTTCAGGAGGAAAAGCCAGACATTCATTCTAGTTCACCTCTTATGATAAAAGCTGGAGAAAATGAAAATAAATAAATAAAAAAGGATAAGCACAACCAAGAAAATGCAGCATGCAAAAGACCATACATAAAGATAGATGGCATGTATCCACCCACTGACACTCACAGCAGCTGCTCAAAGCATCAGACCAGGCTTAATCAACATCAGTGCAGGAAGTTTTGGGGTTCAGGCTGAGAACACAGCGCTGTTCCTGGAGTAGGATGCATACAGCTGTATCGTAGCCTTGACACATGTGATATACATAAAGGAAAATAGGTTCCAGAAAGAATGAAAAGGAAGATATGGAGCATAGCAAAAGCTGATAAAGTGCCCACCCCTCCTCTTCAATAGCATCAATGTTTCATTTGTTGGTTTGAGTGTGTGATTCCCTTCCATAACCATTGGATCATCTCTTTTTCCATTCTTCCAGGTATTGCTGGAAAAGAGCAGAAGAATGTGTGGCTCTCTGCATCGCTCAGGATCCAAAACGCAAGCAACCTTATACATAACTCCTGTGTCAGTTGGCTTTGATGATAACCAAGTTTTAACCTACTTATCTTAATTATCTTTTACTCAGAATGCCTGGAAATTTGAATACACTAACACAATGATTACACTGAATTAAGTGGAGTCAAGTGCTGTGCCCAGTTAAAACTTTTCCCCCAAGTAGTTAAAGTTTTAGCAAAATTTACAATCAATAATTTTTTTTAAGATCTAGTATTCTGTTTGATTTTGTCTGAAAGGAAATGACAACATATCCAAGTAGCAGGATTACTTATCTAATAATACATGATACTGTCTAGAAGAAATGAGAGGCTTTTTAAATCCAAGTCTCTGCCACAAGATGTAGAAAAGGAGATGGGACAGATACTGTTATACTACTTAGGTAACAGTTTTTATTTCCTTGTATCAAATTTTTCATATGTAATTAATTAGTACGATGCTAGCTACACAGCCCAGCTCCCAGTAGGGAAGATTTAAGTTCAGGTCCTCTGAGATCTTTGGCTGAAAGTTTGTTTGGTTTTTATAAAGGCCCTCTCTCTGCACTGCTTGAGAATCTCAGTGCTTTGTGAAAGAGAGGAAGATGCATTAGTAAAGGGGGAAGCAGTACCTACAACAACATCAGGCATTACTTAGTCCACCTCTGTACTTGCTACAGGTACAAGTTACTCCCAGTTTCCCTGATCGAGAGTGCAGTATCAATCAGTGACCAGCAGTACCCCACGCATGCCGTGCTGGATGCTGTGTGCACAGTGTTGGGAACAGAGCACTGAAATAGGACTAAACAGGAGCAGCTGGGTCACGGGTGTGCTTCTGTGCAGCAGAATTCTCCAGTCAAAGTAGTTTTAAGAGTTGTGTTAGGGGATAAGAGAGCAGAAAAATTGTTATAATCAGTTTCTATTAACTGCTGCATCTTTTCAAACAGTGAGGTTTCTTACAGAAATAATAAATGTCAAATTATATTTTGCTGCTTTTATTCCGGGAACTCTGCAGAAGGGTTTTTGTTTGGTTTGGGTTTTGGTTTTATTTAATTATCCTTCACGTTGTTAACATCAGAAAACAGGTTCCTTATATACCTGCAGGTATTATCAATTAAATATTTGAGAAAGCAAAAGTTACCATTTCCTGATTTTTTTTAAATTCTAATTAAGTACAGAAAAATACTTGTTTAATCTGTCACCTACAAAGCTCATTAAACTGAGATGTCATATGTGTTTTATTCAAGTGTTCATTCTTCTCATGAAAAAGACACACATGGCTTGGCTTTAATCTATAATCTATATTTAACATCAGTAGCTTTTCTAGCAAAGCATACAGCAAAACTCTGCTACATCCTCCTAATAATAGGGGGCCTAATTCGAAAAACTGAACCCAGTCCTTAAGGCTGCTATAGGTGTGAGCTGTCACACACATGAAAAGGAGCTGTAACATTCCCTTAGAACAAGGGAGTCATTTTTTCTGATTGCCATTGGAACTGATGTGTTTATGTGTCTGCAGAACTGACTACTCGAGTGAACGTCTATGATTGAGGGATCTAGGGTACAAAAGTGTTATATTTTTAGTCCAGCAGTTACAGGGTAATCACAGAAATATTTCCATATTTCGCACTGAATGGTAAGTGAGTAAAACACAGCAACACATAGAAAAACATCCAGAATAATCAGCAGATCTTCATCCACCCAGAGGCACTGGAAACCGTGGAACTTTCAGAATAAAAACTAAGGCACCTCCAAATTAGATACCTCCCATGAAATAATGTTAAGGCCCCACTCAAACTGTACTTGTGATGCCTTTTATAACAACTTGTGCTCGAACATCTAAATTCTGTCCAAGTCACATACTAGGTGCCAGACCAAGAGCACTAAACCAGAGCTCCATCATCCTCAGTTTTGCCACAGCCCACAGTCAGAAACCCGGACTTTGTAGGTCATCAGTTAATTTCTATTGAGGAGCTGCTGTCCTCTGACAACCAGGTAAGAGGTGTTAAGGCCCAGAAGTATGGCAGAGAATCAGGAGCAAACCAGCAGGAGAAGATTTATGAAAACAGTTAAATACCAAGTACCAAGAGAAAATAATTTTGTTTTCTAGTGTCTCTTTTGAGAATTTCTTCTGTTGTTTTGGTATCCAATTCCCTTCCCCTCCACCCCCCTCTCTTTCAACTCAATAGTTATTTGTAGCCAGAGCACAAATGAGAGCACAGAGTGTACTTGTCATTTACTCCTTCCAAGGTGCTTAACCACTGTGATTCAGAAACCTGCAACTTCTCTTTTCCTGGGTTTTCAAATAGTTCCAGAGGGCTTCTGGGCAGTCAGTGAATCTTTTTCAGGTGCTTTACTCTTCCTCCACATTATATCTGTTCTAAACTACCCCAACAATGGTACATTTTTAATTAGATACACCCATGCTTCTCTGTTCAGGAGAAAATTGGCCACATGCAAGCCTAGAGTCCTCTTAGGTGCTCTTTCTGTGTATGTGCAGTCAGCTCAGCAGATACTTCAGTTGTTGGGGTCAAGGTCTGGAGACTCCAGTGCTAATCTTGCCTCATAAAGAAGGATTTCGGGCTAAGGTCAGTGTCAAAGGCTTAGTTAGACCTATGTTGTTTGCAGAGTGCCCTAATGCACTCCTCTTGACATTGTGCTTGTTCACGCCTGTCCGTGAAACACGCCTGACAAAACTGTGTCCTACAGAATCACAGAATCATTGAGGTTCAAAAAGACCTCCAAGATCATCAGATCCAACCTTTGATGGAACACTGGCTTGTCAACTAGACCATGGTACTAAGTGCCACATCCAGTCATTTCTTGAAGACCTCCAGGGACGGTGACTCCACCACTTTTCTGGGCAGCCCATTCCAATGCTTAACAAGGCCTGCTGTGAAGAAATTTGTCGTGGTGTCCAACCTGATTCTTCCCTAGAACAACTTGAGGCCATTTTCTCTCAGCTGGTTGCCTGGGAGAACAGGCCGATCCCCACCTCACTACAACCTCCCTTTGGGCAGTTATGGAGCACAATAAGGTCTCCCTGAGACCTTCTTTTCTCCAGGCTAAACTCTCCCATATGCCACTCCTCATATGCCTTACACACGATGCACTTCCTATGATTTACACATATACATGACTGCTTTTCTTTACAGCTCTTTCTATACAAGGTACCCCTGCACCCTGATTTGGATACTCATTTGCTATCTGAATCATGCAGATATCAGAACACTTGATGCTTAGTAAACTTGGTACATTTTGGCAGGATTGTGCTAGCCTTATTAGCACAGTATTGCACAGACAGGCCATCTGCTGCGTGATGCTTCTGCAAGACTCAAAAGTAAAACCTTTATACAAATAAATATTCTAAGCAGTATTACAATAAAACCTACCCAGATGCAAAGCTATACCTGCACCATTCTTTGTAAATCATTACCTATAAACACATGCAGCATTGTCCAGAGTCACAGGTTTGAGCTGACTAGAAAGCTTAGAAATGCACATAAAGGAGTTTGACTCCACCTACAAGCATCCAGAGAGTTATTCCAAGGCAGAATCTCACCTATCCTAGAAGTCAGCAGTTTTCCCTTTAATTTCAAATGGGAAAAGGTGGTGCAGCCCAATCCTGCCAGCTGTTGATGAAAGCAGCAGAGCACCTTTAGAATGTTTAATTGCAATGAGATCACTGGTAAGCTTTGTAAAGAAAAAGCTAAACCACTCTTTTTTAGCTATAGATATATTTTGATTTCTATTTATAACATTTAAGTCATATAAAGAGTAATATAAGTATTATTCTAGTACTTCATGTTGAGCAAGCAACTCAGAGTCAGCCTTTCATGTAAATTAGAGATATAAATCAAAATATTTAAAGTAATTAGTGTCTCCTATTGCCACTAGGCAGGCTTGACCTCATGTGGTACTTATGTTCTCATTTTGAGCTATGCTGACTTACATGAATGATGGAAATAAATTGGTATGTCTCACTAGATTCCTCCTTATTATGGTTTCATATTCCAAAACTTAACAAAAAAAGTTGATTAGCAATGTTACATGATTAATGGTACATGGTTACCATCATCACCCATTTAAAACATAGTATTGCTTGAAGTAACATCAAAATTAAGTAATCCTGGTACAGTAAATAAAGTTTCAGCCTTCACCAGCCCTTTCTATAATCCTGAAAGAAGACTTAAAAAAAGCAAGTTCGTGCAAAACATGTATGTTTATGGTTATGAGGGAACCACAAGAGAAAAGAGTGACCCACACAGATCATGTAGTGAACACATCTGAGATCGATGGAAGAGCACAAGATTGTCCAATTAAAAAACACAAAACCAAAAAAAAAACCATGGAAGAGTGAAGGTAATGCTCTAATGCTAACTACATTTGAGCTCGCAATACATAAACTGACAGCTTGTAAAAGTCAATAGAGGAACTCTTCTTCCTCCGTGCTTGCTCCACTTTTAGATCTTGCTTGTTTATTTGAAGTAGCAAACCCTACCAGAGGCATAAAACTGACTAGGTGGATCAGGAAACTGGTAAAATCAGGAGTGTTGTAGTAAAGTTTTTCCTCAGACCCAGCCAGTATTTACTTATACCTGTAAATCAATATTATTTTACTACATGAATGAATGCTTTCAATCTGTTGTTAAAAACATTAATTGTACTGATTTCAGCTCTCCAGACACATCTAATAGAACAGATTGCAGAGAAAGCAACCCTCCCACCATCATTGCATATAAGTAAAGGAAAAAAAATTACTTAAGCTATTTAACAAATTCCTACATAACCAGCTTGTGTTCATAATGGAGACATTTCAAAGCTTTGGAGCGGTTTTATTTAGTTTATTTTCAGTTAATAATCCAGATGCACCTGAATGAACACTTCAGACTTGTGAAGGTCATCACCTCTTGGTCTGTTTCCAATTCAATACACAAGTACTTGTGGAGCTACTCTTTAGTATCAAAGATGCAGAATAACACCTGATTGGACCCAAAGTAAAATTGTTGATTTTTAAAGTAATGATGAAGACAAATTTAATATCCACCCCTCAGCTCAAAATTATTACCTGACCTACAGTTCTTAGCACTGTCTGGTGCAGAAAGATCTTATGCTGATTCCAGTCAGTAATATTTTCAGTGCTTGTCCAAAAATTTTGGAAGCGAATAAAAACTCTTCCTTTTAATGTCCCTGGAATTTTGATGGAAGCTTGACAGCTAGAGTGATGTTTACATGCACACACAATCAGACAGTTTGTATTCCAAAAATAAGCCCTTAAATTGTGAAATCATAGGGAAATCATTCCCAATGCACATGTGAAATTCCCTTCTGCAGGCATCTCCCCTTTTTTAGGTCTACAAAAGACAGAACAATTCTTTCTAAGTTGCTGCTGCTCTAGGTTAAATATATCTCCAAGATCTTTGGTCTGGTAATTCAGTAATGCATTGAGAACCACGTACTGAAAGATTTGAACACTGCTTTGTATTTTTAGAGTTGCTAAATAGGCACATATACATTACAGTGCTAAATAAAAAATTCTGTCCCTGGTTTTGGAGATAAATTACACTGAAATTGAAGCCAAATTATTGAGTTCTAAAAAGACTTCATTATACAATCTTATAAACCCCAGAGAAAGATGTAATGACTATGACAAAGTAAATTAAGCATAAGCCTATTTGGAGATTCAGTGAGAAATTTGGGTGCATCTTTATTACATCAGAGAAAAATAGGACTTTTGAAGTGCTGGACAACTATAGAAAAAATATTATTTGAACATGTTTTAATGTTTTTCCGCTGGAAGAAAAAAAACCTAGCTTGCTTAGAAGGCAAAACCAAAGCACACAGATGATGGATTTTGTAAAGTTTCTACTTTAGAAACGGTCAGTGCAGACAAACTTTTCTGGACAATGAGTTGCCCATAAGTTAAAACCATACACCTTATAGTTTGAAAATAAATTTGACAATTCAATTGTGTAAAGCAACTAAACACATGTCAATTTGTAGAACTGAAGTTTGAAAGCATCAGCACGCAATTCCCAAATACCACAGGGGTTTGATACGGAAATGCAGTCATTGCACCTTACCTAGCTTTTTGTCAACTGTCTCTTCCTCCAAGGAGACCCCAGGGCAGCATCTGGAGTCCATGCAGAAGGGAAACTTGGGCACCTTCAAATAGGCTCCACAATAACTGCTGGACTGAGCAGAGAACTGCACTCACAATGCAGCTGTCCACAGCTGAACCACACGGAAATTCCTGGAGGGATATTTATATGCCACTCTGACACACACTCTGCTCTCAGGGTGCTCAAAAAGCCACCTTCACTGAGGAGCCACAGGGCTCTTTTTCCAAGAACCAAGCAAAGTTCATTCTCTTCATGCAAATCACTGCTGGAGATCTATAACCTCATTGACCCAAAAGCACAGTTCCACAAGCAGCAGAAGCCCCAGGAACAGCTCCCACCTCTGCACAGGAGGAGGAAGTCAAACTCAAATCTTTGCTGTCCTGCAGGGACATCCCAGTCACAGGGTCTGTCTGCTGTTAGAGCATTTCCATCCCCACTTGCTACAGCTCAGCTGAGCCATACAGGAAGCACCACAGTGTTGCTTGTGAGCCAGAAGATAATTCCTACTCCCCAACTGCACTTACAGATGGTATTACTCTATAAAACAGGAGTACTGACAGAAAGAACATATCATTACAAAGCCATTGTTCCAGTGGCAATTATTTGCCTGAACACATCTGTGACCTGAGCTGTCTATAGCATCATGGCATACATTACAAAAAGAATGTGACCACCACATTTTGACTAGAGAAGAAATCATCACCAAATTGTCGAAACACAAATAGATCAGCTTTGTTTACGACAATCTGAGAAAAATGTTAACAGTTCCTGATTGTTTCCTGATACTGGTGACTGACAAGCCACATGGTTCAGACTTTGTGTGCTTTATTATTGAGTGGCAAATCAACATTCAATGGGCAGATCCACTCATTACACAAGAGCTCGTTATTCTCTCCAAGAGGAAAATGGCAAATACTGAGTGAAACCTTCACAAAAAAGAAGACAAGAATTCGTTTAATTATTTATCTACCAAAACATACTAGTTTAGCTTACTTTTAAACCAAGGTAAAAAAGTGTATTTGAGCACTGGAATCAGGAATCAGATTGCCATATGCCATCAGAATTTGAGTTTGAATTGAAAATGAACCAACTCTGGCTTCTCTTTCCAATATGGATGACAATGTTCAGCTGTCTAAAGCCATTTCTCTCATTTTTGGATATAAACGAGGCAATATACACCCAATTTTTCACTGAAGGCAATTTGTCACTACTTCCATCTTTGCCACTTTAGATGAAGCTGCCCTGATTTATGCCAGTGTGTTAACAGAATCAGGCTGCCATGCTACAGCAATGCAAATGTTGCCTTGCTGCGTACTGCATCACCCCAATGCCATTGCATAGTCGGGTAATTTATATACTGCATATATACACACACATTATACACAAACACACACACATATATATATAATCTGTCTTCTGACTATTTTTATGCCCTAATTAGTTGTATCTTGCCCATACTGGTGAAGTTTGTGCCAAGCATACCGTGTGCACTTGGAGGTTTGTAACACGACTAGCCCATTACTGGCAGTCAGAGAGAGAGATACTAAAGGTCATTTTTGTTTATGTCAGACAGAGGATGTTTCAGAAGCTTTTACGGAGCAGCTACATCTGTGCTCTCTGTGGGTTGGATCCACTCCATACATACTGCTGGAGGACAGAAAAAGCAGATTAGACAAGAGGGAAGCGCTATCCTGGGCTTTGCTGGAAGCCAACTTCACTAAATGCTCCACATAACCCAGGCTTTTCACAGCATCCCAGGCAGTGGGGCTGTGCAGCTCACAGACATTCTTCGTGGAGGGACAAAGGCTGTTCTTTATCATCAGTTTTGATCTAATAGAAAGGTTTCATGGCATTTATTTCCTCTATAGCAAAATTAACTCTACTTGCAAAGCTTCCTCCCCCTCAGAGGGAAATAAGATGTAGGCTCAGAAGCCCAAATCCGCAATGATATTTAAGTGCCTGAGGAACTGTGCCAGAGTGTCTGGCAGGGGAAGCTAAACAGACTCAATTTTAAAAGGGAACATAGTGAATGGAGAGACAGACTGAAAGCTCAGGAGAATGAAGAACTCCTTTTATCTATTATGGCGGGAGCTGTTAAGTGGCAAGGAAAACTTTTCTGTTCTTGCTCATCTGTGTGCTTTAACACACCAGGAGTGCCATCTCCACCCATGTTTGAGATGGGCTTTTGCTGCAGCTGGCACCAAACTAGTCACAGATGCTACTTCTAGGGCATCAACATCAGTGTGATGGGAACTGGACAGAGATAAATACAGTTTGTATGAACACATGAACGGTTGCCTACAAGTTCCTTGTGCTGCAGGGCTAATAAAAATACTTTCTGTGAAAGGTACTAATATATATCTTGCATAATAACAAGGCAAAAAACCAGTAGAAACAGTAGAAAACATTTTTTAAAACCCATGTTACTAATTATACTATACAGCCTGTGCATTTTCTCATTAAAATGCTATTTTCCATTTTTATTTCTTAACATTTTGCAGTGAACCCATTTTATTAATTTCCTTATATGTCTATACTGGGACAAATGTTATTCTCAGCAGTACTTGGGTAAATATGTAGCTGATGGAATTACCCTGATCTCACAGCACTGCAACAGAGGACACTTTGGTTCTCCGTGAACCCAGGAATTATGGCTAAAGCGTGACGTGGTGGTGGGATTCCATCAGCACCTGAAGGTTGCTTAACACACAGTACACTCCAATATGACACTTTTAATTCACAGGTTATAACAGCGCTCTAATAATGTACCGTATTCAAAAAAATAGAACAAAATTTGTGGGGCTTTAAACACCCTTATTGCAGCTGAGTTAGTCTTTACAGAAATGCTAAAACCCCAAGAAATTATTAGCCACATTCTAATACAAAGGAACAGCTTTCCAATGTTGATACATGGAGAAGACAGCAGTGGAGAACACTGCGACTATCTCACAAAAAAAAAAAAAAAAAAAGTCAGTGAACTAACTTCTCTTTCATTCCATTATTTTTAAATTTAACTTAAAATTAGCTTGTTAATCATCAAAAAGCCAAAAAACACAGACCACAAAAGTCAGTCGTTCATATTTTCTATTATTTCACCCTGTTCTCACAAAGATCACATCTGTTTGAAGTAGACTCTACAGCAGACAAAAGGAAAGAATGCAAATGCCAGGAATATCTCCTATATTGGTATTCTTAAAAGCCATATACACAAAAGTCTTTGTATTAAAAAAAAATCTGAAAAATCTTTGGGGGGACTAGGAGATGGAAAGAGATTTGTTCAATTCACTGTATTGCTTTCTCAAACAACAGAAAAACACTATTGGAATCTGACATTGATTTATCTGATTTGAAGTGGGGTTAGTAAACATATGCTAGAACAAACAAGTATCAGTTCTCGTGCCTGTGCTTTGAAGGCACGCAAACCCCTTTCACTCCAGTTTCTGATGTGTTTACGGAAACAAAAGATATAATTTATCTGCCATAAGGTGTTCACTGAGGAGGTTCATGCTGTGAGGATTTCCATGGCAACTACTTAAAGAGACATAAGTGTTCATTTTTGAAATTGAAAGCCCAGGGACATGATTAGCTATGGTAATAATACCACATAAACCACCTAAACAGAGATCTTTTGTTCAGGGCCAAGTAAAGTAACTTCTCTTTTCCTGTGTGAAAACCAGCTTTCCTAAATTAAAACAAACAAACAAAACACCCCTAAACAAAATACTTATGTTTTCTATCAGATTTTTTACAAGAAACAATAATGCACTTACATTTGCACACATAGCTGAAATAATTACTTCCTTATATTCCCTAGTGTGCAATACATCAGGCAGTCCATAAAAAGTGTACATGAAGGCTATGCAGTATCAACCCAAAGAGGCACAAAACCAGATTTTATAGAACTTTTCCCTATTTATTGAGATTCATTTGAAAAGAAATTCCGAAGAGACGACAAGCACTCAATGGTCATTAAAAGATTTAAAAGTACTTACCAGTAGAACAAAGCTACGACAACAAATTGAAGCTTTGTTGTGATATAGCAGAACAAAGGAGAACCTACATTAATAAGCATTGCTCCAAAGTGAAGAAGGAAAAAACAAGTGACACCTACCTCAGCAAACAGAGAACTGGAGCAACCAAATCCTGTATACCTGTTTCCCTGCCCTCCAGCTGCAGCCTTGACTTTACCAGGCAAAAATCAGGGACAGGAATTAAGCAACTGCATCCAATCCCAACCTGCAGACCCCTTAGAGATCACAACCAGAAAGCACAGATGCAATCCAACGTTAATTTACAGTGGGATGAGGCTAATAGGGAACAAGTCCTAAAACCACTTGGTCCCAACTAAGTCTTCTCAGCTGTGGTCTTTATGGTGATTGCTTGATCCAGCTGAATGTATACATCTCACAGAGATGATGCTAGATACCTTTATTCATCACTTAAGGTCATAATTTTTACGCTCTTCTTCTTCAATACAGTGAAGTTGACATAGAGCATTAAAGACAGCTTGGAAGCTACACTTTATGTGATCATTTGAAAGAGAGGATTTTATATCAACTCAAGTAAAACTCCATAGAACACCTAGTTTTTATAGTCTCTAATTCTCATCTATTTCAGATCTCCATTAAAACTGCATAACATTAATTTATTCAGGAAATCTTAATAGTCTCCTGTTGGAAGTTTTGTCCATTAGGCTGATATTACTGTCACTTTGTGCAAGGCCTGAACAGATGTCTTTTTTTTCCTATAAGGGCTATTATTTGAAGCTATGCTCGCAGAGGCAGTTTCTTACAATAAAAATGTCTGGAAATAAATGTTCCCTGTGATACAGCATCTCATCTTCTTATCTTCTGACTGGCCAAACAATGACCAAACCGTATTGTTCATTTTAAAGGACATTTACGGACTCATTCATGAAAGACATAATAGTGGTGGAGAAACGTGTCAAGGAAGAGCAGTGAGTCAGACTCTCAGCAGCCACATCAGCTGGAGGAAGCCACTCAGAACCAGGCTCCACATGAACTCCCTTTACAATTCTACTCTGCCTATTTTTAGTACTGAAAAATACTTTAACTCTTACTCTCTCGGGCAAAAGGCAGATGTCAAGATTTAAAGGGATTTAAAACCTTAAGCTAAACTGTCTCGGGATTACAGCAATAGGCAGCAAAACCTTTGCTACAGATGCCCTTCAAATGGGATGAAGAAAAGGATGAGCTGAGCCATAGAAGAACAAAAGCAGAGTTAATGCACAAATTCCTATACCTGCGGATCAGCCAGTGTCCTGCAAGCAGGGACTGGGCATGAAAAGCACTCCACTTCCAGGTCTGAGTGGGGAGGGGATACTTATTCTCACTGTCCCCTTCATCTGTTGCTGCCTCTCAGCCTGGGTACTGGAGAATGACACGTTCTCCTTGTCTTTGTTCCACCTGAGTTCAACGAGTGCTTTTCTTGAGCAGGGGTGAAAATGTTGAGTTCCTTAAAATGCTCTGTGTAGGAGTTTTTTACTACATTCACTGCCCCATGGCACATGGAGAAGATGTAGTGGGGTCCCTTGTGGCTTGGATAGACAGTGCTACTGCTGTGTGCTCAGAGGAGTTTTTCTTTAGGATTCCTTGTTCTCTGGGAAAAAGCTAACCCTCTCTCATCTTAGGCTTATGCTGCTGCTGGAGACCAGGAGGGAAAAGCTGCACAGAAGGTAAATCCCACTATACTTGAGTCATCACTAAAGCAAATACTCTGCAATGTAAGGCTCCCATGATCAGCAAGGCACTGTAAAAACTTAGATTGTGACAATCTGTTTCCCTGAGGCTTGTAGGGTAAACAACAAGCTAGAGAAAGGGACCTACACAACAAGCAGGGAAAGGCATCTGACAAAAGCCTCATTAGCCCTCCATTTCCTTCACCCATAGCATATGTTTGTTTTCCTCCTAGCAGCATTTCTGCAGGTCTGTATGCTCAGTACTTATCCTAAGTATCCAGCAATGAGAAACAAAGGCTGCGTAGTCCTCTGAGTTAGACTTACTGTGTTAAAACTTGGCTTTTCTAATCACTTTGATGTGAAAATTCAGGTGTCTGACTGAGAAAAAAGACATCTAGAGTAGAACAGAGATGACGAAGAGAAAAATTCCTGCCACTTAATTGCTTTTGTACCAAAATATTACCTCTTGATGAGTAAACATCAAATTAGCAATATTCTCAGGGCAAGCAGTAATATAGCAATCAAGCAACTCCTTCCAGCTATATGGCAACAGCTCTGTGCTTTCCTGTCCTACTACATTTTCCTCAATATTTGACACGTTGCACATTGAGTATACTTAAAACTACCCAATGCTGCAGACTATTAAATTCCAATTATTCTATCCCTTTGTGCTAACACCATAACTTTGAAGATTATCAGCACTTCTGTTTCCATTTTGCAGAGAGAGCCCCGTGCCAGGGCTGGCAGCAGCAACATGGGAAGTCTGTAAGCCAAAATGATACATGAAGACCTGTGTTTATACACTGATGGCTCTCCCATGTTCCACTGGAATATGCAATTGAAATTCAGCATTATCCAAACCAGGTTCAAAATAATCCTAGTGTTTCTTAGCATAAAAAACCCCACTTTTAGATGAAGCAATTTTCTTTTTATCACTTTTTATCACTTTTCTTTTTATTACTTTAATCAGATCAGCTTCTGCAATATTACTGTCCTGTCACTACTTGGCACATTAATATTCTTCATAATCTAAGTACTTTATCAGCAGCTTAGACATTGTCTGGGGACCTTAATTCCCACTGCAAAGAGGAAACTAGTCACACTTCAGAACAGGTGAGCATGGCACAAGTTCATTCAGTAAATTGTCTTGCATTACTCTGTGATTCAGGATGTGTCTTCTGCTGAGCAGGCAAGTGCTGGAAGTGAGACTGAGAGCAGATTCCAGTCTCACCTCATAGCTCTGTCCTGAGGTGCTCCAGCTATTGTGCTTCAAAACTAGGGAGTACTTTGAGGGAAGATCACTCCCAAGGACCACTTCCTGCAGGATGAATGAGGTTTTATCTCCCTCCAGCATTTGACATCCTCTGGCATTACCCCACATTCTCCATCACTCCTGGCATACCCTCACACCACATTCCAGACCATAAAACATGTGGTACAAGTTTCTCAAGTGCACTGTGTCCTCTCAGGACAAACACTGTCTTTTTGGAACTTTGCATTTAGACCATCTTGTTTTCAATTCAAAACAAGCTTGCACTATTATCCACAGCTCATTTCCTACTTCCCTCAGAACCACAGATCTATACATTTATCCACTTTCTGCGGTGTATAAATTTACCTCACTGTGCAAATACGCATAGCAATGTTTGAATCCATATTTACAATGAAAATATTGCTTCGGGAAACACAAGGGATGTGTTATTCCCTGCTCTCTGAGTTCAGTCAGCAGAATCTCCTCGATAGATGTCAACAGTCAGTCACAATTTTCATCTGTAAAAATAAGAGCAGGATCTGACAGCCGTACAAATTACATCTGTTCCACTGCAACCATCTGTAATTCAATCTGCAAAATATTAATCGAGTTTATCTGACATGATTTTTCCTCCATCATCAGCTCATGATGCTTATTGCTTCTTGGTCTGTTACCATTATACACCAGATTTTTACTCTCCTTAATATTTATTCCTTTACTTTAGGACAGATTGAGTTAGATTTATTGGACAACACTTTTAGAGATCAATACCACATTACCTTCTCTTTAATCATTCTATACATATCATCTGTTTGCTATATGGCTCTCCGTGGTCTGGCCTTTCTTTGCACTGCTAACCTAACATATGTTTAGGTTTCACAGCACATTTCAGTGTTGTAACTCCCTACACACTCAGAGATTAGCAGGTCAAGCACCGTCTTGCTTTTTATGCCAATTTCTTTGTTTCATTTTATTATCCTGAGTTCTCAGACCTTACTCTGAAGTCAGGACATATTTCATTTTTCCCAACAATGACAAGGGCAAGAGTACTTCTCTCCCCTCACCTCCCTTCTTTGAGAAACGCTAAGCATGCACACTCCCAAATATTCCAGTGTCCTAGAAGTCAGGCTTAGAATTCGATACTTTATTAACACATTTGTAGAAAGCTCTAAAAGCAGTAGAGTGAAGTTCAGTGGGGACAACTGGATGACCAGGAGCGCACTTAAGCACAAACAAATCCACGGCATAAAAACGTGGGCAGCAACTTGCTCTGCAAATGTCCTGCTGGAAAACACTTGGGGGTTATTGTAGATCACAAGATGAAAATGGATCACCAGCACGACGTTAGAAAGGAAAGAACAGACTGCACAGGGATGCACAAACAAGTCCTGAAGGAATTCCTTTCAGTCCATGGGAGACTCACATGGCTGCAGGTCAATACTTGCTTCCAGCTGTAGGTACCACATTGGAGGAGAGAGGGGGCAATATGCCTCCCTACCTCTGCCAAACAGCCACCCAGTCAGTCTAGGTTCTTTTATTAACATGCAACATCTGAATACTTTTTCCACAAAGATGGAAGAGATTCTGGTTCAGAATCTATGAGTCTTCAAATAAAGCAAAGCACCTCCCAAAAGTTCCCACTATGTCTTATGCTTCTTTTTTTAAACTTGAAATTTTATTTTCTGATTTTAAAAACTTGTCGGTCAGTTTTGGGAGAAGAAAATTAATTAAACACAGGCTAAGTATCCACGTAAATGTTGGTCTTAAATATGGCTGTCAAAATCAGAATGTTTGTGATAAATAAAGGAGTCTCTCTGTATTAGGTGCTTATTCTTTTTGTCATTCTTCAAATGAGACTTCAAATTAAAAAGGCTTGACCTATTCATCCCCTGATATAGTTGCCAAGGAAGTCATAACAGACAAGAAGAGAGCTGTTTCTACCCAACATTTCCAAGCAAAAATCAAGAATCATAAATTAAAATTACCTCAAAGTGTCCAAAGCACCACCAGTGTTAATGTCGAATTCTAATAAAATCTCTGTAAAAGTTTTGTACTTCTGGTACTGCAGCTCAAAAGGACATAAATTACTGTTTCATTCCCAGAAGGACATTTAGCCTTCTAAAACCTTGTGAAATCTAGACAAGACTCTGCCCATTTGGCCACTGCTCTGCAAATATTAAGGGTGCCTAGATTCTAAAATATTTTTAGGCATGTCAGTTTAACATACAGCAAGATGTAAATTGTCTAATTTCGGCCTGACTATTTGGCCCAGCTTTTTGTTAATTAAATCTAAAGTAATGGCAGGTAAAGTTAGGGAAATTGAACTAATTTCAATAGCAGGAAGTTGTATCAGAATACATTTCCTAAACGAAGGACACATTTACAAGATTTTGTTTTATATGATACAGTGGCTATAATCTCAGATGGAACCAGTTGCCTTCTGCAAAAATTTGAGAGTTTGACCCTTAACAGACAAAATTGCTACTTTCAGACACTAAAAATCCTAATGACAAAACTGATTTAAAAATCCTATTTTGAAAAAATTAAAATTGAGTTCCATTTTTACTCATCTACTTTGAGGTTCAACCCATCCCATTTACAAAGTTTAGAGAGTTATCACAAGAGCTAGAGACATCAAGGAAGAAGGAAATATGCTGGAATTTATTCCTCCCTTCCTCCCTGTCTGGCTGCCATGTATTACATGACTGAAGAGGAGCTGGCAATCCCAACTATCAGAATTAAAATGACAAACTGAGTTCTAGGGTTCAAAACCATGGCTGAGCTAAGCTGTTGCTCCTTCCCTTTTCCCATGTTTATAACAGCATTTATTCCCTCATACTGAGTAGCAAAGGTGAATAAATGAGGCAGTTTTCCCTTCTTCTACTCATCTGCGTGGCCTCATGCTGAACTGCCTGCCTGCTGCTCAGTACACGAAGCATGTGAACCCCATTTTGACATGACAGGAGCTGCTACCTTGGCTTTTTTGACGGAAAGAAGAGAAGAAATTTTAAAATTGCACTGAGGAGGGATGATTACAGAAGGCACTCTTTCTAACTGCTGCCAGCTTTGCAAGAATTGGCTTAGTAAAAGAAAGAGAAGTGCCTGAAACATTTCATCGTTGAACCCTCCTGCCTTTTCCTTATCAGTAATTAGCATGAGTAGCAGAATGTGTGCACTTCCTCAATGGAAGTAATTACTATGTAGAGCTCCAGAAGTTTTCAAACCAAAGCTTAAAAGACATCTAAATGACATATGCCTTCTGCTGGATTTCTAGAGGGACATTTTTTTCCTCTCTCCTTCAAAAAAAAAAAAATTGTAACCATCTTTTTCTTACCACAGAGATAAAAGACAGCATAATAGTGACTAGGCATGCTTCAAGGCTGGATCAAAATTTTCCTGTACTGTCATGGTGATCTATCAGAGAAACAACAGATATCCAGCCCTGCTGTCCAGATCTTAAAGCTATTTTTCTGCCATTGATGAGTTGGGCTTTCGAAGCCAAATTTCTGTCTTTCACAGATTAGCTTTTGTCTTCAGGCAGGAAAAGACTGCAGACTCTGGAAGGAGGAAAATAAGAAATTTGTAAGGAGGAAAGAAAAACCTCTAAATTTAGGTAGAACTCTCCCATTTCTGCCATCCTCACCCTGCCTCCTCCCAGTTAATAACTCTGCCTTCTCTTGACAAGACCTGCTTCTTCAAGACACACACACTCTTCAGTCTCAGGCAAAAGAGACCACTGAGGTCATTGTGAGGCAGGTGTTGCCTTTCAGGGAACTGTTGAAGACAGTGAAATGCACCCAACAGTGCTGTCTTCATGCTTGTCACTTACTTGTGAGAGGAGACCAGAAACATTTTCAGTGGAAATAGTACATGGTATTCAAGGTTGGACAGAAGAAAAAGAACAAGCACAGACCGAAAATAATGTGTGAAGGAGGGAATTAAAAAAGACAAAAGTGATGAAGAAAGAGGGACAAAAAAACACACTGTAAATAATTACATCTACAGAAAAAGAGGCTTTTCTGCTGATTCCTGCAAGGGCAAAAGGTATAACATTGAAGAGAGCAATTATTACTGGCAAATATGGAAGAATGTCATACTGCCATAACTATGAATAGATGTTCCCTCTCCAGGAACTGGAAAAGTGCAGCTAGATGTTTAAGAGAGATGCAAGTTCCAAGCCCCAGACAGTAGCGTGGGAGGCCCCAGTGCCATCCCAGCAGGTAAGTGACAGTGCTATTCTGGAAACCATGTTCAGCATGTACCCAAATTAACAGCACCATAGAGAACACATTTCCTCTACAGTCTTCTAGGGACGTTTCAGAGACAGATGACAACATGATACCAAAATGAAGCCAAATATATCTTATTTTAAATAAGATAGACTATTTTAAAATAGTTGAAGACTAAAGAGTCTCCTTAAAGCCGTAGAAATAGTTCAAGACCATGTGTCAGAGAAACATGCTAATAAATTCAGAATTTCACCTGTGACTCAGGATCACAGATTTGGTTGATGGAGAACTTTGTGTTTGGTGTTCAGCAAGGAATGGTAAAGCAAGAGAGCTTGTGACTCATCCTTGAGGGCACTGGGATGCGTTTTGCCCCCAAAGTATGTGTGCTACATGCTGAAAGAGAGCCTCAGATACAAGGTCTATCAATATTGTCGTTGGACACAACTCACTGATTTCATCTTGCTATGGGTCTCTATCACAATAAGCAAAATAAAACAGTTTTTGAAAAGGACCAGAAAAAGCTAGGTACTTCATTCCCATTGAGGTCTTTGGGGAAAGCATCTAAGTATCATTGAAAAAAGATCTGATTAAAATGATTGAGACTTTTCCTGTATTCGTAAGTGGGAGCAGTTTTTAGGGTAAGCTATTATTGAACAGTCATGGCAGGTTTGTGGGTCTGGGTCTTCTGGCTACAGGGTACAATTAATTTATAAACATAATTTGAGACAGAGGCCAGTTGCAAAATTACTCATCTGCCTCCTCATGGATGACCAGGCAAATTATGGTTTTATTTTACTCTCTATAATTAAATTGGTTAACTGAAAACTGAGTGACTCATACTTTCTACAGAAAATTTTATCATACTGTGTGCTACTAATATTTTTTCCTCTCATTCCTCTTCAAAGAGTTTGACATGGCTGGACTTGGTGGATCCTTTGCCTTTTAGTTCAGTTCATGGAAAAAGGTACATGGATCAGATCTCCTGTTCAATCACCCAGCACTTTGTATTGACATTTCCCAGGTAACGTCAACAACTACAGGAATTCTTAGCCTCTCTGTACCTCTGTGTAATGCTAAACTGAGCACGAACTCTGGAAATGTCTCCTTGCCTCCGTTTTCTGGAAGGGGCTCATTCCATTATTTACACGGACAGATGGGCTCACATTTTGTACTATTATCCTACATGACACTGCTTTCTTTAGCTTTCATAGCAAGACATCCATTATTGCTAATGTCCAGGGCATAGCAGGTACGCTGGACTTGTGCAGCATCCAAGTGTCCCCTTGAAAAATAGTGTGGTCCTGAAAGAATCTCTAGCTGCTCTACGAGCGCCTTCCCTGAGATCCTTCCAGCCTTTTTCTTCCTGCTTATGTCTGGAAAGAAATTAAATTAAGGTTGTGAGTATCTGGCCACATAATTTCTGAAAATGCTTCTGTCTGAAAGCGCTGTATGTTTGCAGCACTTATTAGCATGTGCTGCATTAAATGTGTGTGTAGCCTCGACCATGTGTCTCCGTCAACCCACTTGACTCAAGTTTTGCTGCCTCAGAAGGTGGCATTTAACTTCCACTGGAGAATCTGAGGAATCCAAAGGTGTAATACGCAGGTACAATTTAGGGCACGTCATACAGAAGCTTGATTAACTATGAACACTGGGACAGCATATTTCTCTGCTCCCCAGTTCTCTGTGTTAGCAAAGCCAGGTATCCCTCCTTGGGAGGGATGAACTCTGTGAGTCATCTGCTAACTGTCATGTTTCTGAGGAGTCAAACAGTAAATAATATGAGCATATGGAGAGGTGTCTCTTGGTGGAGCCCATAGGAGTGGTACACCCAGTATCAGCTTAGGTCAGAAGTGAGGAGCTGCAAACAATCACAAACTGTTAGCTTTTAGATGAAACGAATATTTTTTAAGTCACAGTTGCTTCTTAGCCAGCCCTCTCAATCCTAAATATTAATATTTTTACCACCACACTCCTTCCACTCCCAGAATCATAGACTACAATTTTTTTTTCAGTTTGGGGGGCATATTTGTAGGTGTTGGAAGTTACTGTTCTGGATTCCAAGCACACAGAAGCCATTCCTTCAGCAAGAACCACTACCAAGGGACTTTATCCTGCCATACAATATGCTGCAGGGGATTTCCTATACCGCTCTTCAAAGACACACTGTCCTTCCTGAACGGGCAAAGGGTTGCCTCCTAAGTGAGCAAAACTAGCTGAGAGGAGATAGGATTACTCCACAGGTAAGATTGCCAAACTTGCAGAAAACTGGCTGTGGAAACAGAGAGATATCAGAAAAACCCAGGGACCTTGAGAAGAGGATATTAAAAATCAACCTTCAGACTTAGCTACGATGCATGAGTTTTACAGTATCCCATGAAATATGTTCTTCCTTTCAATGAGAAGTTTATAGGAAGAGATCATATCTTTTATTAGAGCAATACTCTGCGTACTCTTCGAAGTCTCAACTCAAGGTAGTGATTTCCTGTCCTCAGCCTAAATGTAGGCTCCTTCTCTCAGTTCCTTCTGTCCCCACGCCATTTGATTAGTTGTGCACACAAACTCCCAGCTGTGCCAGGCACAGCTCCTACCTGGTGTCCGTGCTATCAGCCTGTGGATTTTCTTGGGAGCCACAGTGGAGGCCATGGTGGCATGCCATTGCTCCTAATGGCACATCAGAGCAGAGCACACCGTGACAGAACCCCGTGCAAGAGGAGAGAGAGGCCAGCTTTCCTGTCAGAGGAAATCCCAGCTAACTGATCACAGGAGGGCAGCAGCCTGTGACATCCTTCACAAATGACAGAGAGATGAGGATCCTCAGCACCATCTGTTTTGACCGACTGTTCCACTCTTGTGCGCTGAATTACAAATGCAGACAGAGCCCAAGGGAACTAATTAGTCCCCTCCAGAAGAGAGCTGGAGAGTGAATTAACATACCCACAAGCGTGTACAATCAGAGAACCAGCAACCAGGTCAGGAAGCTGTGTTATATGACAGCAGAGATACACCCTTCATCATTTCTTTCTGCAGTGATATCCACCAACGATATTCCCATAAGGAAACAGCAATTTACAGCTGTTTGTAGCACCAAGGCAGCACCATTTGCTTAAAAGAACAGATGCTATACTATATTCTCTTTTTCTTTCTTACTTACCCATCTTATGTCAATAAAAGAGATAAAAAATTTAGTCAGATCTCTGATCGCTATGGGTAGGATACAAAGGCACAAGTAACAAGCAACAGAACATGGGGATATGACCTCAAGTTGTGCCAGGGAAGGTTTAGGTTGGATATTATGAGAAATTTGTTCACTGTGAGGATTGACAACACTAGAACGGGCTGCCCAGGGAAGTGGTTGCGTCAGTATCTGTGGGGGGATTTAAAAGCTCAGTAGATGTGGCACTTAGAGACATCCTTTAGTGGTGAACTCGGGAGTGTTGGGTTAATTGTTGGACTCAATCTTTTCAAGCCTAAATGACTCTATGACTCTAAGTGATAAGCAGTGAAGGATGAGCAAAGCATTAAGTATATGGGATTTCTTAGGAAAAAAATGTTACAAGAAGGAAAAGCAGTTTTACTTAGCTCCTTCCATGAGAAGAACATTTAAACTCTTCTGTTGACTGATTTTGTAAATTGGAAGCAAAATACCCAGTAAAAATTGTGGCTGAAGCCAAGCATGGTGGGAGCTGAAGAACTAGGAACCATCAAGCAAGTTCCACGAGTCCCCACTGTGTTGCAACTAGAAGTCTGGTGAGCAAGGCTGTGAAGAAGAAATTATTAATCCCAAATGCAATTCACATCATTTTATTTAATCAAGCAAGAGACCAGTGTATAATCAAAACAGTCTGGGCCCCTGTGCTTTTTTTGTTACCTGTCCATCTGATGGGCAGGTCCAAGAAGAAAGGTCCAACAACACCTTCCCTACAAGGTTTGTCTCCCCTGGATCTCCAGATAATCACGTTTACAACAGCAATGCAACTGTCTCCGTCTTACAGCTGCTGTTATAAGCAAAAGAAGAGTTGTGTATTAATATTTTTACTACACAAGAGCTCTGGATTTACCCAGATTAACTTCTACATTTTCCCTACTGATTAAAGGGCTTGACAACTTTACACCCATATGATTGTTGTTTTCACTACTATACCAAAGTTTCATTTACAATACAGACAAAGCTAATTTCTAGACAGTTAACACCACTAATTTGTTTCATATATTTCTACCATTCAGAGTCCATAAGAACACTCCTTCTCTAGGAAAACACTGTACCTGTCTCCCCTAAGTCTCATTTTATTTGGTTTACTGTCTGATAAACATGACAGACATTTACCATGCCCTTACATTTGTTAAATACTTAGCTTTTTGGAAAGAGGAGACTGTAATCCACAAGCTGTAAAAGCTTGTTGTACACTGAATATGAAGACCTTTGGGAGAGAAATTACAATGAAGAATATCCCTCAGTATAAACACATAAACCCCCCACTAATAAGAGCTGTAAATTATATCGAAGTATGAACTGAATTAGTCATATATAATTATCACACATATGACAGGCAGAGACAGCCTTGTGATGTGTTCTTAGAAAAGAGAGATAATTTCTACTCCCTCTTAGGCCAAAGAGGGAACTGGCTTCTGAATCTGACGTGTTTCCAAGGCTAAGGGATTTATTTTTTCCCTACCAGGCACTAAAAGTCTTTTTTTGATTTAGCCCTAATTCTTGATGAAATCCAATCTCACAAACACAAAATCAGCTTACTGAGAGGGAAGTTAACTAAACAAGTAGATACCTGGAAGCCTTTGCTTGGTAGATACATCAAGTTATTTTATAATCCTGAATTATTTCATGAAATCTGAGAAGTGAGAAGGAGAAGTTTGTCTCCACAGAATGGCAGGCATTCTTGTGAACTATTTACACCAAATTTTGAGCAAAATTAGTGGGAGTTAAAGACTCCCTTCAGCTCCCAGAAAAGCTCAGCATCTTGCAATAAACCGTAAATGAGCAAGAGGATAAAATATCTTCCTTACACTGTATTTCAGTGCTTTTAGAACAGTTAAATATAGGCACACTGGCTTGATAGAATAAGAAATGCATGTTACCTCTGCCAGTGGTGTGAAGACTGTCAGTTTGGCAGCTTCCAAGGGTATAATTTTGCACATGAACTTTTATCAAGAAAGTTTCCTATTCTAGATCAACAGTGGAAACAGTACACAGAAATACATGTAGTCGCCAGCATCTCTCTACTTTCTTCTCTGTGTGACTCATCTCTCAAAATAGAAGATATTTTATGCCTCTGAGATCCTTGGGCTTTCTACTCAGAATTTTCAGTTTGCATGTCAAATACAATCAGTGTCAAACACATGATGGCTGTTTCTGAAACATGAAGGTCCAGCCAACTGATCACTACTTTCAGCCAATTGTTTTCACTGGATTTGTTGGGTATCTTACATCTTTCCTGAGCAGATAAAGCTATTGCCAGTTTGTGTAACACAAGGGTGGTCAGGACCCTCAGTAAGGTAGCACAGTTTATAGGGTACCTGTGTAGAAAGAGATGTGAAGGCATGACCATAGCAATCAACAATTTCCAAATCTGGGCCCCTAATTTTCCTCTCTATCTTTGCATGAGTCATAGCTCATCCCACTCTGGAGCTGAGGATTTATTTATTCTTGTAAGGTACTACACATAATAGACATTAGTATATGAAAATGACAAATCATGTAGGAGAAAACGGATTGCAATAACATGCACAGATTTTCCACCTGTTTCCTTATTGTCATGGTTTAACCCCAGCCTGCAATTAAGCACCACTCAGCTGCTTGCTCACTTCCTCCTGGTGGAATGGGAAGAGAATGGGAATAGTGAGAAAAACCACAGGCTGAGATAAAGACAATTTAATAGGTAAAGAAGATAAAGAAAGTTTAATAGGTAAAGCAAAGCCCCATGTGCAAGCAAAGCTAAACAAGGAATTAATTAATTCTCCCCTTTCCCTTGGGCAGGCAGCTGTTCAGCCATCTCCAGGAAAGCAGGGCTCCATCATGTACAGTGGTTACTTGGGAAGACAAAATGCCACCACTCTAAACATCCTCCTTTCCTTCTTCTTCCCCCAGCTTTATATGCTGAGCATGATGTCTCATGGTGTGGGATATCCCTTGGGTCAGTTGGAGCCAGCTGTCCTGGCTATGTCCCCTCCCAGCTCCTTGTGCCCTCCCAGCGCCCTCACTGGTGGGGTGAGGAGCAGGAAAGGCCTTGGCTCTGTGAGTAATGAAAACATCCCTGTGTTATCAACACTGTCTTTGGCACAAAATCCAAAACACAGCTCCATACTGGCCACTGTGAAGAACATTAACTCTATCTCAGTCAAATCCAGCAGATATATATTTAAATTATCATAAATATCTACCCATTATTCAGTGTCTTCAGCTCCTCAGACAAATCAGGGTTGGAGGATGTTGGTTTTCAAGAGATGAAATTCTTAGGATTTTTCCACACACAATTACCCTCAAACTAAAATTTCATTTAAAAAGCCTACAATTACTGAACTGTTTATTTTTCGTTTCTGTTGATTAAAGTATGACCTCATATTTTACTGTGCCTCTTTCATACTCTTAATAAACTCATGCCCTGTGGTGCCAGTGACTTTTACAAATCAACTTCTCAACTATCCATCAATCTTTACACAGAGCATTAATGTTTTATTGTTCTTGTTCCGCTAGTAATGATTTTTCACTTCCTCTGCTGATTTTTTTCATCAAAAGTAATTTACAGCACTCTTCATCAAGATGAGCCTTTGCCAATTCTAAATACATCATACGTGTGTTCTCTGCCACTTGGTTAAATCAGAAATTTGACTTATATGCTTTGCTGGTTTTAAATCAAGTCATATTAGGGAATAAATAAAAAGGTCCTATAGGAATTTCCTTAATCATTTATATGTAAAGAAAAATATTAAGTCCCCTAAAATGCTGGGGTTTTTTCTGTAAAATGTTTTTGTAGGTTATTTTTTATGTATAACTGCATGAAAGAGCCTTTTAAAATATATTATAATGCTATGATCTGAAATCTTAAAAAAAAAAAAAACCACAACAGGTTTCTTAGTGCATCCATAGGATTTGTCACTATAAAACAGTCACTTTGGAAATTACTAAGTTGATTATGAATAACTGAAAAGCTGTTTAGAATCAATATGTATCAACACAAACCCTTACCTGTCATTTCATGTATTATCTATTCTACAAGAAGCAGTTTTGAAGTGCCCTGAGACCTCACTTAACAGGTGATCAAATTTTTTTTTCTTTGCCGAACATTTACAAATAACTGGCATAGATATCACCTTCAATTCCTTGCTGTGCAACAGAGATGAGACTATTTCCTTTCTGACACACTAGTTTGTGTCTAATAAGATCCTTGGATAGCTTTTTACTATAGGTATAGTATAATATTGTTTGATCAGGAATGACAGATTATAAAAATAATACCTATTAGATCTTTCCAGCGATAATTTATAACCATTTGCTAAATGCTCAGAGAATAATTTATGTCTTTTTTTTTACATTGCAGCAACCAAAAAGTCATCTGGTTACACCCATCTGTGAATCTGAATGTGCTTTATAACATTTTTGATGGTTAAACATCCAATCAGTATTTGTTCACTTTTCTAAATTTAATATTTAAATTTTAATACAGTTGAAATATTGTGTAGCTTGGAAGTTTTTCGATGCTGAAAGCAAGAAATTATCTTGTCCCTTGGCAGAGCCATTGTAAAAATGCCTTTTTTTGTCCATCTCCCTGCTCTTTGAGAAATAGGCTGATGAGATCACAGACAGTTAGTGCTTCTTCCTTCAGACCCTGTTGCCAAAAAGCTTCAGTCTACAGAAGAGAGAGTTTCTTCTGGCAGTGTGTAATCCTTGAATTTTGAACAAGCTTGACATTTATACTATATAATTAGGAGTAGCAGCTATGCTGCTATGCTGCTTTTCCCATATGCTCCAAAAATCCAGCATCAGAGACTGAAAGTTCACGACACCATGATACATTCAATAACCCACCTTCACTAAAATATAATATTCCCTGCTCCTTTGTGTTAGATAGTTATCCGTTTTAGTTACAGGGAGCATTGCCAGATGGAGCAATGGAGGAGCTGGAGTGCAAAGGTGTGTGGGAGGGGAACTGGTGCAGGGGTGAGTTATCAGCTCACAGGGTGCAGCATGAGGACACAGGTTAGGCACACGGCCAAAAACTGCAATTGAAAAAGGAAAAACAGAGCAATTAAACAACAAACAAACAAACAAACAAACACGAGCCTACACTACAGCTCTTTTTGGCTGTGAACTCTTTCTCTGAGCCACGGGCCCCTTAAAGTGTTTGATACTACAGAAAGGAAAGCAAAGCTGCAGCTACAGAGAGCAAAGACATACTTATCTAAATATGCTGCCTCAAGCAGCAGCCAAAACCATACCAATATCAATCAGAAATAAGAAGCAAAGAAAATACAGACCCCATATCATCCAAAATCACCCTAAGGAAACATTTGAAAGAATCTGCATGAAACCTTGGGATTTTCCACACAACTTGTCCACTTGCTTACTCTGTTCTATATCAGAATATATTTCTTTCACTTCAAAACTCTGCACAGATTTGCTACAAGGATGGTTACACGTGATACTAATATTCAAATCTCCAGTATTGCACCCAAACATGCTAAACCATATGACAGATGACAACATCCCTTGGAAAGAAGGTTCTTATGAGCAGGAATATGGTGTTCACAGAGATCAGAAGAGCCTGCTTTCTTTCCTACCTTCAGTGCAGACAGCCTGTGACCAGCTAAACCTCCCCCAGTCCTCTCACATTTACACTGTGAAGACAGTATGGAGTGTCTATTAAGCAAAAGCTTTGTGGGGCATAAATCCTGTGAGAAGAGATAGGAATGCAAATTAGCTTGTTCAAAAAGAGTCTCAATTATTCTTTAAAATAGACTAAATTAAGTCCATGGTCAATTCTGTTAAAAAACTGCTGCTGTCACAGGGTTACACCGAGGTCGCAATTCAGATAACCTCAGCTTTCAAATACTCCCTGAATGCAAAAAATGTAGTTCAGTCATAACCTTGATGTGCAGAAAATGCATTTCTCATGAGCCCTTCTGTCTGCATACAACCCACATAGTAAAGACGACTAAAAAAAATATTTTTTTGTCAGAAAATAGAGAGTTTGGGGTACATGTGTAAAATTCAGATTATTTCGCTCGCTTTTACCACTACAATAGTATTTATTGTTTTATAACACTGAAGAAGCTCAGCTCCTTTAGAGTGGCATTAGCTGGAATTTGGTTTTGGAGGATCTAAAAGTTTTTCACATATTCAGGATTTAAAGTGAAAAAGAAAAAAAGTAATTTAAAAGCTGACATAGAAGGATTTTATTAACATCAGCTGGCCTTTTTCATGGCACACAAGGAGCAACAGTAGGGCTATGTTAAAGGCAAAATAATTAATCTAGCTTCCTTTAATATTCTCGAAGAACTAACAGGGTCTTCAGTGATACTAAATGTTAGGGGAAATATATGTTTTAGAGCCTGTCTGTGCATAGAAGAATTGCTTTATTCACATCTCTGAGTATTGATGCAATCACAGCACTATTGTAGACTTATTACAAGATGAGAAGCAAATTGAATTATGCCAGTGCAATTTCATTCAAATAATGCTTCACCAGGAATAACTGAGTTGGAGGAGAAGATTAAAAAATCATACCCAGGAAAACCTTTTGTGCCAGGAGAAAAACTCTGTGCAGACCAAACCATCAGAACATGGGACTTAGGGAGTCTCATCAGTGCTTATTTCACTTTTTTTCTTTTCCTGTTAGAAAAATTAGTGGAAGTAAATGCACATGAATGAAGATCTTGGTCCTAAAAGTCACCCTAGTCTTTGAGAAAGTCATCTTCAGGTCTCACTGCTACATGAAGATACTATTAAAGGAGGATAATTATTTTCACTAAGTGGTTATTATTTCATATACTGTCAGTATCAGGACTGTTACAAGACTGTGCCTGCCTACCATCTCTCAGTATTTGGCAGCTTCAGTGCTGAAGCACATCCTTTGAGTCTGCTGATATCCCCAGGGACAAGGTAGCACAGCTAAATACATAAGTAATTGGGGACACTGTGGCACCGAGCTTTCTGAGGCTGATGTAGGGGTAACTAAAAAGTGACTGGTATCTGATAAGTAATGGGAGAAAAAACTCAGGGACACCCATGGTTTGCTGCAATATATGGAGCCAGGAAGCTCACACACAGATCCAGATCTTTCAGAGATCCTCAGGGAGCCTTTGTGCAGAGAAAGAAATGTGGGAGCACATGTGCTGCAGCTCAGAGATGTGCACAGGGCACAGCAGGGTGCAAAGCCCTGCAGCCAAATGCTGGCAAAGGTCTTGAGCCCCAGGAACCACTCTGTGTTCTGAGAATTCCAGATACCTGCCCATTTTTGTTTCTCCCTCCCCCCCAAAAAAGGGGGAAAAGGAATATGACACTTTGTCTAGAGGGTATTGTATGATGCTCTGGTGGGAAGGAGGAAAAGGAAAAGGANAAGATCTGTCAAATCTCTTACATTGATTAGTTCTCAAAGTCTCACAGGGCAGAAGAAAAAAGGTTTGAGAAGTCTGCAGTGGTCAACATCTAATTTAGAAAGGGGAACTGGAAAAATGGACGGAATTATGGGTGGAATGAATAGCAGAAAAGAGAAAATAAACGACAACAAGCAATCAGTGAGCCAGCAGTTGAGAAAGCACATTATACTGCTTTCACCACAATGGTCTGAGGAGGGACTGACCACGGAAGTGCTGGAATGATCAGAAGGGGGTACAGTCCCTCTACAAACAAAGTAAAAGAGAAAGAAAACACACAATTATTTCTCTTCTGAGCACCTGTAGAAAACAAAGTAAAACAGAACAGCAGGGAAAAAATAAAAGATATGCAGCATTGCCGGTGAAAGCTGTGATGACCTCAGACTGTGCCTAGCCTCAGAGAGCACCTGCTGTGTGAATTGCTTGGGCTTTTATTGAAATTTCAATTAATGTAAACAGTTGCAATAATGGAACAAAAACTGAAAAATGGTTATATACAGCCAAGGCACAGTCCAATAATCCTGTTTACTTTCTCAAGCAAAAACCTAATCAAAACAGCAGAGTCTGCCTGGACAGGAAGGGCTGAAGGTGTAGCAAAGTGAGACAGGACGTGCAGGTGGTCAGTCTCTGCATTTGGAGCACACGGGCTCCAAACCCATGTACAGTCCAAAACCACACATGTGACCAAAAAGCCACCTCTGCCTCTGAGGCAATTTGCTGTTGAAGTGCAGCTGAACACAGTTGTGTGCCCTATGCTCTCACGGTATCTCGCTGCCACAAGTATTGGGTGCATTTTGGCACCAGGTACAGATGCCCCAAACTGCAGCAAGGGCCCAACCTCTTCTGGCAGGTCCGAAACAGAAGAGACAGGCGATGCCTCTCTACATTCATTCACGTGCCTGAATTTCCCTCCTTCTCTAGAGATATTCAGCTGAGAAAGATCTTCCTGCAATAACTTCTTCCTTTACAGTGCCCTGCAAATAGAGCTTCTGAAGCAGGACGTCAGAGGAGGCATAAATGTCACAGAGGAAACTATGTCACAGGCTAAAGAACTTGGGATGAAAACCCCTCCAATCCCTATAGGTCCAAGAAAAACATAAGCTCCTCTTTGCCATCTCCACAAAATACATGCAAACAAATAATTTGAAACCTAACCTGACTTTACTCAGGACATGAGCACAGCAGAACACAACCCAGCTAACCAACTAGACACATCAGACATCTGCCATATTGTGTTGCCCAGCAGTTGAAGGTGATCAAAAGAAAAATCTGTGACAATTTCAAGCAATCCATAACAAGTTTGGGGGTTTTTGTTATTTTGTTTTTTCCAAAAATATAAATATTAGCTGTTGGTTGCAAAGCCTAGCTGTCCAAAAAAAAAGATAACTTTATCTTTCCAATTCATCATCTAAACAAATTAATTCAAGGCAGGGAAGTAATTAAAATGCAAAATTAAAACAGAGACAATATTCTTTGTGTTCATAGCCCCCAATGTGGTTTGGAGTTAAGTTCACATGGGTTTATGCTGGCATGATCAAAGGGAAAAAAATATAATTAAAAGTGTGTATCAAATCATAAAGCTCACACAACTGAGAACAGCATTGCTCAATTTATGTGTTGCCCCAAATAAAATATTCAATAGAAAACATGGTCAGAAATCAGCCATGCCATAAAAGTGCAAGACAAGCATTATTTTTACATCTCACTATGTCTTCTGCCCCAATTCATTAGGTCCTTTAATTAAAATTAAAAAAAAAAAAAAAAAAAAGCACGGTTTCAGTATCTTTCATAACTACATAAATGAAATTGGAGCTTAAACTCATTTTGTTGATTTGGAGGCCAAACTGGCTCATGAAGCTGTCTCCCCAGCACCTCCACTGGCAATTCTGCAGGCAGTTTATGGAGAAAATCAGGATGAATTTCACACTGCTTGGCGCTGGCAGCCTTTCCAGAGCCCAGGAAGACAGGACAGCTTCCTTAGGGCCTGTGGGAGGCAGCCTTGCTGCAGACCAAAAGTGGTGCTTACTGCTTCAGAGGGTTCCCAGCATAGGAAAGAAAGGATCATCTCTCTGTCTTCCCCCGCATCCAGGCACGTACTGAGAAGAAGAAAAGAAAGCCTAAGAAAGAGCCCAAACCTACTGGATTATCATGTGCTTTCTATGATATCTATATTTTTACTATTTAATCCTTGTACACACTGCAAGTTTGCAAAGTATGTGTTAAACCTTAAGAGAAGCCACTTGGATCAGTGTCACCCCATCTCTCTTTCACAACCGAACACATTTCAATTAAGAAGACAATTTGACATTCAAAAACTGTCACTGGGATTTATGTGCACAAAATTAAGCTTATTGATGGTGCCATGTGGGCCCTTTTGTAACTTCCTTTGGTTAATTGGGGTCACTCTTTTACAAAATTAGCTGGTTTTTACACAGTTTAATGCTTGCTCTTCCCACCACTCCAGGGTAATACATTTCTTCACCATGCCGTCTAAGTCAGCAATATTGGAAGAAGAAAGAAGAATATTAAGAATATCCTAGGGCAACAATGCTACAAAATACTCTGAGTGCTATCCCATAGATGAATTTAAATATTCTATAAACACACATATGCACGCTTCTGCAATGACTGACCAAAACCATTAAGGATGTAATTTTGTGTCTAAACTTTTCCCAAGATTAACCTTAAATAGTTGAGCAGTAAATATAAATATCAGCTGAGCCTAATTTGGAAGTTTTTGTTGCATTTTTACATCCAGGGTCTTGGCTTCCCAATCACACATTCCAGTTGGATTGTAAACGTGCTTCATCTAGCCTGATGTTATCCAAAGAGAGCTGTGAGTAAATTGGAAAAGGTTTTTTTTTTACCTGTCTGAGAAATTTTGTGTAAGCTATAACTTTCCTGCATGCATGGAATTTACCTGCTATGGTAATTATTGCTGTACCTAAAATACAATGAGACAGAAACAGTTCAAAGAAAGTCAGAACTGGTGCAGGTGCAACTATCCTCTTAAACTTGATAAACCTTAAAAGGATGATCCAAAGCTGTCTATTAGCAAATAACTTCTGCAGCAGTTCTGAGCTGTGCTGTGAAAGGCAAATGCTGCTCTGTATTTTGGACATGGATTATGCTAAGAAACCATTCAGTCTAATCCTTCTGTTGCTTTTATGTCAAATATTCTACTGTTAGTTCAAACTTACTGCAATTTCCTTTTGCTGAATCTCAAAAACCTCTCAAGAATTAAATCCACACAGAAACACTGAGCTCCAAGTGGCTTCAGGGCACAGCATGGGCCCTGCATACACAACATTGCACAGCAAAGATCACAGAGTACTCCCCACGAGCAAGACGCCCAAGAACCTCTGTCCCTGGCTTTTCACAGCTGTTAAACTAAAAAACTTACAGGTTTGGGAATTCCAAACCTAGAGAACTGTAGAAAAGTTTTGTAAAGGTGAAAGCATCATTTTCTCACTCCGTTCTTCAAAACAGAGGTCTTAATTCACACTATATGACAAAAATCAACATGTCAAATTTTTTTTTCTATTTCAAAGTTTTTAGTTTCTATTCAAGAATCTCTTCAGGTTTTCCAGCAGCTGTGATATATAACCATAAAAAACAGAGTTCTTCACATCACAGATGAAATTAAGAGAAATACCATTATAAATACTTTGAAAATATAGAATGTTTTTCTTATTTCCTCTGACAACTGAAGAAAAAGGGGATATTCTAGAACACAACGTACTTGAAATTATTGTGTAAGAACACATTGTTTTACAAGGGATAGACATGTCTGTAAAACTCATTTCTCCTAGATAGCTTCAGCTTCTAGACATAGCTAGACTTCGTATAGAACTTAAGTTCGTGCTCCAGTCCATTGAACCTTTTGGAGATAAGACCATATCCATGCAAACAGTATCTGCTACCATAAGAAGCAAAGAATAAAGTGAACAGTTTAGAAAGGTTCCCAGGGAAGCAAATATTTAAATGGGGAAACAAAATAGGTTTAATGAGCAAAAATTTAAAAAGATGTTGCAACACTAAACGTTTTGTCTCAGGGAACAGCCTGGTACACCTGGTGAGGGAGTGCAAGGAGTCTTTCTCTCTTACCTGGCTTCTTAGCTACAGAGTTCCTTCCTCTGACGCAGCTGTTGGTGCCACTTGTAGAAAGAATTGAACAGAAACCTGTGCATGTTAGTGTATTCCAAAGCAAGCCAGATGCCTAAATGCTCTGCCAAATGTCTCTCCAAGGACTACACGGTACTTATTGACAACAAACATTGAGCTACAAATGTAGAACCTCAAATAAAGGGAACCACTTGTTGGTGTTGGGCCCGTTCTCACTGGATGAGACTGAGTGAAAATAAGAACAAGATTTATTGTTTTACTGCACCTGTGGTTTTGTTGGAGACCTAAAAACAGTACAGCCAGGTTTTGCATTCTATGGCAATGCTTTATTGAACTAATTAATCATTAATCACTTCTCTTAATAGTTTGAAGAGGTCTGTCATACTCACTGTGACTCATCACTTGCATATAAACATATCACATCTTGAAACTTCACTGCTCTTCCTCTACAGATCACTTCACAGACTCTGGGCTAGAAAACAGCTGAATTTACCAATGACTGGGGCCAACAGCAAGGACAATGATGATGAATCCAAGAGAAACTCCAGAATGGCAGCAACAATTGAAAGGACAAGTGGATGTTATGCAGTTTTGATAATACTTTACTCTGCACTTGGCAGTGGGATTGCTTTGAGCCTCTTTTGTGCTTTTATAGGAACAGCTAGAGACCAAGCACCATACACCTGTTCAGCAAAATTGTTGCTGATTTCTTACTGGTGATTAGCCTGTTGTTTCATGTGCAGTACAACCACGAAAGAGAACTTTGGGTTTCCAAAGAACTCCAGTGCAGTTTTAATCTGTTCCCATTGCCTCTGAACAGAACCTGGAGTGTTGTATTCCCTGCTGTCATCTCATTAGACATTATTTATAGTGGTTCATCTGCACCAGCAGCTGAATAAAATATCAATACTCTGAGCCTCAGTATGATTGCCATGAAAGCTTTCCATTATGACAAATCTTGTCAAAATTACATACCTATCCAGTCAGATGTAGTATGGCATAAAACTTTTTTCTTGGTTTCTTTTCTGCTTTTAAGGTGTTTTCTTCATTATTTTCTGCAGCAAACTGAAGCAGCTGGCTGAAAGGAACAGAATCCAAAGTGATATAAAGTGCTAATAGGCATTGTTCTTTGTTCATTGTTACACATATTGCCTGCTTCTTTCTGCTTCTTCTTTTTGTTCTGATTGACACTGGGGAAAAAATTACAAAAACTTGGTATTGTAGTCCCTTCTTCCATGCCTCAATTGCCTTTACATACCTAAATAATGTGCCTGAACATTTTGCATTGCTTTTGAAGTCCAGGTTCATAAATAGATTAAAAAAAAAAAAAAAAGGAAAATAAATCTACAACTATTTAGAGAGACCCCTGTAACAGATAAAAAAATGTGAGTTCAGCAAGAAATGTAGAACAAAGACTGCAGTCTCTCAAAGTATTAATGTTGTGGAGGGAGAAGTACTTCAGAATTGTGTTTGCATCCCTGTTATTCCTGATTTTTATTTACTAAATTAAAAAGGTGCTTTGTGGTTTTGGATACAATATGGCATCATGGATACATGTGTAATTTGTGTACAATAAGGCATCATGGCCCAGCTGTTCAGAAAGAAAGGAGGATGAGGGAATCCTTGGTTAGCATTTATAGTCCTTTCCCAGCAGATAAAACTTTGAGCAAGTCAAGTGGTGTCAGAACGTTGAATTGGCTCCATTTAATTAGATGTGTGTTCAACTAATGCTTTGTTTGATTTTCTGGGACATTAAGGTCTCAGATGAAATCTGAGGTGCCCAAACTTGGAGTCTAGTCAGGACAAACAGCACTGTAGTCGCTACAGAGAGCCAGCAGCAGGTCCAGAGGATGGTACATTCCATAGAGAAGTGCACCTATCTCCTTATACTGCTTCTCTCCAGCTAATGATTGCAGAGGAAATCTAGCATGACTCAGTTCCTGACACAGAGACCTCAGCTGAATTGCTGATGATAGGTAGGGCGAACAGGAGTGTAAATGTCATTACCTCTGAAGTCCCAATCTCAGAGGAACTCAGCTTTCATTTAACAGGAGTGCGGAAATCTTTTTAGAAGAGCTGAGCACTATACAAAAAATAAAAACCTGGCCAGTACACCACTATAAGTACAGGAAATCTATCCAACTGTGTCTGTCCCAAATACTATTCAATCTTTCTTTGACAAATCCAGATGCAGAAAATTAAGTCTGTCTCTCAGGAAGCCAATAGAAATGTTGCAATTATCTTCAATTAATTCAGAATTTAATTTAGGAAACCAAGGTATGAGATGAAAACCAAGGTATAATAAATAGGTTTTGAAAAGTATTTTCAATAAAGAGGCAGTGTTGGACAGGGCTTTAAGCAACCTGGTCTAGTGGAAGGTGTCCCTGCCCGTGGCAGGGGGGTTGGAACTGGATGATCTCTTGAGATGCCTTCCAACCAAACCATTCTGTGGTTCTGTGCTTGACAAACAAAGTGAAACGGTGGTCCAAGCAGAGAGCACATATATTAAAAGAGGCACTGAGGTATGAAGCAGAAGACAGAATGATAAAGTGAGAGCATATGTGAACAGATGAACACTGGCAGAAAAAAGAGGAGCAGGGGGTTGAAGTCAAGGGATCACTCCAGACTGACACTCGAATACTAAGATCAGAATCTGGCTCCTTATTCTGCCTTGGTTACCAGAAAAGAAGAAAAAGTCAGGTTTCCATGACTTGATTCTCAGACTCTAGAATGAAGTCAAACTTCTTAATCCAAATTTGCAACACTTTGTATCCAGTATAGAATGAACAATGCACAAACCACTTGTTGAATAACAGATTGTGAGAAGACAGGTCTGAGTCCATTGCTTCCATTGTTACCTAATCTCTAGAAAACAGCTAAATAGCAAGACCAGTTTCTCTTAGGAAGCATATATCACATTGTGTGTTCTCATCTTTGAATCATGCAGAAAATAATGTGGGAGTACATTTTATTGGTATCACTAGCAGATCCAGCTCAGGTTCCATAGGATTTTCCTAGAGTAGCATTTCAGTTCCATTAGCATTGATTTACCTGGTACTAACTCAGTATTTACCTGGCATTAAATGAGAATTCTCACATGCTTCATTTAAAGATCACAGCATTTAAATTTTGCGTATGGCTGAACTCTTCTTGCCTTCTTAAACATTAGAAACCATGTGTCATCTCTTGCTTTAGTGATAGTCAACATTGCAAAGTCACTGGAGTAATGTCAAATTATATCAGTTACAAAGCTGGCCAAGGTTCAAGAGTAATTTAAAATTTCTAAGCTGTCATAGAGCAGGCAATAGTTGTGCAGCTGAAAGCATTAGCACAAAAAACACCAGCAATAGAAGAAAAATAATTCATTTCACGTGCTTATTCCGGATCTAAATAAGTGCACTTAATGGCTGGGAATGATAAGAAGAGCTTCAAACTTCTAGGTGTTCTTCTTCAAACAGTCAAAGAAAAATAATTTAACTCTGCTTTTTGATTTCTATTTTTTTTTTTTTTTAATAAGGATTTCTACCTTAAGGGGCTATTGTAAAATTAGTACCTTGACGGGCTTCTGAAAAGTGGTAGCAGATCACCAGTAATTGTCATCAGAGAGCCTTATTGTGGATATATTCAGAATCATCATACAGCTTCAATTTTAATTTAAAAATTCCAGAAGGAAAGGCTATGCCATCTTGCTACAAAAGGCTAATCTGGTCTTTTTTCAACTGAATGAAATCTGTGTTAGGCTGGTATGATGACATTAGAATCAGGCCCAATGCTTTAAAGGGAGAAGCTTTTTAAATATCATGATTAAAGTACATTGGGGTTTTTATGGTGAATTTCATTCCCTGCCGTGTTCAGAGCCACACCTGAGCTCCTCAGACCCTTCCTTTTTGTGTGGAAGTAGCCCGTTCTTCTCTGTACAAAGCAGTAGCACTGTAATATGAAATTTCCTCTCATGGTATTTTTGGTAGCCAGACACTGAACTGAGAGAATTGAGCACTGTTTTCATTTGCTGTTATTTTCTGTGCTACACAGAGGCATAAAGTTAACCAAAGTACAACTGGTGGCACAGAATCCTCTGATATTTCAAGTGTTTTGAACTGTTAAGATGGACACTATTTGCAGCAAAGGCAAACCTCCATAGAGAAACAGTCTCAGCATCTGAGATGGTAGATTTAGAGCCAAAAAGCACTTTTCAGCTTCTGAGCCCAACTGCATGTGAGCCAGTGGCATCTGGACTCCTTGTCATCCTGAGGTTCGGGAGTATATTTGTGTCGCAGGGAAAGGGAACAGCAGGCAATATGACACTGCTAAGCTCAACTTATTGAGGGAACCAAGCAAGGGATTGGCTTTGGCTGAAACAGCTTTTCACTCATGCACACACAAACCAAGACCCACCCCAGCTACCACCTAAGGAGGCTGGCTCAGTCTTGCCGGGAGGCAGCACGACACCCCAGTGCATCCTGACCCAGGGTCAGACTCCGTTCAGTGGCTCAGAACTGACAGTTTCAGTCCGTGTCCTCCTCCTTCTCACCCATTCCTCATCCAGTGGTGGATGTCTGCATAGCAATGCTTCCCTTGACCTCACTTGAGGTTTTTATAGCCGCTGTTTGGCATAGGCTGCCAGTGAGTACCCAGCAATATCCCTGTCCATGCTCCCAGCAGTTTCAAATAATGCACTTGTATAACATGTTGATCCATGGCCTGTGCCAAGGCTCAATACACTCTGCTCCTGGTCGCACTTTCTTGTCAGCTATTACTCACTAAACTCAACTGTGAATCAAAGCATGGTCACGAAGGCAGAGTGACAACCAGCTATGCCCCTTTTTCCTTTTGATCTTCCCTTTAACAGTCCCTCTGCTGAATCATTCACAGAAGCAAACCAGAAAATCTGAACAAAGATGTTCCTTCAGTGTGCTCCAGACACATCTCAATTTGTCTTGTCCAGATACACCTTAAATATCCAGACCTAGAATGCCTGTGTGAGCAATCAAAAAGTAGATGATCCACCTGTTCCTAAAGCAAGTTCCCGTGTGAACCCCACCAGACAAAGTCTCAAGAAAATTTTCTAATTTGTCCCTGCTTTGAGTGTGGATTGGACCAGATGCCCTCCCGAGGTCCTTTCAATTTTGTAAGTTCCTTTCCAAACTGTTTTCCTGTGATTCTCTGACATGATTTCCCTTCTACACAAGTTGTTCGCTGTTGACTTTGCTGCTTATACCCTTTCAATAACGAAATCCTGAAGCAGGCCCGAGGCAATTCGCATGTACCAAGAAGACAGACAAATCCACATCTGAAACAGTCATCAGCAGAGTTTTCAGCATGTCTTCAAAGCATAGGGTAGAAGCATGCTTTTGGAAAATATGTTTTCAGGGCACCTATTCACTGTAATAATTAAGGTGTCACTGATAATGAATTACTGTTCTTGCTACTGGCCTAAAAACCCTTTTTATCTTTGGGGTTGCATTCAGCAACTGTAACTTGTTGACTCAATGCTGCAACATACTGAAAATAAAAGCTGTGTTGATGTAATGCAAAAACAATCTATTCATCATCCTGACACCCAACAAATAACTTTTCCTCTTTAATCTGGAAATTATGGCTGTTCCATGTGTTGCTAAATCATGCTGTTGCTATTCTACCGACGGTCCTTATTGTTTGGATTTAGGTTTTGGAGTTTTTTTCTTTTCCACTGGTACATATTCCCAGCTTTCTCCTTCCATGTGCTATTGTAATATGTCCCTTACAGGGGAAAAGGAGCCAGATAAGCTACTTACAGCATACAGCTCACATATTTGTTTTTATCTACAATTCTCATGAACTGTACAAGACAGTTCAAAAAAAGTGCTCTCCCCAAGGACTAGCCAGGATAAAACCAGCACAACCTAAAGAGGTTATCAAGTCAGAGCTGGAAATCCTGCTGTAATAAGAAACCAGTAATTAAAGATTTCAACAGACTGCCTTTCATCTGACTGCTGGCCCTCCTCATCAATATCAGTGAGATGTTACATTGATTGAAGCACTTAACAATTTTCTCTTCATGCAAACGATCCATGTGCAGATTTTCTGTTAACTACTAATTTACTGCTTTTTTGAGATACGAGAAAAATTACTTCTAGGAACATAAATCAGACCACAGACTACCTACTAAATACTTGCCATATCATCTCACTTAGCATTCACTGTTTATGCTTATTGCAGCTGTGCAGCTTCCATGGGATCTAATTCACACACCTAACTCAGCAAACCCCAAATATTTTCCATGGGGCATTCAGTTTGGTGACCTGAACCACAGCATCTTTCCATCTCTCATTACCAGGTTACCTTCATCTGTGGAAGACAGGACCAAGGCAGATGTCCAGCATACTCATCTGAACCTGGAGTTCATGTTCACAACTCCAATTCAGAGTCCTTTTTACCAGCAATAAATACAATTTCCAAGTCCATTCCCTGGAACCACCACAGGCTAGTTAGCATTAGAAAAATAAATATTTGCCAAGAGTTGCCAATGCAACAGTGTGAGAAGATTAACATCACCAAAGATATTCAATTGGTTCCTAATTAGAAATGTGATTTAATGCTTTACCACCCTTTTTTGTTTCCTTTTTAAAACATCCATATGTTTGACATTTTGCTCATGGGAATATGAACAAAAATGAACAGAAATGAATTCTGCGTCCACAGCTGAGATACATAAGGAGATATAATTTTTTTGTTTCAAGTGTAAGGCATTTTCAAAGCTTCATTTGTCAAGTCAAACCCAGTAATGTACATTCATAATATAACCTGCCACACAACTTCATTTTTAATAATGAATACTAAGTATCTGACTAAAGGAGCTGGTAGAAAAAAAAGGACTTTTCCCAGAAAAATGACATAAAAATTTAAAAAAAATGAAAAAGTGCTATCAGCATTTTTACGAAGAAATATTTCTGTTCCGCACGACCATAGCCACACACTCTTCCTTCCTTCGAAGGAAACCTAATTGCAAAAATTATTTCAGAAGAAAACAAAATATTTCGCTTCAGAAACATTGCCAAATGGGAGATCCAGAAGAAGTCTCCTTCTAATATTTCTTATTACTAATCTCCCTGGCAGATTTATCTTTTAAGTTGCACATTTTGTCACTGATGCAACATAACCTTTTGCATCATGGAGAAGCCAGGCATATTATGGAATTCTTTGGCCAGAACTCATCAAGGACAATTCAATGGAGCTTGAAATCTCAGTCTTATCATCTAAGAAAAGATAACCATTATTCCCATGATGCACTGTAGCAGACCCTTTTAATTAAAAATCATTCATTATCAGCCAAATATTGACCTATTCAACTATTTCTGTTTTTGAAGGAAAATAACAAACCCAAGCGAGATACTTGTGAAAACAATTTTTATCAAAACCCAATATTTCTTCTACAAAATAGTAATGTTGACTATAAAAAAAAAAATTACTCCAAATATTCAGAGCAAATGGAGGTAAAAACAAATAGGTACATTGGTTAGGGAAATTATTTATGTGTTTAACTTTGTCTGTGAGGTTCCAAAGTATTTCTGTTTGTCTTGCCAAGGCTGGATTTCACGGCAGCACATTGCCCCAGCAGCACAGTGGCAGAGAAAAGCTGTGCTACACTTCCTCTGATCCTGTGCAGGCAGAGTGAGTGACACAAGGGCTGACCATTAAGGTAAATATTGCTTAGAAACCTTTGAAATATAGAAGTGAGATAAAGCAGGGAACTTTATGAAATAGAGGTTACCTTCTTGAGAAAGAGCTTTTAGTTTCACACTCCTGCATGCAATTTCATTGATTTCTGTGGGATTAACTGCATACATCTGGTTTGCAAGAAGCAGACAACCTATGAGTTGAAAAAAAAACCAAATCAGCTGCCTCAACTGCAGTTTTGCTGTCAAAGCAAGTTATGTCTCTGCTTGCCATCTGCCATAATTATTATTGTTTCTTCTGAGTGTTCATTGCATTTGAAATGTGTTTGAACAACATTGTTCTTAATAGTTATAAAATGATCCTTATAATGGGTTTACCACATTATTGATTCAAAGCTTTTTCATAAGTCAGCCACAGAAAACAGCACGTTCTATAAATAATGCATTTTGCAGAGGATTAGGGGGGAAAAAGTAACTACAAAAAATGTTTTTTCTTGCTTCTTCTATGTGACCCACCTCATTTCTCTTAACTGTATTGTCCATAGTTGATTCAAAACTATGAAACTCCTATACAGGAAGAAAATATCTGCACAGTGTCAATTCTCATACCTTGAGTACTACAATGAGTGAATTTTTGATGCCCAGGTTCCCAGAGTTCTGGGATTATATGAAAAATTTAACAAACTTTTTGAGATAAATGCAGAGAGTGGGAGGCTTGAGAATAAGCCTTGCACATTTCCTCATGTTTCAGAGAGCTGAATGCTTTTTGCAAAAGAATTAATGATTTTTACTGACCCTGGAGGGCTTTTTATCTGACGGTTTTTTTATTACAGGAGTTTGATTAGCAGCTCTTTATACAAAAGCAGTCAGCTATTTGATAGGGTGCAGGGTGGGTCTCTAATGCAGTTCAGAGCCCAGCTCTCATGGCATTATGTCCTGGAAAGGCACTTTGTCCATTCCAGGCAAAGGAATGAAATTCTCTGCATTACAGAACATTCTGCTGAAGCAACAGCCTCTCCTTGACTGCTTTGTAATGGACTTTGGAGAGTGATTCGTCGTGGGCCAGGACACAGGGCAGGCATAAAGTGCTGCCCACTTCCATTAGCAGCCCACGGGGTCTATGAGAACCACCTCGGGCAGGAACAGGCAGGACAAAACTCAAATGATGGAAAGTGCATCAGCCCTTTAAAAGCTTTAGGAAGCAAGAGGCCAGGAAGGGCTACCCGAGTCATTGAAAACCCCATTGTAAATCATGTCTACCTGCAGTACACCCAGAAATCATCCATCACCAGCTGTGGAGGGATTGCTGCAGTGCTGGTTCCCTGTTTCTCCCTGAGCAGTCTCATAACCAGCAGCTGCAGGCCCCTCAGCAGCCATCCCGAGTGACCCACCTGAGGCACATCCTCCCCTGGCCTCCACAGCAGCTCCCCCGGAGGGTGCTCAGGGCTCCCTGCTCTCACAGCTACTCCCAGCTGTAAGCCAGGGGCTGACAGACTGCTGAGTCCGTGTTTCCTGCTGCCTTCCCTTTCCATTTGGGTGAACTGGCACACCCAACACATTCCAGTGGACATGGCAGCCTGGACCCGGGTTATCAGCTCTGAGTGTTCCCAGATGCCTCAGCAGATGAAGAGTTAAGCAAGGCCCAGCTCTAATCAAACCCTGCATTTTTTCCAGCAACATATGCTTTCAGTTTTTCCATGATCAATACCTTTAGACTGCACACCTGAAGCCATGGTTGGTTATTTCAGGATACAGGAATGGATTTGCATAAATGTCTGGAGATCATAAAAACACTGAATGATTTGGGTTGGAAAGGTCCTTAAAGATCATCTAATGCCAGCCCCTCCCCCCCTCCTTGGGCTGGACACCTTCCTCTAGACCAGGTTGCTCAAGGCTCCATCCAGTCTGGTCTTGAACACTGCCAGGGCAGCATATATTTCTGAAAATCAACAGCATTTCACCAATAAAGCAGCTGTAACTATACCTCAAAATACAGTAACTTCAAGTGGAAGGGAGCTTAATTCTACTTTTATGTATATGACTTTGAATACTTTAAAATTGAAGAGATAATTTAGGTTGAAAAGCACCTCAGACAAAAATATAAGGATCTGATCAAGGATTTCAATTTTGTTTTGCAGCTATAGTGAATATTTTTAAAAAGCTTTATTTTTCCTACTTTGTGCCTTTAAAATTTTTGTTTACCTGTAATAAGGTAGGAGACAGTCATATAGAAGCTTACAAAAAGTAATGCACCATTTTGGGAGAGTAGCCTGTGTATGCAGGCCAGCACTTTGTTAGGACAAGCCATTCCTTGCTTGGCAAATAAACTCTGTTGAAAAAAAGCTGTCTTTGAATAAGGCTCCTGTAATTTAGCAAAGAGATAATGTTATGCTATCCAATTAAATATGGTCTCCCTCACATTGTCAACAAACATGGCAAGCACAAGGCATTAATTTTCAAAGGGGGAAATAGTCCAACTGTGACAGAACCATTCCCATGCCTTCACTGTCACTACATGAAATAATTGATTTGGACACATACAAACACGTGGTGTGGGGAAAGAAGATCTCCAGCACAGAAGAGAAAAAGTCTTTGCCTCAGAGTAACAGCAGTTCCTTAGGCATCTGCCTAACTGGTGGAAGACTCTTCCCAGTGGTTAAAATGGAAACACTTATTGGTACTTGCTAATAGTAAACATTATCAGCTTGGCTTCAAATATTTTACCGTCAAAGTAATTAATGAATATTGGTTTTCAGAGATTTAAACGGTTTCTTAAAAGGGCTTAACAATTTTACTGTAGCAAATAATAGAGGAAACAAGGAGTTTGTTACACTAGTACAAAGATACATAATCATTACTTAACAAAAATTCTGCAACCTAATGTGAGGACTGTTGTGCTTATGCATTTAATAGTACCATGGGTCTTTAAAGAAGTTTTAAAAAAGCAATTTTTGCAAAAAACTTTGCCTCAAGGACCTTCTAGTCTTAATCAACCAATTTAATTATATTCCTTTTATATCTAAAGATGGGGATTAGATATTCGAGTATGAGAATCAAAGCATATGAAATTAGATGCTTCCATCCACTTTGAGATGTGTGGCATTTTTATGGACTAAGCTTATGACCAGATAAGATCACTGGATTAAAAATTTAGAAATGCATAAAATTTGATTGAATTATTTAATTTAATATTTTTCTCTCATTAGTTTTTGTCTGCTTTTATGCTTTGAGGCAAATTAGCAATAAGACATTATGAGATTCTGCATATTGTGACAAGTACATTTCTAAGAAACTTCTTGAGATCAAGCTTGTAATCTCCTGAAAAAAAAATTATGTACCATAAAAGTATCTAAAGTCGTACTTTTACCTACAGAATCTTAGTGTTTGGTGCAAGTTACTTGCATTAAAAACATTTTTTAGTTTGAATTTTAAAAAATATTTTTGCCATTTTCCAAAGTTTCAGACAACTCCTTCTTTTCCTCCCTCTAGATGGGTTTGGTTTTGGAGCTGATTCTTTCATATTTGTGATACAGAAGTCTTCTGAAGTCAAGAAATAATTGGGGTTGGTTTCACGTAACTGGGGAAATGGCTGAATACCTCTAGGAGAGCTTAGCTTCATTCCTACTCCTTCCTTCTAATTTTTCCATGCAAGGCGGAGGAAGTGGAGAAGGAGATGCCAAGCAGCTTGACAATCACCATGTGCTGCACCCTTGAAGTTACACGGTTTGTCCTTATATATCTGAAACAAAGTTTCTTGCTGAAGGTGATTTCCAGAGTACCTACTAATTAATTAATTTCTGTACTCCCTCAGGTGCTGACAAGGAAAGCGTTTTAATTTTTTTTTCTGTGGGTTGTACATAGCCTATTAACATCTTTGTTTCTTTCTTCTCAGACTTTTGTTGTAGTATTTTCTAAAAAATTAAATAAATTCCAAATTTAATTTTAAAATAGCAATCCAAATCACTTGCAGCAAATTCAATGGCAGTGACAAATGTAGCACACAGTCTTGAGCATAATTATCCAACTTTCTATACTTACCCTAATGGGTTTTTTTGCTACTGAGATGTCATTGAAAAATATCCCTTTAAACATTGCATTTAATGTATTATATAATAAATTTATTACTGTTCTATAATTTTATTTCATTTATATCCTCTACTTCTAAACAACAGTAGAGTAAGAATCCTTTGGGGGGAAAGAAAAAGCTATCTATCAATTTGCCCAATATCTTTTACTACAGGTTTTCTTGATCAATTTGAGATTCATGTGACATACAAGTTAATTCCTGGAAAACACTGAAAGAAGTTCATGGAAGTTTTGCACTTTAATTCACTGTATGCTATGGTACTTACATATCAGTCAGGCTTACTATACCTGCATGGAACAGTCTGCAATACACCCAACCCAACTACTACATTTAAAAACCCATTTGAAAGCAAGCGGAAAGCAGATGCTGTTCTCCCTTTACATGACACCAGTGCAATTCCACTGGAATTCAGAATATTCTGATGCAAAGGCACAGCCAAAATTCATGCAGAACTCTTGAGGGGCTGCCAAAGTCAGCTTCAGCTGGAAGGCACAGAGGCTCTGCCAGAGGCAGCTCTCTGGGACTGCACAGATGTGTCACCAGCAGATGGGATATGGGATAAGCTGCTCCAACAGCCCTGCATGGGCAGTGTGAAATTTCCTGGCTGGGCTTCCCTCTGACAGCTGAGGCAGGAGAGTTGCTCTCTAGAACACATACCAGCATTGGCCAGAGCGCAGCTCCTCTCTTTTCCAGTCCTGTGAAAATTCCAAAGAGGCGTAGGTACCCCAGCCACGAGGAGCCCATTGCTCTGACCTAACAGCAGCACAGGTTATACACACAAAATTCATCACTACTCCAAACATACTGGTCCTGAAATATAAGAAGACATCTGTAAAAAATGAGAAATGTGTCTAAATCTCCCACACACTCAAGACTAAATTGTGATATTCTATAACCCAATCTTTGGTGACTGTCACATCAAATTTTCTCTCCACAGCAAGTCTCCATCATGTTCTCCCTAATAGAGTGGGGGAAACAGCATGCTCTGTTCCCAGACTCTGTCTTGGTAAAATCCCTAACAATTTTTGTCATTGCACACAGAAGTAATTTCAGGTGGCTGCTTTCCATTTGCTTGGGAGTGTCATAAGCACTTGTCCATGCCCCACCTGCCCTATCAATTCTAATATACCATATCAACAATCCTTAACTGTGGGCCTCTTTAAGGGACTTTGGCCAGGGTAAAACACACCAGTCAGCTTGCACAGCCAGCCAGTGCAGGTTACAGAAGAGCAAAGTACTGTGGTACATCCCACAGCAAGGAAGCCAATGTTTAGTACTTGACCTCATTGTGATGTGGGGTTTTTTTACATATTGCCCTGCAACCCAAGCACAGTGTGCTGCAGAAATCAGAACCCAAAAGGGAATGCTATTACTGGGTTAGAGCTAATGCTGCAATTACAGCAAGCCAAGACCTGGAAAAAGAATTTTCATTCTTTTTGATCATAGCTAATGACTGAGCAGCTATGAGCTGCCTAAAAGCTAATAAGGTTCTTAAAGGGTGAAGTGGAATAAACAGCAGAACCGGGACTGTTTAGCCTGGAGAAGAGCATGCTCAGGGCACATCTTACCAATGTATATATAAATACCTGAAGAGAGGGTTAAAGAGGATGAAGAGGGGCTGCAAGGAAGCTGAAGACAGGCTCTTTCCAGTGGTGCCCTGTTAAGGACAGGAGGCCATGGGCACAAACAAGCACAGGAGGCTCCCTGTGAACCTTAGGAAGCACTTTCGTAGCGTGAGGGTGACCAAGCAGGGGCACAGGATGCCCAGAGGGGTTGCAGAGTCTCTCTTCTTGGGGATATTGAAAAGCCATCTGGACAGGAGCAACTGGCTCTGGGTGGCCTTGCTTTAGGAGAGGACTTTAGGTCAAGATGACCTCCAGAAGTCCCTTCCAACCACAACCTTTCTGTGATACTGTGATAAATGCTAATAAAAAATGCCAATATAAAGCTCTAATACAAACCATAGCTATTTTACTGATTGGGATACTAACATTTTTTGTCAGTTCAACTTCTGTTTGTTTGTCCTAATTGGGATTTCTGTCTTGTTCAGATATTAGATTACTCATGCAATCTGGGCAGATACAACACTTTGTGTCTTCAGTACAGGAGAGATGTTGCCCTCTCTTCCCTAATACAGGAAATCGCGATGAATTGTTACCTCTAAGGACAGGAGCAGTTCATCCAAGCTGTCCCTTGGAATTACACGAGAACACTCCATCTTCTACTCTCTGGTTAGAACAACAGACAATCTGTGCTAACTCTGGACCTGGAAGCACTTCCCAGCTCTGAGAGTTCATTAATTCTCCTACCACTCTCCTGTGCCATATCTGAGCATCAAAAAGAGGTAAACCAGAATCAACTGCAATGGGCATCCTACTGATCCTCATGTGGTCAGAAAAAAAATAAAAATTACAACATTAATAAGCACACTTAGACCTAAAGAGAAGCCTTCACAAGTAGCTGGCAACTATTTCCTGTGAGTACAGACACAATGTCCAAAGTCGTATTTTTATGCAAGGTATAACCAATCAATTACCATTTATTCCTCACATTATCCAGGAAGGTCACCTGTCAGCTCCTATCAGAGATGAAAATATTATGCATATTTGAACCTCATCAAAATTCTAATTTTGAAACTTAGCAAGACTCTGATGAAAATGAGGTTCTATTCCACCCATCACAAACGATTCACAAACTATCATGAGATCATGTTACATGGGCTCTCACATCCAGCTATTTCCGAGTCCTTGAATGTGCTTCTGCCATGCAGTTCATGCTGTGATGACATTTTTAACAGCATGCCTGTGCATTCTTCAAGATGACTGGCATTGCAAGTGCCTGGTTTCTTTCTGCTCATCCAAGAAGATAGATCATTTCAAGAGGCATGATTTTCACAACAGTAAGTGGACTTAATTTTAAATTCAAATGGATTGCTAAAAAGAATTACTTTCAAGGAGCTGGAGATTCAGTCCCTTTCCTAAAAATAGAACTTCCCTCCCATCTAAAATAGAGTTCCCTTATTTCCTCTTCCACGAGCATGATACTATATGGGTCACCCCATGGCACTTTACATCACATTGCACAGTGAGCACATCATGACACAAATGCTGCCAAGGGCCACATGCCTCCTTCAGAAGTTCAGAGTTAACTCTTGGCAAGTGAGACTTCCCTGTTATGCTTTTGAGGAGTTTGTCCTAAAGACAAACCAGTAGAAGGGATACAGAGAGATCCTATGTTCTTTTCTTGGTTATGCACAGCATCTCAACTATTCATGATGAAAGATTTGGGGAAGGTGTTTTACCACTATGTCTCAAAAACTTCTCTAAACCTCTACCAGAATGTTCCTCAGTGGCTGTAGGAGCACCTACAATCCAGAAGGGAGCAGAGATTGCTGCCTGCAGCTACAGAAGTTATTTTAAGTAACACTTGGCATTTCTTATGGTGACTGCTGAAAGCATTTCTTGAGTGGAAGACAAAGCCCTTTCCAGCTGGCATCACCACCTCTGAAAGCTCTGAACAGAAGAAAGCAGTTCAAGACTCTGATTTCTGGATAATGTGAAAAATTAGGAGATGCTCTTCAGAGGAGCTGCCTCTTCATAAGGACTATGTGAGCAACTGCTCTAAGGTAAAAGCACAAAGAGAACATTCACCCTTAGTAACATACTTAGAATGGCAGCTGCATATTCAAACTTATTCAGATACTGCTTCTAAAATAGAAAATACAAATCTAATTATAATTCAAATACAAGGAAAATGCACTTGAATGATAATCTCTGGATTTTAAAAAAAAACTTTCAGAGAAACATGAGGTCACAAAGAATAAACACCTGGCTTAATTTTTTTTCCCTACAGGAACTGAAAAACTAGAGAGCTTGAATTTAATACATTGCAATTGCTTGCTTTTAGGAAAATATGAGCAAACATGTTCCAGACTTTTAGCTACCCCTGTCAAAAGGAACCTAAGACACAAAGTTAAATGGCCTTATGTCTGCTATGGTCTGGAAATGACGGATGAAAAAAACAAAACCGAGAAATGTGTCACTTACTTGCAATAATTCTGAAGGAAGGACATTTTATAATGGAGATTCCAATTTATTTTTTTTTATCATTTAAAAATATACTCTGTTTTCTTGATTCAATTAGCTACTTTAAGGTAGCTTGCTAGAATAGGAGGAGTGCAATAAAATACAGCTCTAATAAAGCAAATAAACCCAGAGCAAAAGTTAAACCCAGAAGAAAACCTGCCATCACTACAAGTATCTAACTAGAAATACAGATTGCAACCCAGATGGGAAAGTCAGTCAATGAATCCTTGGTCTGATCTTCAGCTGGTGAATAGGAAACAACATTGAAATCAAAAAAGATGTATTGATTTATGGCTGCTGAGAGTCAGCTGTGGATCTGATGTGATAGACAAGTCTGATGGTGTAAAATGGAGTCAGAGTTCAGTGATAACAAATCCACAAAGACGGGAGCTGTTTTAAGCAACAGACCCCAGATTGATTGTACCTAGTCCATGACAAAGGATCTAGGGATTGAATCATTTAAAACTGGACCGGGGCACTATCTGCTGACGCACGGTAGCCACTTATTCCTACCCTTTTTTTAACTACTTTTTTTTTTTTGTTGTTTATAAAAGTATTCTTTTAAGGAGACGTATTCTTAATAGAATATAATGAGTATGGATACATTACTGTGGGTTCTACAGGAGCCCAATTCCCAGGTAATAGCCCAGAGTGAGTCACAGAATCATAGAATATGCCGAACTGGAAGGGCTCCATTGGGATCATCAAATCCGACTCCTGGGCCTTCACAGCACCATCCCCAAGAGTCACACCGGGTGAGTCCCTTCAATCCACTCGTCTTTGACAAGTGTGTTATGGATACAAGGAGACACATGTTCCTATTCCTCACTGTAATCTCTGGGAGTTTTGCCTTGATCAAGGGTTACGAGCTGGGGACAGTTTGGGGAAGACTCTTATACATGCATTAAATGACCATTCAAACTCCAAATACAAGCAGCCCAAAGCAGGTGACTGTGGGGGAGTGTTCCTGCACATCTTTCTCTGACAGGTGATTATTTCCAGCAACTCTCCTCTGTTTTTCACATCCAGACCAGAAACCATCCTTTGGCACAGTATTTAAGGGTTCCATTGAATTAATAGAAAAAGGTCACATGAGGAAAATGTGACCTGGCACAAGGACAATTTCTAGTTCCCCTGCTGCCAACTGAAGTAATGTAAAGTTCAAACAAAACAGTCACTGCACCATGGTGGCTGCTGCTGCAGGAACAACTCAAATGTTGATGCAGCAGATACTGAATCATTGCTATTAGTCCAAAATATTTAGGAGAACAGGCACTACAGTCAAATTACTTTCATATGCTGGGTTTTAAATTGTGCTGGTTCAGCAAAAGTATCCAGACAGTAAACACACCCTCTGAAACAAACTACCTAGACCATCCCAGGCTACAGTTGTGCCTGCTAATGGAGAATAATCTTAAAGAGTGCACTGAAGATCTCTAGGTAAGTCTGCACTCATCTGAAATGTCCTGATAGGCTTGCTGGCAGGGAAGGTGCTATAAGCACAATTCCACGGAGCTACAGAACAGCTGATGGCAAAGCCTCTAAACAGAAAAATGAGCAATACATATATTTAAAGATGTTTGGTTGTCTATTTCTATTTTCTGTCATCTCACTTGGTGCCTTAGTATTTAACTTTTATATTTTTTAAATCCTGTACTGCCTAGTGTGTAACTCTGAAGTTTCGAGTGGCCTGTTAACTACTGCTCTCTCATGCTGGTTAGACATAACAAACCTCTCTGGGTTTGCTCTTCAAGGACACCTTGATTGTCCCAGGCCCCAAAATGTGTAAACTAAAGCCTTGGGGGGGGGAAAACTTGGGGTAATTACGTAATTAACTGAAGCTGTAATTTGAGAATTAACCTTGATATGCAAATAGACCAAACTTATAAAAGTGTGAAGAACCCGTGACCCAGGGTCCATCTTGAAAGGAGCCCCTTGGAGGCTTTTGACGCCCCGGGTGTACCTTCAAAGGCCCTTCAAATAAATATTCACTTTTATTCTCTTAATCTTGTGTAGCCTCTGTTTTCTGGTAGCCACTTCAAGGCATCACACTGTTACGCAAGGTCACTACCCTCAGAAATAACACATACAGGCTAAAAAATTATAGGTCCCGACACATTAATGTCCCGACACAAACAGGGATACAATTAACATAATCTGATCCAATTCCTCCTGAAAGCACAATATGCAATAGATCTCTATAAAAAAAAATAGGAGTTAGAATTATCTTTAAAGGATGCTCTTCAATAAAACCACAACCAAACATTAGTCTACTTCTCATTTGGTCTCAATTTCCCTGTTCAGGGTCACTTTATAAACCTTGCCTGTTAAACTAAGCAATTCTCCTAAGGCAGGCTGCTTCATTTTCATAAGAGCAATAAGATTTTTGTTCCTGGGAGCTGCTTTCAGGAGTTAGTTACAGGGTGAGGAAATGGGAACGTGCAGGTGTGTGGCCTTCAGACTCTGACACAAAAAGGTATTCACTTATGATCAAAAAGAAACTGTTGAAGGTTTGAGATCCCTGGACTTGCAAAGAAAATAATATAAGACAAAAAAAAACACCACCCAAAAATGCAGATAATCCACTTGTTCAGTCAGACATTCCATCTTCTTCCATGAGATGTCAACAAATAATGAACTTCTGGTAAGATGGAAATTCAGGGAGCTCATCCTACTCACTAACTTCACATTGGTGTTCCACTAGCATGTAGACAGATGAGTGGGTCAGGGAATAGGACCACTTGCTACTTTTTCCACAGGCTGAAATGACAGAAAAAGAGCAGCATTTTGAGTGAATTATACTGTACCTCTCAGGACACCTCTTTCAAAGCCATTTCAGTTGTTCTGGTAGGAACTTGGCGCACTGGTGTTCAGACTTCACTGGCATCAGACCAGCAGCTCTCCTCTTTGTTTGTGTCTTGAAATGTGAACAGTTAATTCTTCAGCACTGAGGCTGTAACAAGCACTCAAGCACAGCCCCTTGCAGACTGTGAGCTCTGTGGTGGTAACTCTACCCAGCTTCAGACTGCAATTCATGCTGGCTCCTCATCCCATGTGATATGATTGCCCAAGCTGCTTCACCCACCCATTAGAACCCATTTTTTAAAGAAACTCCTGGAGGGAGTGGGGACCAAAGCATGTTTGTAGTAAACTTTACAACTTTCAGGTATTACAAAACTACTGTTGAAGAAGAAAGGACTTAAGCCAAATCAAAGTGCTTTCAAAACCATGTTGTTGAAAATAAAAGAATATGCTTCTCTGGTTGCAAATGCTCCATTTAACAATCCTATCCAAAATTACAATTTTGATGAAAAGGCAGAATGACAAACCTCTTGAACCATGCTTAAATGATAAAGCCAAATCCTCTGTGAAATACTGAAATCCTGTATGGACAGTAAAGCACTAATGGGAAGCAGTTCTTTTCCATGCTAAAAGCTTTGATAGCTGGCTGTGCAAGGGGCATTAAAACACCTAAACTAAACTTTTCAGAAATTACACAAAGAAAAGGAGAACCACTGAAGCAGAGCTTTCAGAGACAGCACCACCAAATTCTCTGTGTTTCAGGTGAGCAAACCAATTCAAGTAGTGTTGAACCACATGCTTAATTCTTAGCTTGGTGGTATATTCTATGCTGCATACCAGAGAGCAACAGCTCCATCTGAACTTTGATAAGATTGGAATGGGAACCATGCCTTAGTGACGGAGGAGACTACAAGTCTTTTGGTATGTTGGAGGGGGAGGAGAGGAGAGGAAGGTTGAAGACTTATAATTTCACATTCCTTACAAATCACTTTACTGCTGCTCTCTTCAACACATTTCCACTTAAGGGAAAATAAGCAGCTCCTGTCCCTTTTCAAGAGCCTGACAAAGTACACATTTGTGTGTGCTTTTGTAATCAATTTAAAAATTCAGATCAGACACAACATCTGGTTTGCAGCAAGACTTTCTTTTCCAAAAGAAAAACTGAATTAGTCTATTATGAATCATTCAACAATATTGATATTACAATCTGAGCAGAAATAAATGTCATAAAACTCCCAGACAGTAAACATAACACTAATAACAGTGGGGGATCTAACTTCAACAAATTTTTAACATTATTTTCATGAATGCTTGGCATTCTCAATTTTTTGCCTTTTCACTTGAACATACACTGAGGCACTCCTTTCTTTCTAGCTCAGTAGATTTCCCATTTGGCATGTCACTCCTGGAGTGCAACAAATGGCTAGAAAGGGAAAACTTCCTCTGCCTAAAGAGGTTGCCCAACACTGCACAGTCTTAGCATAATTCAAAGAAAAAATGTTCTGGATGGAGAAGGTAATCCCACCAGAAGATCCCCCTAAAACCAGAGTTTTCTAATGTGTTCCCTAGATAGTAGGGCTCACAACTTTTACACACACAAGGTGATGAGCAGTTTTCAACCCCAGTGTGTAGGGGGGTGACTCACCGTAATGCAGCTTTTATCACATATTATCTGGACAATGTATTCTGAGAATTCATTTGATGTGTGGCTTTGGTAAAAAGTTTGCAGCTTGTGCTGCACTAGAGACCGTATGTCTGGGTAGCAAGCCAGCAAATGATAGGTCCAGTTCAAAAGCTTCATCCAGATACAGCTATTAAGCTTTAAAAATTGCAGTTATTGATCTGAATTATGTCCGTTCAGAGCCAGATCTCATAGAAAGACTATAGGAGCAAGGAGCTTTTAAGTTTGCCAGAGCACATGGGCCTGTTAGGGCCAGTGATGTCCATTCCCAGAGCCTTGTTTGAACAGAGAAAGAGAAATGCCGCAAATGAGGTTTTTTTCTTGTCTTAGTCTTACAAAAAACCTTATTCTCTGGTATAGTTCTACCAGCTTTGGCTTTCATTTCTGGGCTTAAAACAATAATGGTTTGTACGCCTCAGCACCCTTTTGTTTCACAAAATAATGGCAGCAAAAAAATCAGTAGATGCTCAAGGTGAAAGTTTTAAAAAATCTTGGTAATATCCCCTTTCTTTGCCTCCCACTTCCCAAAAGAATCTCTCACTTGATGCACAAATCATAAGCTTTTTAAAGAAAAATCGAATGGTAAGTTTTGATCTCCTCTGATTTTAAAACTACTCCAAAGCCAGAAGCACTCATGGGAGCCAGAGGTCTTTCCCTGATCACAAGAACTCCTGTAGCAAGGGGCAGAAATGTGACTGGTGATGGAGTAATGACTGATGAATGAGTAATGCTCCCCAGCAGCAGCTCTTAATCTTGTTATATGGGGAAATGTGAGGTCATTAGAAAAAGGGCAGAAGTTGCTGTCAGAGGGACTTCCCAGTACGGGTGCAAACAAAATGTGTTGCAAAGAGCAGCATGAACTTCCCTAGTAATGGCAATGAGAGCTGGGCTGCTCCCAAAACACGCCATGGGCACAGCCTGCATGAAGAAATGCTAGCAGGAAAAATTAAAGCACACTGAACTTTTCATAAAGGCACTCACTCTGATCCAGGCATGCAGGAAAGACTCATCTCTGACTGCGGTCCAAATCTGGTAGATCTAGAGAACATCTGCCAAAATCCACTGAGCTGAAAGCCAGGGGTTTGGTGGAGCAGACAGTATCAGCTTTCAGCAATGTGCAGGACTCTGCATTTATAGTTGCATGACATATAAAAATATGTGTTTGGATTTAGAAAAAACCAGTTGTTGTTTGGGTTTTTTTTTATTTTTAACCTGCTTGTCAATAAATAAATTTATTTTTGTGCATTTCATTTCTTGCATTTATTTTAAGTGCAAGCAAGTGATTAAGTGAAGCATAAACTAAAAGCAGGAATGGGCTCCCAAGAATGTCACTTGAGGCTTGTTTTACTGAAAGTTAGCAGAATGTAATCTCTGATGAGCTTTTTTACCTTTTGACATTGAAAACATGCCAGCACTTCCACTGCTAAGTGCCATAATGATCTGACCTTAATTTTTTTTTTAATTATTTTTATCATGCACACTAGGTGGTGCTCAAGTTCAAAAATGAACGGCAACTTCGATAGACTTTTCATGAGATTAGCAAAATACATTAACATACTTATATCCAGAAATCAGGGAAAACTGACTACTCACCTGAGCCTCTTCCTGACTGCTGATCATTTTATGAAAACTGTCTTTTTGCTGGCTTTGTTCCAAATCACTCCTGATTTTTAGTTGCATATTTATGAAAATTTTGCCATCATTTATAGCATCCTGCATTACTAAGAGCAGAATGAATTACCTGAATATACGTACACAGCTCCAAACAGCATGGAAATTCATTTCACCAGCCATCAGAAATTCAGTATCTGTGTTCATGACAATACTGAGTTTGTGGAAACATTTGAAAACAGAATTATTTCCTTCTCAGTGATCATATTGGATTAACCTATTAGTTTATGGAAAAGTTATCATATTTCTTGACATTTCAAGCAAACTGTACCAAGTATACCAAGTGTACCAAGTCACTGACCTTTATCCTAACTACAGTCTGAGTTTTGAGCAAATCAGGCTCTTTTCAAGTAGTGCAGGGAGAAAGGACTAAGCATTTCAGAGTCTGACACTGTTCAGTAGGTGTCCAGTCCTGGCTGAAGACTGATAGACCCTCCTGAACTGGCAGTGATGGAACAGAAGTGGTCACAGACACGGGTGAGGACACAAAACTGGTGAGGAGCAGACACTGACAGCAATGCTGGACTGGTCACAGGCATGCAGACAACGAATTAGTCAGAAATACATAGATGCTTGAACCTGGCTGATGATATTGCATTGATTAATTGGAGATATTTTCTACTTTTTCAATAGAATGTTATTTATTTCTGCAGGGTTAATAATTCCTTGGGCAAACCCAGAAGCTGACTTGGGCTGCAGACGGCCACTTCCAGATCTGGCTGTGTTAGCTGCAGATGCTTCTGACCCAAGTTATTTTCCTTCCATGGCCATGAGAGGTTCTTCCCTACTCCCCTCTCTCATTGTTAGTGGATTCACTTGAATCCTCCTTCTCTCATTTCAGAACCAGACAGTTAAGCCTAATTTTCAGTCTAACTTTGAGGGAGTCCATGCTATTCTCCCTGCTGAGAGAGGGCAGAAACTTTCAGCAGGGAATTAGTAGCAAGCAGCTGTTTAAGGGTGACATCTTCAGCCAGCATGGCAGTTTGCACAGTGAACACCCACCCCAGCAACACCGGCTGGGCTAAAAGCCTTAGCCCAGATCAGCTACAAGCCCCACTTTTGGAAAAATCATGGCAAATTATTCCAGAATTGCAAATCAGTGGTCTAGGAGAAAAGCACATAGGAAGCAAAACTAATTGAATTTTACAGTACTTCACAAATCCCCCTAAATATTTGATCACAAAACCCGAAAGTGATCTTGATTCCTTTTATCCAACACCTGCTTCTCTGTCACAGTTCAACATTAAAAAACAAATGGCTCCAATCTGCTGGAAATAACAAAAGGCAAGAGAGTGTCAAGTGCTGTTTGCACAAAGAGGACTATGCAATAAAGAAGTTCATAAAATCATGAGCAAAGTTCACCTTTATCCTCTACAAATAACATTTCAACTTCCCTGTGTGTATATAATGAAAAAAAGCAATGTTTCATCACATACAACCACCCTGTATTTGCAGTGTATTATCCTATCTTTTTTTGCCATGAAATGAAAAGCATTTAACAAGTTGTGAAGAGAAATCACCATGGATTTAAATGTGGGGGGGACCATTAGGAACTAGTAACCCTCACCCAGCCCTTTATTCAGAGAAGGAGAATACATCTTTTTCTTCCTCACATCAGAGAACAGCACACATCCTCTGCAGAAAGCAGTGCCATCCACTGCTGCAATAGTCTATATACAGACCCCGTGCACACTACCAGGTCCTGAATAGCCTTTTTTTCACCCCAGACATTGCCATGAAGCTATAAATCTAAAAAGCATTTTTAAATAATTACAGGAGGATATTAGCCCTAACCTAAAGAGCTTACAGCTTAGCCTACAATCCTACTTCAGGATTCTTTATCGCCGTCAAGGGGATTTGCACAGATGCAGCAGTTTGACCAGAAGGCCATTTCTAGAAGTGCCACATGACTTCACAGAGATTAATTCTACAGTTCCTACAGGGACTGTGAGGTTCCACCAGAACATCCCCAGGCAGAATGAACTCATCTTCTCAGGAAACCATTTCTCTGACTATGCAACTCCACAGTCTGAGATACTGTCACCACATCTGAACACACAGAGAACTGAATGGATAAGAGGGAGGGGTTTTTTCTATAACCACTCTGGGTCTCTTTCAGGCACAACAGAGCATATTGCAAAGTAAAGCCCCTTCTCTCACTGAGGATTTTAGCAATAAGAAAACAGAGGGTTGGAGTACAATGTTGCAGATAGTGCTTTGCTGGGTTGTTACGCTGAGTGTCTTTGATTTTGGTTATGTGCACCAATGAGTTTAGGCACTGGATTTTGAACAGTACATGTAGGTTGGCCCAGATGGGCAGAAGGCTGAAATCAAATCAGCAAAATGAAAAGAGGTAGTGAATCAGATTTTCTCAAATTAACTGCTATTTAAAAATAATAAGCAACTGCAATTGATTCTTGTTAGTGTATCAAGCAACGATGGAGAAAATCCAGAGCTAGGCAGTCACTTCATTTATATTCTCCTATTGAAATCTTGCACATTTAATCCATAAGCAGTAAACAGAAGAAAGCTACTCAGCATTTAAGCAGTCGGTCTAATTACAGGCTGGCAAGGAATGTGCAATAGGTACAGTCAAGCCAAACCCTGGAGCAGAACTCCTCTAAAAAAAAGCCAGACATTTTGAGATTGCAAGTCTGAAGCAAGCCCCTGTTTTTTGAAGGGACAATACAAACCTACAGGATCCAAATAGCCAAGAAACTTGGCAGGTTTAAAATATTTATCAGGATTTGAGTTCTGATGATTTGGCCAACACACTGTCTAGGTTTATTGAGCTATAAACCCACAACAGATGTTTGCCGCCCTCACCCCAATAGGTACAAATATTTTATTTTAAAGACTATGTAATTTCAAATAAGGTCTCATGATTGTTTATCAGCAAATGAAAGACCAATGGAAAGGAAGGCGAAAAGGAAATCATAATGGGAAAAAAAATGGCCTTAAATTGAAAAATGAAGGGGTGATGGAGCAAAAATTTCTAGATGTTTACAGCATCTTGATTATAATCTTCCTTGACATCATTCTGAAAAGTGAGTTAAAATCCATAGAGATTGGGGTTCAACAAAGCAAAGAAAACATAATATGGCAGACTTAGGGTGCCTGAACATTGATGAAGCAACTTAGAAGGGGAGTGGATCCAAATATGCCATTAGGATCCAAATATACCATTAAATAAGAGGGTTGGCAGTGTATTCCAGTTATGCAGCAGTGGAATGGGAGCATCTCCAGAGGGCTCAGCCACTCTGAACCATTCATTACACTCCAAAGTGCAGCAGTGCCGTGGAGCCTGCTTCAGCCACAGAGCAAGACACTCTCATCCTATATGTGACAGCAGCACCAGCCTCACAGGCTGTCCCCACACTTAGAACTCCAGAGGAAGAAGCATCAGAGTGGTCTGTGGTGCTCAGGACAGTCTGTGTGCAAAGGGATAGTCACCAGTGATCCAACCCTTCCTCCTCCCAGGCACTCAGCAACATCTGAGCCAAACGCCCACACACTGAGAAGGGGAGCATGATCAAGCTCTCCTTTCTTCTGAACACATACAAGACACAGGAGAGCAAGCAGAGACAATAAAAAAGGAGAAAATACTTAACCATGCCTTAACTGTGCACATACAAATGGCAGGATGGAGTCAGGTCTGCTTGGAAAAGCCAATCAATGCTGGACTTACTGTTACTAATACGGAAAATAAACAACAGGGCAGGGTTATCAAACAGCTGGGATTGAGTCAGGCTCCTGCAGGCAGACCCCGTGCAACATAACTATTTTACTGTGGATTAAATGCATATCCTAAGGATAAAGGGCATTCAGTGTAACTTTTCTTAGATTCACTGCCTGAAAAAAAGATTAAAATTCCAATAGAAATCAAGACTGAAAGAAAGAAAACAGAGTCATTCATCAATATTAGAGCCATTAAATTTTCACTGCATCTGCCCCAATAACTTATTGAAAAGTTAAAGTATGAGAAGTTCATTTTTCCAGTGTGATTACTGGGCAGAGCAAACAGCACAATGGAGGAGTTTGATGAATACAGGAAAAGCAAGTGCAGCATCCACAGAACTGTAACAGAAAGGACTGTTTGAAAGAACGATCCTTCAGTCATGAACAGCTGTACCCATGTAACAAAAGAAAATAATGTTCAGTGTCCTATTCTGTTATATCCTGCTAGTTCAAGGCTGTATACTGTTTACTTGATTCTTAGCTTCATACAAATGCCTGTGAAAATATTTTTTTTTGCTATTAGTATACATTTTTTTAATATGCCTACGCAAAATAAACTAGGGAAAGAGCCACTTTTAACCCAAAGGTGATATGAACTGCCTCCTCCACTTTAATGAAACTATTGATTCAGATTATTGAGGAGCAAATCTCCAAAGTAATAACAGCTAGCCAGCAGGGGAAAAAAAATCCCTACAAATAAATTAGAGAGTTGTCATGTTCCTCCAGACTCACTGGGACTTAGTTTTGGTGAGGAAATTCTGCAATCATGAACTGACAACTTGGTAGGAAGAGAATCAGCATCAAAATCTGGCTCTAACCCTTTTCTTCCTATTTTATTGCCCAAAGCAGTACAGACTAAGATTTATTTTCTGAAGGTAATTCTCTTCCTTAAAAGACTCCATTAAGCCATTTAAAAACAAATGACCTTAGAATATCAGTGCCAATTTTAATGCTTAAGGAGTATCCCAGATATACAAAGTGGAGTTTGATTTGAGTGTGTATCTTAAATATTATTGGCCACAGACAGTTCTTTGGCCTGGCATCTAGGTTTCATCATCATTTAAATGAGTAATAAAGAGTTTTAATTTCCATAAAGATCCCTCTGCTTAGCTTATAAGGAGCACAATTTAATGTGTACACAAATAACATATATTTGAAGAACCTTTGGTCTTGCCACAGTGGTAACAAGTGGCTGTAATATAACAGGGCCCCAAAGCTCATGTAGGATTTTTTTTCTATCTAATTTGGTAACATTCATGCATCAACTACTCACCTGTTTTATAAAGCAGCCATAATGCACCTGACTTCATGGAAAAGTGTCACGATGTCAGACCAGCCTCACAGAAAAGCTTTCTGTATTTACAGTGGTTTATGAAAGTTCTGCATATACCAAGGACCAAAACAAAACTCAGAGCTTACCAAAATGCCCTCTCCAACAATTTCTGCTTTCAAGTAGACAGCAGAGCCACGGATTTTTTTGTGGGGTTTTTTTGTTGTTGTTGTTGGTGGTTTGGTTGGTTTTTTTTATTGTGGTGGCTTTTTAAAAAAAATCATTTATTTATTTATTTCTGACTGCTAGTGCAAGGGAAAGAAAAACATTTTATGTCCTTGTTTAGCTAAGACTTTGTATGTGTGATTGACACCTTTACAATGAACCAAAGAATTGAGAGACTAAAGTGATCCCTTAAGTACCTATTTCAACTAGACACGGGAGAGGCTTCACAGTCATACTTTGAAAGTGATGAGCACCTTGGACCTCCTCCTTACCGAGATTCCTTGTAAGCCTGACCAAGCCTGGTTAAAGAGATGCCCAGTTCCTCAGTTCTGCCGGCAAAGGACAGCTTCCAGAGATTTTCCCCTCCATGATACCAACGCAACACACCCAGAAGGACTAGTAAATGTAACTCATCTTGCCATCAAATCCAAACACCACAGAAGAACTTGAGTTTTTCTACTTGGATCTACACAGGTGTCTTTGGGGGAGGAGGTGGAGGGAAGGGGAGGAGAGAAAGATCATCCATTCTAAAACAAACATTTGAAACAATATTTAGCCTGTGAACCAAGCATCCTGCATTCCCCAAGACAGACTGGGGAATTAGATGGAAACCGTTGCCTTGAACAAACCTGCAGCAGTCCTTACTTCTGTTCAGAAGACATTTATACGCTTCTCCTCTGAAAAAAACATCAAATTAATTTGCAGAAATTAGCTTAGATGTCAGCAAAGAGGATTCAGATAATGTTCCATACTTACATAGAAGCCACCAGTTCCAGGTGCTACCAAATGAAGACACAAAGTTCTTGACATTAATACCAACCTGAGACGTTTAGAAGGCCCAGTTCACTGGAGACCGAAGTGCGCTGTAGCTTGTAGCACTGTTTTTGTGGACTATGAGTCCTCTTGCCTACCAGCCTTCTGGTGTTCCAGTGAAAAGACCAATACTTCATGTCTCACTTTTCCCAATTTCTGAGTCTTCTCTCCTCATCCCCTTGTTATCTACTTGTATTTTTAAACTCTCATGTAGCTCACCAATCTTCAGTCTTTTGACTACTCAATAGCCTACTGTAAAACAGGGTTACAGTACCAATGTAGAAACTCAGTTTCCTGCAAAAAGGGCCAAGAGTCACAGAGTTTGTACACAAAGACACTTTAATGCAAATCAAATAGTACCATTTCATTCTAAGGTGCTCCACATTCTCAAACACCCAACATTGAGCTTCCCAGTTTTGCCATTCCATTGAGAAATTCACTTTTAGTCTAAACAACAGAAATTTTAAAAGACAACTCTTTAATTTTTCTTTTTTTTTATTTAATCAATACTGCATTTCAATACCAACTGTTAAATCTTTATGAGCAACAGGAGCGTATTCTGCAAATTTGTTGATCACTATATAGTACAACCTCAAAACTCTTATCCAAAACCCATGTATTCCAAAATTAGGTTTCCTCCCTCAACATGCAACATTTGAATAAAAAAGTCCTGACTTACTCCAAAAAAATTCCACTATGCAGTTATATAAACTCAGATCTCTTGACAACCCCTCTGGCTTATGAAGACACAGGTTTATATAAAGAAACTTCAAAAGAAAATGAAAAATTAATATCATTTTGCTGAAATTTCCACAGGATTCTAACAATTCCATTACCATAGCAGTACATATACATAAAGATACTGGGTCCAGTAATAAAGCATTTCTGAAGGACTATAATTGTTCTCTGCAAAAGGCTGTGGCATGTTATGCTGTGACTATGTCAGAAACTACTGTGCAGCCATTCCATTTTATTTAAGCCTTCATAAGTAGGAAAGTATCTCTGTTGAAATTATATTTATTAAAAAAAAATAACTCTTACTTTAGATTACAAAAAAAGTGCACATTCTGTAAGTGCAGGTTCCATTTCACCATTTCTACTCCTTGTTTGTTTTACATTTCAGTTCCAATTCCCAGTTTTTCATAACATCCTGCAAGGTTTGGACTGCAGAAACGAAGGCTAGATTTGCTTTTAATCAAAGCACTGGTTTTAAAGATGTTTTCATATCACCAACACATTTCAGGCAATCTCAAGTACTTCAAAACCTTTTTCCATCCTACAGAATCAAAATTCCATCACTAAGTAGGAGCCTTTAAAAATAATCTAAAAACAGTATACACAATATTTCAAGAGAGTAGAGAAGCCATACAGTCGAAAATGGCAACACAGATATTTTAAACATTAAAACAATCTTCCTACTTTCTATATGAGACCTCTGGACACAAAGAGATTGTGCATTTTGCACGGTTTTCTAGCCCCATATTTTTAAGTGGAGAGGTAAATTTTCAGAAGGATTTCTTATTTAGTTAACAGAAGAATAAATCATATTGTAAATGCAGTGCTGATGCTGCCTAGATTCTCTTGCTCATATCATGATAAGTACCAAACTTCTTGTCCTTGCTTACAAGGTTTATGTTTATACTCAGTGTCATTGTTGATGACTGATATATGTTAGCTGGTTTTAAAATAAGTTACTTGGGAAGATTGATAAAAAAGTACAGAGCTCTGATTTGTTGCGGATCTACTGTTTCAGTTTACACAGGAATGTGTCATCTTTGCTCACAGCCAGTGACAAATATTTAAACCCAACAGAAAGCATGGAATTGCATGATATTGTGATAAGGAGTTTCACAATTTCTACAAAAATTTAAATCGTTATGCCCAAACCCAGTAAGAGGAACACGTCTTCAGCGAATCTTCCATCAACGCTCTCAGTCGAAATTCACAGATCAATCCTGCATCCATCTCAGGAGAACATCTTTCAGGAAAGGTAAGGTGAAGAGAGAGAGGGTAAAAACTAAGGTGCAGTGCATGGTGTGCAGTTTCTCTGCGCACTGTGTGCAGTGTAGGAGAGAGGAAGTCTCAGTGCAGCTGCATACGGAACAGTTGAAGGACAGAGCAGAAGTTATTCCAGCAATCAGTCTCCTCCATGCCTTACCCACCCCAAGGCCGGGCTACTGCAACCTGGGAAATGGCTCTGCTGGGCAGAGGTGAAACATTATTTCCAGTGTATCCAGAGGAAGCACCTCAGCTTGAAGCTGCAAAGGATTCTTCCTTACCTTGGCTATTTGATGCAAAAGATAATGGTATCAGGCAGCTGGCTGCTGACAGGGAGCTGTGGTACCAATCTCTCTCTCCTCAGAGGGAAAGAAGAGAAAATGACTTCACACCAGACTATTACGGATACTAATACTTTTGTCAAAAGCAGAAACACACAGAGATTTTACAAAATACTATCTAGACACTGGAGCACGCTGACTAAAAGAAATCATTTGAGTACAAGCTTAATAAGGCAGGGTAAAAAAATCTACCACCTTACAGCTAACAACACTTTGAAAATGAGTCTGCTGTGTGTGATTTCACTGATGTCTGAGGGAGACAAAGCTCGTTATGTTCATCTTTTTCATACTTTCAGTCAAACAGGTTGCTGAATAACCATGTTTTCTTTATTCTAATGGGTGAGGAAGCTATTATACAGAAGGTGTTTCCATATGTTGCAGTTAATAAAGGCAATTCTTACTAATAAGAGTAGGTTGTCTCCACTCAGCTATCTGATAAAAAGCCCTCCTTTTTAGAGGAAAAAGCAGATCCTGTGCCTAGAAGAGACTCCTAGGGCTGCACATTTCAGTGGCTACTGGAAAGTACTGTAGGCAGATGAATCCCAGGTCTTCTCCAACAGAGTCCAAATCAGTGACATTCAATAAGGTGTTCAGGGCACTAGGAAAAAGCACTTCATGTCATCAACCTCTCCTTCATACACACCCTTTTCTTGCTGGTGAAGGACAGTGGACAAGACCTGGATGCATCATTATGGAAAATCATCAGCAAGTCCCTTCAGGAGGTCAGGGTGCTTTCTTCTTTGAAGAAGCATCTGGGTCACTGTCTTAGGAGCTCAAAATTCTACAGGGAGAGTATGGCTAGTTTTAGGCTGAGATCACAGATGTTCTTTCAGACTGAAACCATAAGATGCATGGGGGAAAATTATTTTTGGGGAATCACCCAGAAGTATGAGATGTCACTTACATCTTTGTCTTTCTAACCACAAAGCTGGGTGCTTGTCCCCAGCTGGATGAAAACCCCACACCTGTACCATGCTGTTAGAGCTACCTAGTAAAGAGAGAGAAAAAAAAAAAGTCTTGAAGCTCATCTCAGTTTGCTATGACATGTTCAGTGTCTGACCACATCTTTAAAAGCCATATGGAATCCAAACCTATTGAAGGACAACTTGCCTCAGACAATTGACATATCCCAACTAGATTCACACAGCAGTGCTACACACTGGTTTTCTCTGGATTGCAAAGTAGGGCAGAGATTGTTCACCTGTAAGTACCTGAGTAGAAAAAAAGACCTGCCTCTGTTGCCATTCCCACCTTCAGGGAGACTGACAGTTTCCTACAAGTAGTTTCAAAAGGCACATCATCTCTCCATGGTAAGTAGCCACCTGTAGCCTTACATTTATGAACTTCAAAGCATTCTGCAAGACATCTTTTTATCCAGACATATAAAAATGTAGAAATTATTTTGTGGAGAGACATTACTAATAGGAAATAATCTATTTCTTCATGTTTTCTGGGAATGGTGTTCTGCTGGTTTTCACTATTCAGAATAGGCTTCAAGAAATGCAAAAAATACCCAAAGAAATAGGCAGATGCTTTCAAATATAGAGACAATGGGACCAGTTCCTACACATGCAACTAGTCCAGCTGGATGTTCACTGTCACACATAATACTTTCCTGGATTTTAACCAAAGCTAATATGGCCAACACTTTCAAAATTAGCCACTAATTATGGGTGTTTCCTAATACAGTGTAAGTTTCAACAACTGTTGAACAATACCTAGTCCTTGTGGACATTCAGCTTAGAAAATCAAATCCAAGGTGACTCAAGCCAATACTGAAAAATACGAACACTCAAAGTTTGCAGTTGTTTTTGAAAATGCAACCCCTCAAGGCTAAATCCTGCTTTAAAGACGCTGCAATAGTTTTGAAAGCTGCATATTTTTGTTGAGCCACTAGAAGGCATAGACAAATGTGATGGGTGGACTCTGCATCCATGCTCCTTCTGTGGGACCAGTGCAAACAGTCCCTCCCCGACCAGCCACACGGGTGACTGGGAACAGAGGGAATCCAGGATAGGCCTGCACAGTGAACCAGAAGCAGCCCTTGCAGAGATGAGGGAAAACAAGGGCTGCTGTTGGATCCTGCCCAGAACACAGAACCCAGCCACAATAAGTCCACACAATGCTTCTGTCTCAAAGATGTGGGAAGTCCTGTTACGTCTGCATTCACAATTAAACATGATTTTGACATTATTATGGTGCTGATGCTGTTATATCTTCAGTGTATGATGGATCCTGGCTCGGTTCGGGCCTGCCTATTGTTCATGAGAGACTTTGTCTTTGCAATGATCGGAGAACAAGGTGTTCTGGAAGCTCTTTTCAGCTGTGATCTGGTGAACTTCTTACGGATTTTTCTGTAAGGAGGGAAGGAGGAAAGGAGGGAAGGAAGAGAGAGACAACAGAAGAGATAAATCTCAGTCTCTAACAGAAGACTGCTCAAGAGCCAATGACAAACATAACAAATACTCTTACCAGAGCAGGAAGGCTAGTTCATGGAAAAGAGACTTGCAGTCAACAAGAGTGAACCCTGTCCATCAACTGATGATTCACAGTTGTCTGATAATGATTCATTGAAAAGTGAATTGGTGTTAGACAATACTGGAACAATAATATTTAATTACATGAAATCTTGGGCCAGAATGCCCGGGTAGTGAATTCTCACATGTGATACCGATACTGGAATGAAGGACCACAGAAGAAAGGACCGTGTTAGCACCCAATGAATGTGCTACCTCTGTAAAAGTGGGAGCAATGGTTGTTATTTGCACTGTACCACTTCTGCAGATAACACATGACCCAGAGCTCCGGGCTTTTTTACTGGTGCCATTCAGGTGCAGTGCATTCGCTCTCATTTTTGACTTTCAGATGACAAATATCAAATATATTAACTACGGGTGGCTATGTTGTTTGTATTGTAATCTTAAATATCTAATTAATTTTTAGTTAATTAATTCATAGTTAATTTTGAAGCATAAATCCTTGCTATGTTTCAACTGCTCTGTCTCTTTACTGTTATAAGTCAATAACCACAATGCTGAGGGTGTCCAGGGTATGGTATCAGAAAACACAGAAAAGGTACTCACAGAGTATGCCAAGAACCATCTTCATTGGCAGAGACCTGAACATTAGATGCTACTGGAAAATGACCTATTTTCTAAATTTACTCAAGAATTCCAGCCTTCATTTAGGTAGTTTTATAAATTACAGGGATTTTGAGCTTATGGAAATGAATTAAAGCAAACTGGGGCCTCTAATACTTAACAAGACCAGGCTTTCTAATTCAGACTTGAATATGTGACCTACAAACTACAGGGTAATGAGGTGCCTACCTGCATCAAGGTTCTGAGATGGTAACTCAGGGAGTGGTTTTTCCCTTTCAACTAAGCGGGCTGTTACCTCTGAAACTGAAAAATGGTGGCACACAACATTGAAAACACATGATCAGCTGTAAATAAATTCTATTGAATTCTAGAATAACAATTTGCATGTTAAGTTTCAAACACTAGTTTGTTACTAGGTAGTTACAGGTTGAATGTTTCCCAGGGATGTAAACTTCTGCGTTAACTATCTGGGCCACAGAAGAGAACATAAAGGGAAAAAAAAACAGGCAAAAAGGAGAAGAATGTACTCTGCTATTAGAGGTTAAAGGGAGCCTGAAAAATACATCTATTTTGGTGAATATATTTTAAAGGTGCAGACATGTATTCCCTTTTGAAAGAAGGATGTCTTCATGGCCTGGAATACCAAATTAGGGTTTAGCATCATTCAGCAATAAGCACAACAGAAGAAAAGGAAAGGAATCACCAGAAAGTTTAGTTTCAGCTTTTCACACAGTCCCACTGAGGAAAAAAAACTTACTGTTTGAGTATTCACTTTACATGGTCATCTTAAATTAGGCCAAAGAAGATATTCACTTGATTGCAAAGATATTGCATACCTTCCAGAACAGTAAGACCATAGAAATGTAATCTCAGACTGGCAGAATTATGTCTTTCTAAAATAATGAGACAGCCGGGTTTTATAAATTCATGTGAATAGACAATAGCTATTACCCACACTGATTACTAATGGGGATCGTCTCTGCAAAACCTTACAGAACTGGATCCTTTTTGATATATTGGTTTGCAAAACTTTGTATTTATTACAGAAGGAATGTGGTCATTAACCATTCGAGAAGTCCAAGGTTCAAATATCAGATAATTGTTCATCTTTCTGAATTTTTAATAAGGCAACTTTATAAACTGCCAAGAGGCTTATGAAAGTAATTTGCATCTGACACTACATGTAAGGACAGTAAAGTATTTGAAATTACAATTCATTATTATTTTGTATGGACAGTAAAGTAAAAGACATAGTTATTCCCATTAAACACTGGTTCAAAACCAGCACAAAGAAAGGCAGAACAAAAAGGTCATCACATTATTATATCAAGCAAGCCACAAACAGAGTCAGCTCCTCACTGAGTATAAATGAAAGTAGCTCTATATACTCTGTCAGAAAAAACTAATCTGGTATGCACTCTGAAAAGGCAATCCAGCACTTCTGTTTAAACAGGATTGGGAAAATGCTTCCAGAAATTAGCTTTCTGGGATACAGCCTTTCAGAAATAAAACTGGAAGAACGGAAATTTCCACTGACTACATTAAACTTGTAGTCAGATGATTTAAACAATCATTTCTCTAAAAGCCAAAACTGTTCTTTTTACTGAAAAAAATATAGAATGTGGATGGACGGGATTCCTTACACTGAAGAATTCAGCATCTAAACACAGCCTAGTTTTTGAAAGGCATTCATCAGGTTTCATAATTCTCCAGAGTCTTTTTAACACTTAAACATGCAGGTTGCAATAATAGCTGACAAAAGGCAGGATATTCAAAGATAAAGTTGTTATCACCCTTCCACTCAGAGCACTTCGCCCTCCCCTAAAAGATACACTGAACTAGGGCCAGAGTCAACTTTAATGCTCAATTTCCTGTCCCTCTTTCAGTTAATACCAGCCATATGTTTTAATTACACAAAGCTTTTATTTGGCAATGGCAATAAATGGCTTTAATATCTGTATCGTTGGTAACATCCTTTGCAGTTGTTAGGACAGATTAATTGCCATTTCCCCTGGCTTTTTCCCTCTGACTTTTGTACTAGTGCTTGAAGTGTGATGCATTACAGACTTGAAATGCAAACTCAAAAGTATTTTAAAGCCTTTGCTTTGTATTTCTACCCTTCCTATGACCAAAGGTATGAGAACGAACTAAATTTTTAGTAGGTGATCAGTATATAAAGCCCACTGTGCTCATTTTCAAGTCAAATGTGATGCACTTGTGTAACATAGGAATAATACAGATTCTTTATGTCTGCATGACACTTCAATTAGTAACTGCAGATAAAGGTACACAAGACCTTGGCACCTAGTAAGGGGAAATATGAAAATGTCCATAAGTCTTACTAAAGGTCTTGATGAAGACCTATTGTCTCTGTGCAAGTTTCATACACAGACTGGAGCCTCCTGGATAGAAATAATGGTTAGGCTGCACAGGACATTTATGCTGTGCCTAAATTTAATCAGGTGAGTCATTACAATTAACCAACCCTTTCTCAGGATCCAAGTGTGCTCCATGTAACTCACCATCTGCTGAAGTGAAGCACAATCCTATATGATCTATTATGTCCAGATTTCTCAGGAACAGGATAACCGGTAGCGAAGTTTCACATTTGTAAAAGCTGACTCAAAGTTCCCTTCTCTAATTCTGCCACACACTAAAACAGAATCAGTTTTTAAACTTGAATAGAATAAAGAGAGATGGCCTCCAACTGGTGTCAGTCAAGAAGGTGTTTTCAAGCCTTTTCTAGTAGGACTGGAAGGCACTGCCTCCTTTAGGTTTGTTGATATCGAGAGTATCTGTGTGCTGCTCTGCTATATATAAACTATTGTGCATCAGTCTTGCCTCCTCAGCACTGGACTCAGAGCTGTGATGACTACACTGATTTTGGTCTTATCAGCTGTACCAACAGTACTTATGAAGCAATATTAAATAAATACAAATTATGGAAGAAGTCTCCACAGTGAAAGAAATTAATTGCATGCAAAAGCCTGCTGATATTTAAGCAGATGACAAACCTTGTTTTGAAAGAAACATTTTTTTGGGAAGAGGAATTGCTCCCAGCACACATGCACTTGTGAGATGCCCACAACTCTTCTTAAATACCAGGGTCCAGAATTCTTGTTGGTGCTCTGTTTCCACTAAAAATACGTTAATGACCTAATACAAACCTGACTATAGCGTTGGAAGCTGTAGGACACAGTTTTGTTTTCCACACTCCCCCTAAATTAGTTTGATATTTTTGCCTGAGTCTCTTAGGCTGGTACCATTTGAGCAACATCCTTATATGTAAGAACTGGTGCTGTGGAAATGTATTGTCATCCAATTGCTGGTAGCAAAAGGAACACCCCCAGGTCAGCAGCAGGCATAAGAAAACTGATTTCCTGCACGATCACAGTTGAAATTCCACACAATCTCTCCACTGGGGTGAAGTATTCTGCTATGACTTACCAAGTGTAAACAGCAACATAAATGTGCTAGATGCATAAACACTGCCAATACTGGCAGAATTTTGTGTTCTGGCACAAATTGTGTGGGAAACTTGCAATCAGTCTAACCATAGAGCCATTCAGAGAGAAAACAAGGCTAAAAAATAAGAAAAAAAAGTATTCTAGAGAAATGTTTGTGAAGTTGCTGCTGCCCCTGGGCAATATAGATTTTGTGCAATGTAAATTTTCAGTACAAATTCAAGGCCACTTAGGAAAAAAAAAACTACTTAAAAGAATAACCATAATTCCTTGGCGGTTATTAGATGAAATAATCACTTATTTCTCTGAGGGCTTCTTTTATCCAGAGGTACATTTTAACTGTTCAGTGGATTAAATTACAGGAGGGGGTACTATCTCTAGAAAGCTGATAGGCTTTTTATTCATTTCAACAAGCTTTTAAATATAATGAAAGGCCAAAATATGTGAAGAGCTGCTTGCTCAAAGAGAATTTAACTGGGATGAAGCTGTAGGCACTGATCCTTAGAAACCTGATATGCTACTGACTGAAGGACTCACAGCACTTCCTACCTTTCTACCTGTGTGGAAATGAGAAGTATTTCATTTAACTGCTTGGCTTGCTGCTTTAGACTTTTTTTCCCCTCAACACTTTCAGGATAAAGCTTTCCCATATTGCATTAAAATTTTAATCTAACCTCAACATGACAGAAACTATTTAAAAATAGTTTTGGAAGGCAGAAGTGGGTTGACACTGATACACCTTTTAAAAACAAGGGCCTTAGGAAATGTTAATTTATAAAAACAGAATGGAAGGTTTTAATAAGCATGGGACTACTGGAAAGCTGTTGCCATGAGCCACATAGCCGCATTATAAAACCCATGCAGATGGCAGATAGAGTGATATAACCTTTATAAGATTAAAGAGGTGCTGCTGTAGACACGCCAACATTATTTAAATGTTTTAAGAGCTTATCTCATTTTTCTCCTCCTAGCAAGGAAATGTTTTCCTTTGCCAGTGTTTATCTTCCAATATTTTATCAATATTTATGGAGCAAGACTGTTCTCTATGAACAATAATTTTTAGACACACCAGTTACAAATTACAGTGTCAGGTCTTGCTAAGAAGCTTAACATATTTTTTCAAGTACTGCATCACCTTGAGGGCTTCTCTGATGTTTTGTGTTTCAAAGCAAAAGCTTATAGGTACCATATACATATAGAAGGCCATTAATAATGGGGTTAAAGCATTTTCTTTATTGGGAGGAATAAAATGGGGAGGAAAAAACTGGATCAAGTGTTTAAAGCACAGACTTCTATGACTGTGCCATACTGTATGGCACAAGCCACCTCTGTCTCTTTCTACCTACTGCTGATTTAAAATCTACTCAGATCAAAATCACCTTGGAACAGAAACCATGTCATTATGTGCATTTCTAGAGTGCCTAGAACAACAGGTCTATCTACTATTAAAATATCTACTATTGAAATTATTTCTATCCAGTTTAACTGCAAACAACTGTCACGGCTTTTGGAATAATCAACTGATTCAATAGATTTTTCCATGTTTTCATTTCCCCAAAATACTTCATTAATATTCTAAAGTGGTTTAGGAGAGAAGGAATTAAAGAAACATAAAGTGATTTACTCTCAGCACCACTATTCATTTTTCAGTTGAATGATGGAACTGAAAAAACTTTTAACCACCAAGAAACATTATAAAGAGATGCTGTCATACACTGGTCATCACAGGATTAATAAATCTAAATCCCAACAATCAGCAGTGACATTATCCTCACAGTTCATCTGTGAGCTTGGTATTTACCACCAAGGGACTAAGGTTACCTACTGCTGAGACAACAAAGGTTACACATTGGTTTTGGTGCAAGGCTGACTTCTCACAGAAGCCAGCAGCACAGAGGCCCTACCAGGAGTCGGAAGAGTTAAAAAATCCCTAGATCTACGTGGCAGGAATGATGGACATCACAGACTCAACATGGACTTGCCCTGTGTTTTGGGTGGGGCTTTGTGAGCTCAGCAAGGACAGTAGCTCACACTCAGCAGGGACAACACCTCACACACAGCAGTGATGATGGCAGAGCCCTTCACAGAGCCGTGTTCCTCAGACAGTCCTTCCCTCCAGGAAGGGAGAAAAGCCTGTCTTTGAATTCACAGCACTTCACCAGTATCCAATTTTGTAGAGTGGAGTAGAACTACTAAGTCCTAGCAAAGGAAGCTTGATGGAATGGGTAAAAAAGTAAATTATTCATACTCCTTGAAACAAAACAATGGCTCAGGCTTCGACAGACTTGTAACCTGAGCTACAGGACAGCTGCTCTGCACTTTACCTGAAATTCATTAGCCTCTCCTTCATTACCTTACACTGCAGAGGCTGCGAGGCAGGAAGTCTGCAATAAAGGGTTACTTAACCTCTCATCCCTGGGAAGGAACACACAAGATCACTGGAGATGTGTCAGTACACCGGCACTCTGGGAATCCAAGGAGACAGAAAGCCTTCCACAGCTTACAGGCACAAGCACCAGCAGATTTCAAAGCAACTCCTTTATTCTTCTTAACTGCATCAGCAGAGTGAAGATGAATTCCTACTCTACACAACTCTATACTCTACCCAGAGGAATTTTCAAAACCATCTATTTATTCTGCAGCAGGATGGCCATTCTGGATGGCCATTCATTGATTAAACATCACTTGCCATGAGATGAAAAAATTACTCACATGGCAGCATATAATTTTTCCTGAGACAAGCAATAAATCGAAGAGGAGGTGCATCAGAGCTGGCTAACAGTGGAACACAATGTTGCTTTCAACTACTCCCCAAACACCTCACATATTAATTCACAATTTCAGCATTAACCCAGACTCTAAGATGACAAAGAACATACAACTTCTGTTTCTGGCCTTGGGCTACAAGCATTGAGTGCCATTTCCCCAGCAACATTAAATACTGCACTGAAAACTTTCAAAAATATTGTGTTAACTAAATATGCTTATTTAAGTCCAAGATAACAGAAAACTCCCTATTATATTTTTCATAGGGGGAAAAAAAGAGATATTATACTTCTACATTTTTATTAGTATTTTTCTGTCTTTCTTTTCTTACCTTGCTTGATTATTTCAGGGTAGGCTTCATCTGAAGTTTTTGGCCTGAATGCTGTGCTTTACAGTATTACAGCTTACAATATTACCTGAGGCTCAAAAATATTGTCAATATGCTTCCTTTTTATCAATTATGCATATGCTTTTCCTGGAATAACATATGTACCAATAGGGTATATTTGGAGAAGGTTCTTGGCATCCTGGATGTTTGCTATTAAGCAAGGGCTGAAATATAAAAATTATTCAGTTTTACCAGAAACAGTTGGAGAGCAAAAGTTCCCTCAAAAGCCCATCCCCTGGGGCTGTGCTTCACACCATCAATCTCTTGCATAATCAGCATTTCTCTACACACAGAAGCTCCAGTGCAGAATATAGATTAGAAACCTGTAGTGTGGCATCGACAGAGGAAAGCTTTGCCACAGAATGATTTGATGCTAATTTCTAGGGTCATTTTCATGTCAAAGGTTGAAGATTTTTAGTTGTTTTTTTGGGGTTTTTTTTAATATTCATGCGACCAAAGGTCTATTCAAGTTCATTTTCTGCCACTCATCCTGCTCTCCACATTTATGGCCAGCACTTTTCACATCAGTATCTCATAGTGCTTGTTGGACTGGTTAATTAAAAACTGCACAGCATCCTAAAGAGTAGGTATACACCAATATTATTCAAGCTTACAGACAAGATGGTGGAGCTGCAGAAAGGTTGAATTAAATTACTTGTCTGGTGTCTCACATCAAGCAAGAGACAACCTCAGAATTTTAGTTTGGATCTGTGCTTTCTCCACAAGAACAACACTTGAATAGTATTTTGTCAAGTAACTGTTTTAGCCTCTACTCATAGCACAAGTTACAAAAACAGCCAGTCAAGTCTCCTGAGATGTTTGACAAGAACTGTTAGTTATCTCTGTGATTGACTTTCACAGTCACAGTCAATATGTTCACTTTGGTATTTTATATTTAAAATGCCTATGTAGTTACTTATGCAAGCTTTTTCACAAAAAGAGACCAACTAACACTTGTTTTTCCACAACCTTACCTACATTTATGCCAGAGGGTCATGAGTTTAAAAAACCCCAAATTATCAGGGAAAGTATTAAGAGTGAATGATTAAATACATACACTGAAATATGGACTAATTCAGAATTACATCCTCTATCTATAATATGAAATGAAAACTGATAGAGGACAACTCATAAATTAAATTCAGGGGGCAGTTCTGTGTGAATTTTAAGACTGTGAGGATCACTGACACCATATTTTTGAACATATTCACCACGGTACAGTTCTACAGTCTTCTTTGCTATTTAACTTTAGTAACAGTGTGTTCACCACAGGACTTACACAGTTTCTCTGCCTACATGCACATTGTTGCTGTGTATTTCTCTGCCTTCAGATGAAATAATTCTTAACTCTGTGTCCAGCTTCTACGAGTTACAACTGCTGACAGAGCATAGAAATCATAAGAAGTGGAATATATCTCTGAACACTGATACTGCACAGTATTTGAGGATTACAATCATCAATATCTAAGATCTAATGTGATAAACCTCCATGGTTTAGGCATAGGAATGGTGACAGTGGACTAATTTTAGCCCTAAGCTGATGTTACTCTAGCCTTGCTATAGGTAACAGTTGTATAATTAATGTTTTCTCTATATTTTCTTTGATACTTAACTATGTTGGTCTGACAAGTTCCCGTTTTTATTGTTGCTTTGTATGTTTCCCAAGGCTTTGACAGAGAAATTGGCTTCCCATACAAAGATGCTTATTTATAGAAAAATCTCTTCTTGTTCAATACCAAATTGGTTTTAACTCCCACAACAGAAGACGGCCAAATATTATAAGATGACACATTCCCACTGGGCATGTGGATTTAGGAAAAAGCTAAGCAGCAAGCTAACAAAAAGCTAAGCCCTAAGACTTTCAGTTAAAACATTTGATAAAGAGGATTGGGTTCAGCTACATCAAATCCTCTGTGCAAACACAAAAGACAGCTTCTGAAGGAAAAACCTTCTGAAATGGCCAACCATACTGCAGGACACTCAAAATTTGTCAAGAACCATAAGAAAACAGGTTAAAAGGACTGCATGGCATCCCAGTTTAACTTCAGACATATAGGGTGCATTGGGGACAAGGTGATGTACTCTAGCTGATGGACTGTGCCCAGTGGGAGTCAGGAATGGGTTGAAGGGCTTTGCTGAATTGGATCTGAAAGGTCTAGCAAAGTAAACACGGTTTTTGGAAAAGTCAAGTGCTCATACAGGAGCTTCTCCACCAACACCTAGTTTAAGACAATCCTTAATGCACTTATCATCCCTGTATTTCACATAAGTTGTTGGGGTTTTCTTTCCCTCCCAAGTTTCCCAAGACAACAAAATTTTACAAAAAGGCTCATTTTAGAAATCATATTTCCCTTCCCAAATATAAAATTTTCTGGCTATTTCTGCACCTACTGTCCAAAGGTGAGAGAACATTTGTCAAAGGCAGTGGAGAAGACTGCAAGTGGCTGAGTGACCCTTCTAAATGTGTCTTTGTTTTTTAGCTGAGTCATGTGAATTAACCACATTCAAGCTCTGATCTAAGATGCAATTACAAAGCAAACTTTGGTATCCAAGCCCCCCTGGAGAGGCAGCATATTTGAATTTCTGCTCACAACAGGGCAGGATCATTTCACACAAGCCAAAGGTGTGACTTTTCAGGCAGCAGTAACTAGGTCATTTACAGCCATCTGTTCCTAGCCTCAGCCTCCCTGCGGTCATCACCAAAGCTGTGTGCTAATTAATTTTCACCTGCTAATCAGTGGAGACAGCTCTGAAACTAACAAATCATCCAGTTTCAGTCAACAGCTCCTGGACTCCTGTGGGTGGCATTTCCACAAGACTTTATTACCAATAAAGGGAAAGAGGTTTCTCTGAAAGAAGATTCCCTGTAAGGCTTCTGACCCGCTCCGTGTGGAGTTACCTGTTCTTTGCCTCCAAATCTTCAAGCAAGAACTTAGGCACATTCTTAATTTTGATTTGAGGAATTAGGTGTATAAATGCTTGGAGATATAGACTTAAAAGACCTGCTTGACATTTCATGGGAAGTCTGTGAGGAAGCAGGGAACTGAATCATGTCTTCCCAAGTCCTAAGTAAGCGCTCCAAACACTGCAACATCCTTCCACTACCACGTGGCTTTAAACAGGGCAAGTAGATACTGCAATGCCACTGAAACTTCATTTTAAGCTGTGAGAAGACTAATACATAACTCCAAACCAGCATGATTGTACTTCATTTGTTCTGAGGACTGATAATGCAAACCCCATAGCACTACGTGTTCTTCCAACCTCCCAGCTCTATCCATTGGCACAACTTATACTGAGCTCTGAGGGGTTTTTGTGTACATGTTTTCCTTGTATATAGCTATGAGTCCTTAAATTAAAAAAATATTCGCATTCTTCAAATGAGTTGTTTTAGTTCCATGGAATGAACCTGCTTTTAAAAACAAACATTTGCATTATCACAATAGTGTTACTTTGATTTAGTAGGTACTATAAAGGATCCAACAGGAAAAACTCATGTAGGTAAATATTGAAAGAAAATGTCTTTAGACCCACGAAAGCTGCTCAATGGGAAATGAATGGCAAGAGATTATGATCTAGTTTCTACACTGCTGCTTGAGATTCTGTATCACAATACCTCAGCTGGGGCTCAGAAAAGTATGATTTATAAGGTGTGAACAGTGCGCAGCATTCATGAATAGTCCACACAAAATAAGGTCAAAATAACATCTCACAGAATATATTATGCTCTCTCATGAGCATATAACAGCTTTGAATGGGAGTTAACCAAGTAGGATGGCTCCTAAACTGTAGCAAGGCCAGTTCCTCCCCAGATTCCTCACACAGTATTGTCATGGTGACTGGAGAGAACTGTCAGTTCACCTGGACTCAGATGTGGCCAATCAATAAGATATTTGCAATCCTATCAGCAGAGATTAAACAGAATTCTAAGGGATATATTCTGTAATCCCTGCTTTTCAAGATGTATGACAACTACATAATACAACAGAAGCAAAAGAACCAGAAAATTACATCCTTAAAGGCTGATACGGTTTTTTGTTAGAGGCCTGGTGCATCACATTCTCAGGCTTGCAGCTGATGCTCCAAGAGTGCAGCCAGGCATCTTCTTGCAGCTGGTTACAGGACTGGGGTCTAAAGGCCATGGTGCCATGCAGGTAAGAAATGAAAATACACTAGGCCAGGATCCAAGTCTAGTGTAGTTCAAAACTAGGATCCCAATTCAAATCAAGGTGCCTCATCTTTAAGAAAAGCAGAGGTCAAAAATATTTGGTTTTGTTTTCGTGCACAAATTTTTTTGCACAGCTGGGGCCAGCTGGAAAAGAAAGAGTAAACGTACCCATGGACATTTGTGTGATAGGAATTGCACACGTGAAGAGGAAGAAGGAGCAGAACAGTTAGCACTGGAGCTGTGGCTCAGATGTAGATCTGCAGCTCTGCACTGTGTGTCAGACCCCCGGCACCGAAGCCTTACTCCCCCAGTTTTCCCTTTTCTCCCAGCAACGTGCTGCAACGCAAGCACTGTGCACGACCTTGTCTGAGCACTGACTAAAGCACACGTGGGAGAGAGAGGGGGCAGGGGCAGGTCACCCACAGCTCCTAACTCGGGCTTTGGGTCTCGCAGGCTTTCAGTTTGCGTTTCAAGGTACGGGTTAGGGTTTCCAGGGGTAAAGTTGCACTGCAGAGAGGGCTAGCAGCATGTGCAGGAGCACGAAGGGCTATGAGCACTAGCATGGCTCTCCCCCTCTTCTGCAAAAGAAGCAGACCACTGACAGCACAGCAAGACTCAACATTCTGCAGAAGCTGCTTGTCAGCCTCACATTCTCTTCTTTCTCGACATGCAACTTCGGTTTTTAAGCTTTTCTCTGTGTGCTATGAGACATGCATAAATAAAAATGAGTGGTACCAGGTAATTATCACAGCAATTGTGATATCCTTACGTAGCATCTCAACAAATCAAGGGAAGCTTTTTCCTTTTGGAGACAGAACATGAAGTGAGGGATACGAAAATTGCCTACAGAATGCTGCCACAGGGATGCCTCTCAAATCATTTTATCAGCAAAAAAAGGAAGCCATGTCTGCTGGTAACAGCTAAAGATCACGTTCTAATTTCAGCAGTTGCAGTTAACTCGTTCCCAATGGAGATGCACTTACCGTGAGAAGGTTTCTAACTGCTTCAGCACTGAAAGGAAACAAGCATTGAGTCATTCAACTGCAGATCTATATGCAAATATGCTTTTCGGCCCATGAAGGGAAAGCATATAGAATCCGCTGCTATAACGCAGTCAGCCAAACATTTCCACACATTTCTTATAATGCAAACGCTGGAAAAAAAAAAATTCATTTACCAACCAGTGTTTTAGCTGTCCCTATACAAGTGTGATCATTGGCATGCACATGCACTCTGTTAGGGACAGAGCGTGTGTATAGGAAATATAGGCACACTGCATACCTAGAACTGGTGAGAAAAGTTTTAATCAACAGATATATTCCCCTTGACAGTGAATGGTTCAACAGTATTATTATTAATTTCACTCAAAGATTATGTTTATATCTTATATAATTCAAGATATATTAAGCCAATATATTGCATTTTGATTAAACTTCTGAGGACCATAATATGAACTGTTCAATTTTTTCAATTATTAACTCCCAAAATAGTGATTCTATATAAAGAATCTAGTTCCACACAATATGGTCATTTTCTCTGTTGACCTCTATTTTGGCCTGCAATAGAATCCACATCACAGCTAGCCCAAAAAACTTTCTAATAGCAAAGGTGATTTAGTATAAAGAAATGAATAGAATGCTTTTATAGCTAGGAAACTTCTGGCTTATCCTAAAGCATGCACTTAGTGCTAAGAGGGCCCTAGCAACTAATATCTGAGGATATTAAAACGAAATAATTCTTTTGGTGAGCAATGATAAATGTGAGGCTCTTTTAAGAGTGATTTTTTCAATGAATTGTGTAAACAGATTTGCACTTTAGAATAAAATCTTGAGCAAGTTATTTCACAGTAAGGAATGAGAATTTCTTTTTAATTTGAAAAGGATATGAATAAAGAAAAATACAAAAATATTAAATCCGGTAAAGGTCAACAAAAAATTATGACGTAATGTCAAAAGGTAAGTGTTCTCGAACTGCCATGCGGTTTTCTGCCTAGATTAATCCCTGCTGTGAGCCTGTGACTGAACAGAGGCAGGGAAATCCTTTGGGAGCTGGTCTCACACAGGCATCGGGGAGGGTTTAGAATGGAGAGTGCAGCTTGTCACCAGGGATGAAACAGCAAAACTGGGACCTCTGTATTTACTGGCAAAACTCACTGAGCACACTGACAGGTGTTCAGAGGGGCATCCGCATATACACATGGCAAAATCCAGGAGGATGATCCCTTCAAGGCACTAACATGCAGACAGATGGAAAAACTCTGTCTCCTGCCCAAAGTGGCCGTGGCTGTAATGACTGGGGCTCAGCACCGTGTGAAGGTGCAGCCCAACTCTACAATGGGGCTGGGAGAAAGGGAAACACAAATGGGAGTTCTGCTGCCTTTTTCCCCCAGATGTGCAGATACTGATAAACAATGGGGGAGGAAATGGCTTTCAAAGAGCTACAACTTAAAAAAAACAAACAAAGCTGAAATGTATGAGGATGTGCATTTCAACTGATGTAAAATACATTCCTGATCTACTCTGAAGGGCAGATTAGCACCTAAAAATTTGCTGAACATCAGATATAAACTCCAGTCCCTGTGTTTCTGTGATACATATGCTCACACTAATTTTTGAGGATACCTGCAGGCATTGTTGAACTGTGGCCTGAGTGTAGAGTGAAGGGTACTGCCCTAAAATTCTAGGGTAACTCCAAGGGTTACCCTGGAAAGTTTAGATGATATATAATTCCCAGAGTTATTTTCACTGCTCTTCATATTCCACTCTCTACACATCTGTTGCTACAAATATCTCAAATCTGTGAGCAATTAGATACGCAAGAGTTAACTTTACAGAATTAATACTGCTTAAATTCAGAGAGGAAAGGGTGATTATTAAAAATTAATATTATTAAAAATGTCTTCTAAAATGGAGTAATAAATACATATATTCACCTTATCTAATGATGAATAATAACATTTAGAATGCTCATGTACTTCTTTGGTTTGATTAGCATGAAATAGACTGGTACCTGCTTTAGTCTAGGAGCAATATTATTACTCTTTTTTTTCTTAGCCAAAATCAGCAATCTATTATAGTATAGGCTTTTAAAGCTAAATTTCTGTGAAAATTTACCCTCTAGACTCCCTACTTGATGTTTTATAGAAATGTGCATCTTAAACATTAATTCACTAGACAAAAAAAAATATTTTAGGACAGAGAAATGAAAATTGTTGTGGATTGTTGCAAAAAAAAGATTATACTGAAAAATATTTTTCTTTTTGCAGGCTTTGATTACTCTGAAAAATCTTTTTCCCTTTGCTATAATTAGCATGTGTCTCTCTCATATATATTTTTAATGAACAAATCCACCTAATAAAAGATTGGATCCTGATGGAGCAGAAAAAAAGTTCCCTAAAGAACCAGATGTGACCTTAGATGGGGCAATTATTTCTGAGCTGAGTGTTCAGAACATGTTCAGAACCTAATGGCTGCTCCCTGGCAGCTCATTCTGATTGGTTACTTTTTTATTTTTCCATTCTGTGTCAGGACTGGGTAAATTGTGTGCTGCTTTTTGAAACATCTCCCTAGACATCTCTTTTCATTGCAATTATATTGCGTTCAGCCCTGTCCTGGCAGTGCTGAGCTGTGTGATCTCCTATCACAGGACAGGCTGCCTGTCAGAGACTGCTGTCTGCCTCCACCTGCCCTCAAAGAACAGAGCATTTAATTGTTGGCTTGGACATTAGGGCGTTCCTAGCAGCAGAACCAGGCAGTGCTTTCCACTTGAAGCTCTGAAGGCTGGAGACTTTCACAGTCCAGAGGAGAACAAGCTACCTCATCTCTAAATAATCTCAGAGTAAAGGTGAAAGGAATCAAAGGGAAAAAAAATCAGAAAGGAGAAGGCACACCTGAGGGGAGGAATCAATGGGGATGGTACAAGGACAGGAAAACACAAAAAAAAAAAAAAAAACAAAAAAAAAAAAAAAAAAAAAAAAAAAAAAAAAAAAAAAAAAAAAGAAAAAATGGAAAAGCGCTGTGAAAGACAAAGAACAGATCTCATGTGAAACAGAGTTTCAAAGGATAACAAGCATTCCCTGCTCTGCTGCTCCAGCACTTGCCAGAGTGATGCAGCAGCACATGTTCAGGTACCTCCTTGTTTGAGGAGTATTGGTGAGGCCCAGCTTCCCTGTGTTCCCCATGCCAGGAGGTTTCAAATGTTACTCTTTAAACTGTTCATTATTGGAGAAGAGCAGCAGACACAGACCCATGAGGATTAAGAGCCTTGTTTGCACCCCACCCTGGCTGCAGAGCCAGAAACAGCGGTACCTCTGCTTGCTCCCTGGCCTGGGTATGGTGTCTGCAGCCCTGGGAGCAGGGAGGGGGATTTCCTAGGATGGGAACAAGCAGAGCTGTCACGGATGAGTGACTTGCAAAGCCAGGATTCATCTCACTACACTTCAACCACCTAAAATTTAAACATCTAGTCCAGGTAAGTTATTTGGGCTGCCTGTGAGATCAGTGGAGAGATCACTGCCCGTGTAAGACTCTTCTCATCCTTTGACAGGCACTTCTCTATAACACTGGGAAAAAATTAAATTGAAAATTCTAAAACTTCAAATGGTAACCCGTCTCACTTTCAGGATCCAATTGCTAGGGATTAGGCTGATATTACTAGGGTCTTTGTATCAAACAACTTCCAAAATGCCATCAATCTGGGCTGGAATCAGAAGCCTAAGAGCTCATCAGCTCATCATCCTCTTACTACTCTCTCTGAATTGTTGCATTCCTCATTAAAAGAAAAAAGTGCCATAATCAATTATGCTGAAATAACCACCAAATTATCATGTGCTAGTATGTTAACTCTCCTGGCTGAATCTGCCATTAATGGGATTAAACACGCACAGTTTCCTTGCTTATCTCTACACTTGCATATGTTCTTCCCTTCCCTCTCTTTATTATTTACATTTTTCTTCAACTACCAGCTTTTCTAGGCTTGTGAAATAATCACAGAAGTGAGGAACAGTCTGATGTTACTTGCTGTAATTAAGCAAGATATTAAAGGTTTTTAAATAACAGGCCCAGCAAGCACAGCTTACAAAAACAGACTGTAACTTCTTGTCTTAGTCTGAATTAAATCAGGGAAGGGCCAGACAGAGGAAGAAAAGAACAGAACAGCGGAACGTCCAGAAAACTAGTGACTCTTCCACGTTATCAAGCTCTTCTGGAAAAAGCAAAAGCTCATTAAATTTTACCAATTAATCTGTAAATGAAAGACTGATAGACATTATAATCTCAGTTGCGTTTAAAGGAAATCAACTTCTAGCCTGGAAAAGATGCTATCAGCTACATATTTCTCCACTGTATACTATTTTTGAAGATCTGAAAATTTTAGAGGATAACCTACACTGTAGATGCATTTCTATTTTGCTGAATGATCAGAGATGCCCTAAACATCATTGTATATTAACTACAATAAGTGTTAATTTAAAAGTTCCAATCTTTGCCACAGAGAAGTAGCACTAAGTCTTATTAATGAAATGCTGATTGTATTAGTAGATAGAAGATGCAAAGTTCGGCATGTGCCGAAAATTGCTCTTTGCTGCAATGTGACCTCAGATAATAATGTCAAAACTGTTATTGAAATACTGGATCAGTAACATGTATGCAGTGAAGCCTCATTCCCTGCTAAGGTTTCATTTTTCTTACCTGGTCTCTTCTGTAGCTATAAAGAAACCATCATCTGAAGCATCGAGCCAATTTTGCCTCTGTCTCTTGATCACTGGAATGGTGCTTGTCTTAATGGCGCTTGCACTGGCTTGCAAGGCCTTACCATTAGTCATGTGGATGTGGGGAGTAGCGTGCTGAAATCACAACAAAAGGGAAAGGTGCTTGTCTGAGAAGAAGCATAATTCCATTAATGAATTCTGCTGTTTTGAGACGTGTGTAGGGCAGCCTACATATGTCTCAAAACCCAGCTTATCTGCCTCAACTTGTACCTGGTGGTAAGATAACAACCAACCTGTGCTCATTGACATGTTTTATGCACAGGTCTTAAAGCTCTTTAAAAACTAAATAATCTATTGCTAATGCCATTTTATACCAAAAGATCTTGAGGCACGAATCAATGCTACGAACTAAGCGGTTCAGAAACAGAAACCCATTGATTTTAGGAGAGAATTAACATTTTCTGAGCAAAAAAACGAACATCCCAAGCAATGAGACACAAGACCTATTTTTTCATCCAAGTATGGCATTAAGCTAATTTCAAAAAATAAATACTTCTCACTTTGCAGGTGTTTACTCTGCCTGTCTTTCCTTTTAAATAGAAGTCACTAAATAAGACAAGTGGTTTGGTCCTGCTGCTAACCTGAATGGAAGCAGGAAAACAAAGGTTTATATTACCATGCTGGTGCCATGGTTCTTAGGTTTACTTACTTACTTTACTAGTTAGAGCTACCTGAAATATATCTGCAGTCATTCCATAACTGATAACATTAAACAGAAAATGATGCATTAATTTTCCACTAAACTTTTACCTGGAGTAATTGTGCAAGTACTCAGATCTAACAAGAGAAGCTGCCTTCTGACACACGAGGAGAGAATGAAAATGTTTTCTGTATCATTTACAGGAAATGTTTTGGAAGAATACACCATGACAAAAATATTAGTCTTGGAAATCTTAATCTTGTTTCCCACATAATTGATTAGCAGCAGGACTAATTAACAAAAATTGGATGAAAACAGATATGATAGAAGACATTATACAAAGATGAAAATTTGCTTACTCTATCTCCCATGGATTCAACATCATGTTTTCTTAGGAAGAAGTACTATTTTCTTGGTGAAACAATACCAGTATTTCACATTACTGATAGCATTTTTGTAACATTCCTATAATGCACACAGTGCTGCACATTCATGGGAGTACCCCCTAATTAGGGGACCAACACCACAGTCACTGAGTAAGGAAGGGGCTGGTAGCACCCACAAAGACCAGCAGAACAGAGCACAGAGCTTATCTCTTAAATCATGTCACAAAAACATAAAAGTCAGAAAAGATAAACAAGGTTATAATTTTTTTCTGAACAATTCTTACACTCACATTCAAAGCATTGTATTCACAGTCTGACACAACTTTCACCACACCCCGATCCACACTATTTGCTCTCTCCAGCAGGACAAATTTTATGCGTTGGACAGAAAATTCCCGTATTCATTATGCTACTGTGAGTAATTGAGCCATCTCCTCTGTGATTCCTTAGATCTCATGTAAAAAAACCAAACCAGAAGAGGAGAAACAAGACATCAAATGTGAGTGAGTCACACAGAAATCTTTCTTACAGCTAAACTATTTTCCTTTGTCTTAGAAACAAAGATTTATGGTGAATTTAGTTGTTGTTGCACACAGGGTCATAAATTTATCTTTGTAACCCTTTAAAATATTTACACTTTTTTTATTCCATTTTTTCATTCAGTGCCAAGACTGCAGTTTGGCTTTCACATATTTTTTCGTATTGGCTTTTGTGGGGACAAAGACCTAAAAAATGTTACCAAAAGTAATTCAGCTGTTATTTAGAATAAATTCAGGATAAAACACACAGCTGCTATGAAATTAGAAATTCATGAAGGTTTTTAACTGCTGATCTCTTCTTGTACAATGTGGATAGTGCTCAAAAAGAGAGTAAGAAGCCATGCATGAAAAACATTGCCACACATCAGATTTCCCACTAAGGATTTGTAGCTGGCAGTTGCCAGTGCCACACACTACAGAGGAACATTCAAGGGCTCCAATGTTATATTTTTTGTTGTGCTTCCCTACCCAATAATGGGTTTAAGTTATCTTATATAATGATTCAGATGTTTTCCCAGGCTCCTTTCTAAAACACCACTGAACATTTCCTTTAGTCAAGATAAGAGGTGCAGGCAAAAAATGTTCAGGAAATGTATAAGGTACAAAAAGCATATTTCCTATGGCATAAATTCTAAAAACAGTGAAGCCTGATGGAAAAAGTACTTGTCTTTGCACAATACTTTTTCCCCTGGCAGAGCCAGATATTGCAACTAATTCTGAACTTCTGTTTTTTCCATTTCTATTAGCCCCTAACCCTCATTGCAGGCAAGAGATAACGTTACAGAAAATGACACAAGGCTTACAATATAACCTCATTTCTGTTGCATCGAATTGGTTAGGATTTTCTCTTTTATTTCCCTTCTACCCCAGCCCTTTCAAGCTATTTGAAGAAATTAATTACATTTCACAAAAGGACAAGAGAAAACAGGATCATTGTTCTGCAGTCTGTGCTAGGGACCACATTAATTTCAAGTTAATAAAAACAACTGAAGCTCTTGACCAGGCAATCAGTTCATTAGTTCCTCTCAAAAAATATATTCACCAGTGTGCATGAAAATGAGCATTCAATGCCACTGTCACACTAATATCAACACCCAGAGCAAAATGAACTTTCATATAAAGTACTTGTTAAATGCTTTTCTTTTATGATGATGATGAATTCAAATTTTCCCCCTAGCACACAGTTATGCCAGAAAGGTCATGAAAGCCTCGGGAATACTCCCTGTGCTACCACAGAAGTCCTTCTGATTTAAAACCCAGCTTGCAGGAAGCTTCAGTAATTTCCTCGCAACGCCTCCGTGTGCAATCAGCTGCTGGTGCTTCGATTCTGGCGGTGTACATCACTAATGAGCTGTGCTGTGAGTTTGCAACAGAGCCACTGGTGCTAAGGGTCTGCATACCAGGGGCACATCAGAGCAGCACCTGCATCAGGAGTTTGCATTTTGGACAAATCTTCCTCTGTGCTGAGTGACTCCTTCCTCCCAAGTTCTTCATCTCAGTCTGAGCACATTCATTGAGATCTCTTGTTCCTCTAGGACAAAATTGTTCCACGCTCAAAAGACATCAGGAGAAAAACCTTTGAGTGCACTTGAAAGAAAAACTTCTCAAGACAAAGGGAGTTCTGATTCAGGCAAAGTTACACCCAGTAAAGAACACAAATATTTAAGTCAGCAGGGGGTTATCTCTGGGAAGAGTCTCACCTGTCCAGCAGGTGGTGTCCATGCTGCAGACTGAACACACCCTCAGAAACCAAAGGCAATCTTTTCAAGGTCTTCAACAAGAAGGAGTTTATGTAAAGACTGTTTGTTGTACAGCTTCACCTGTCCCCTGCTGATCTATTTCTCTGCTGCTTGCAAATGCTGCTCACCAAAACTCGCCTGGCAGGGGCATGAATTTCCCATCTGCATTAATTTCACGGTGGGCAACTGAGACACCTCCAATGTTCAAGGAATGCAGGAGATCCCTTCACGAAGAAGCTACATGTCTTTCTCCCTCTCAAATCTTCTGGAAGCAGCAGCACTGAGTTACAACCGTAAATCCAGGTCTTTGAACACAAGGTGCACTAGGCATAAGGGTTTGCTGTGGCAGGGAAACCAAGGAATGGACTGTATAGAATCACTGTGCACATGACATCTGCTGCAGTGGCTTCTACGAGTCCAATGAAGTCTGGGTACCATTCCAAAAACACCTTATATTAAAGTGACAACTAAATACAGCATTTTTATTTACAAGGGTAATCTCCAGTCTTCACTGGCTCCCAGAGAAGCACAAGGATACTGAGATGCATGATGGTAAGGCAAGAGAGGAATCCTGTACAAATTCAGAAATGGACTCAGATCCCAAATCACAGTTGAGGTTCCTGTCTATAAGTTGCTCAATTTGTACTGCTACATAAGTGACTGAGCATTTATTCACTGAGAGCCACTAAAAATTCTGAAAAGACACTCAGGTCTGAAAAGACATTCAGCTATAAAATAATACATAACTCCCACAGTTGTTCAAAGTGTAAAAACTAACAGTCAACATTCGTACTATGGCGGAAGGAATGCTTAACTGGACTACCATAAATTCCTAAGTGGACTTCAATTCATGATTTCTTATGTTTTTCCCATTGTTTCAAAAATGAAAACATTCCCAATGCCTTAAATTAATATTTTAAAGTTTTTTTCATTACATCTTAAAAAAAAAAATCAATTGAAATCAAGCAGAGCAAAAGAAGCTCTCCACAAGGAGAAAGAAAGTCACTAGGAAAAATCAGCTATGCTCAGATGACTGGCAATAACCCATACTAATTGGTTCCCTATATTTTGCATTGACCTAATTATACAATACATCATTTAAAACAAGTTTAGAATTACCTTAAGTTTAAATCAGGTATTGATTCTCTTTTGCCACACCTGAAGTATTCCAATTTCCAAAGCGATTAGCATTATACCTTTAATAAGCATCAGGGTTTGGGGCTGGTTTAGTTATTCACAGAAATGTGAGATGAATGCAAAAATTAATACCCTAACTCTCTACACAGCATGAAGTCGCAAATGTTGATAATAGCATGCAGGCACACAACCACTTTGGGTAAAGAATTTCATTTAAAAACCCAAAGGCTATTAAAAATGAAAGATTTTCAAACAACAGATCATATACAAGAAAATAACCAAGTAGCCAACACGAGTGTAACTTTGGAACCTCTGGATTTGCTACCAAACCTTTCACAAACACCTACAATTGTTGTAATGCTGAAAATCTAAGCCAGTGACTTTTCTGTGCAAGGGGAAAAAGCCACCAAAAAACCCCAAAAGAAACAACCCTCCTAAAAGATGACAGCTGACTTGCCAAAGCATCTGGGCTAAAATACTGCAAAGTTTATGGTCCCTGTTTGTCATAGATGGTACACAAAAGCCATATAACCTCTGAATAAATCATGCCTCAGAAGACATCATTTTGAAGTAAATAGTTATTTATGGAAATCAGTAAATTAGTAATGAAAGACTAACCTAGGCAACCATCCACAGAATAAGAGGAAATTTATTTTATAGTTAAAACATAGAGCATGCCCTCCCTCTCCCTCCCATCACACAGATGCTTAAAATATTTTCTGGGTTTTTATTTTTATGAACAAGTATCTGAAACAAAAAATAGGTGGGTATCATTGCATTTAAACACAGAAGAAAAATTCTTGTAATATTCTCAGAAAAACTGCACTTTGTTTTTTTAGCAGAGTACACTCTATACCTTTCTGACTTTAACATGAATCTGAATCTTCAAGACAAGATCAGATTTAATGCCTTACATTATTTCACCACCTATAAATGCAACTTTAAAGAAGTTAAAATACTTCACTTTGGTAAGATAAAAGCTTTTTTAGATCAAAGCATCCAAGGCAGTAATACAAATTTGCTGCGATACTTCTCACATTCTGATGACTAAAGGTCATGCTTTAACTTTTTATGTAACAATATAACCATAATCAGTCAGAAAAAGGGGACTACCTTTCAGAGTAACTATTTATTGCAGTAGCCATTATACATTGGCTCTCAGCAGTATTCCTTTACTACGTCTGTATTGAATGTGTAATCTCATAGTGTTGGTAATGCAAGGAATAGCATATTTTCTGGTTTTACTGACAATTTCTACATACTCACTGGGGAGTAATAAAATTTTCTTTTACACCATCAGTTACGCTTTAGCTGCAGAGAAGAGCAGACATTGCTATAACGATTTCTCACTAAGCAGAACAATTATTTTTATTTCTACTTTTATTTACTTAAGTGCAATGAACAATTACTGCACACTGACTGCAGAACATTAGCCTGATGTCTCAGCCATCTGAGTTGTCAGCAGAGAGGTCTGGAGAGGTTCCCAACACAGGAACCTCAAGAACTTGAGCTATTTAAAAACCTTTTCCTTCTCTCTTTAAAACTTTGGACATGTTTCGGTGTGAGAAAGAAATCATATGCGCAAAACCCCCACTCTTTTGGGTCAGTTTTTAGAAGTGTTCTGATACATTAATGGAAAAGAGAGACTGAGTATCTTCAGAGTACAATTAATAGGACAAAAAGAGTAAAGGTAAAGCAGAGTGAAGGGTTCCCCAGCTTCAACACAACTGTCCTGCTCTTTTCCCGACACCAATGCAGAATGGAAAAAACATTGAACAGTTTTTCAATCCCTTCCAAAATTTTATAGCAGAGGAATGCACTTGAATAACTGAGCATCTTCTTTTGAAATGGGTCTATTTAAAACAAATTCATGACAAGCAGGGATTGTATCACATCCAGCAGGAAAGAGAAATATCACTTTTCCCAGACATCTCTACTATTTTGAAATGTTGTGATCTCTAGTCCTTACCTATTTATAATTCATTTGCACTGGATTATTAATGACCATTGACCATAAAGTCAATGAACTATATTAACCTTTTACGCCCTGTAGAGTCAAGAAATTCATGTGGGAATTTACGTGCCCCACAAATGCTGTACATACAGAAGAGGTAACTAAACTTGACAGGACACCCTAAAAACTATAGGAATGGAAACAAACAAGCTCATGTCATGACTTGCTGGGGTTTATTCTAAAATTTCAACACTCGCCTCAAAAACTGGTCTTTCTCCAGAAGCAGAAAGCCCTCTCCTCAAACATCCACAGGATAGGCATCAATCATTCCCTGACAGAGAAAGGTTTTCTTTGTGTGAATTGTCATTCAGCCCTTACCTAACTTTTATTATGAGTTTGAAACAGAAAGAGACTGACAATATTTCTCACCCTATAAAAATGCAAGATAGACACTAAGTGCATGACATTTTTTTTACATAAAACTTTCTAATCTCATTTTTGAAGGTGCATCTGTCCACTTTAATATTTATCGGTTTCTGGAACCCAAATTATCAAAATCAAGGTAAAGTCAGAAACTGGCCTCTGAGGCGTGTGATGCAAGAAATTACTCAGCTATTGTTCTGAACTCTAAATGTGCCCTGACTCATGTGATATAGAGAGAATGCAAGAAATTTTATCAACATTAATTTGACATAATTGAAAATCACTTTAACACAGAACACAGAATTGTAATTGGATTTTTCAGCTATTCAAACTGACAGCACTGTTACCTCTTAAGCTCTTGAACCTCTCATTTTTTCCCAAGATTTCTCATGAAACAAAGACAGACTCATTTTATCTCTGCAGTGATATTGGACTTTATAAAAAAAATGCCAATGGCTTAGGATACTACTATATCTACTTCATTCATAAAGGAAAAATCATAGCTATAGACAGATCAATACCTATAATCTCCTCTATACTTACCATTATTGTTCTTGTTGTATGGCTGGATGATTCTGGAAAAGAAAAGAACCACAGCATATTAGAATGTTTTCTTTATCCACAAAAGCCCTATTTTCTGGTGCTCACCCTGAAGGCTACTGTTCAGCTACAACAATGAACACATCAAAAATGCACAGACTGGAAAGATTTCTCATGAAACGAGCATGAGACTCATCATTGGTCCTGAATATATATGGCATGCTATAATATGCTGTTAACTGCACCGTCCTCTTTGCTTAATTACCCTCTTCTGCAAGAAAATACAGAAATGGAACTAATTCATAATTCATGTTTGAAGAAGTAAGGGGTTTTTTTTCCATTTTGCTTTTAACATATGGCATCATGAAGGATTAGCTCTGCAGACAAAAATACAGATAGTATAAACATAATTCCATTACTGTTCCCGTTTCAAAAAAAGTTTTATAAAACTAGACAACCCTTTTTCTGAGAATTTTGAGATGGATGCTCAGTTTGAAAGTGACAAAGCATATTGAGAAATGCAACAGGCAGAAATGTTAAATATTCTCTCCTATAGGGTGAATCTGGAGTCAGTGAACTGAACTCATGGTTATATTTATATAAATTGCAGAGCTATCACTACTAGGCCAATAACCAACATAGATTTCACCCTGCTATTTAACTCAGATTACTTTTGCTTTTTTCTTTCCCCAAGAACAGAAATCACACTCTCTTTTGCTTTAAAATGTTATAGTTCACATTAGAGACATTGTTCTTTTTCAAAGCAGCGCAACTTCAGAAAAAAAAACCATAAACAGTTAAAAAACCTGCAAGAAAGCTCACTGCTGGTCTATAAGATGCAAGATGATACTGCCACCAGTCTCACAGACCTGCTCAAAAATTTGGGTAGGACTCCTTATAGCAGAGAGAATTCTTAAGGAAGGGACATTTATCAACACTACGTGCAGTTCTGCACAAAATGTACACAATTCTGAATGAATTGAATTAGCAGAGTCTCAGTTCTGCAAGTGAGATAAATGCAAAATAATTACAATTTTTTTTTTTATTCTTGCTTTGGTTCTATATTGTGACTCTTACAGGGTTTCCAGCCGGTATCACACAAAGAATTCTTGAGGTATATTATTACTGTTAAAAATAGTATTAAGGAGACTAAAAGGACATGGGAACAGCTGCACATCTCTTTCTGAAAAAAAAAGGATAATTACACTCTTAAACTGACATTTCTCTTTTATTTTGAGGATTCAACAAGTGTGAAGGTGTAGTTCAGTCATTGATAGAAAAAGGTAAGTCATTTTAAACATCTCAAACTATAAACTCCAACATTCAACAGAAATTCCTGTATCTAGTTTACAGTTAGATTTGTACAAGTCTTCATCTTTAATCAATTTTAAATAAAAACATTTCTATCTCTAAGGTCACATTGACAGAGGTACTGTAATGGTAATACCTACCTAAAGCCAGCGATATTTTAGTTGTGGGCTCCCCTACCAGCCCTCCTTGCCTCTCTTTTTTCACACAAAAGTTATCATATATAAAAATACATTTAGGTCACCAGTCCTCCAGGCAATTCTTAAACTGGTAGTATAAAAACTAAATATTGTGACAGTCTACTGCTTCCTGATGCTTGAACATATTTGGCACTCTTATACAGTAAGACAAGTTCACGGTAGAGTAAACAACTCTATAATCTGTTAAATTTTTATCTTCACAGTAAAGTAATTTTTGTTATTACAACTTTCTTTTTCTTTTCTTTTTTTTTTTTTTTTTGGTATTCCAGTAAAATAACATTTCAGGACCTGAATGTTCCTGAGAAAACCCAGGGACTGCATTCATGGAATAATAAATAATTGAGACAAAAATTCATTCCACTTATAAGCCTAAATACCCAGACAAAAAATCCCAACCAACTCATCTCCAAGAGCACAGTATTTCCTGAAGAATCCTGAACTTAGGCAGAATTATCCCGTTAAACACAAAGAATGCAGCTTGTTGTCTCTTGAAAAGCAGAAGAGATAAATTACACAGCTCTTTCAGTCACCCTTAAAATGATCAAAGCCAACAAACAAAAATCCATACTTTTCATATGGAGATACTTGAAACTTTCCCTCTTACTCAGAGGTGCTGTGCTTTTGGCATAGCTCTGTATGCCAAATCTATAAAAACTATGCTTAGCCATGATTGTCCCAAAATACTCAGACACACTCTCACTCCATGGTCTGTGAAACTGAGAAGATCTCCCTAAAATGAACTGAGGAACAACTGAATTTTCCTGGAAATTGTTAAACGGTGTATTTTTGAAAAGAACCTGACAGACACTGTTAATGCAGTGCCAGCAGCTGTTAACTCCAGGATATTACCATATTGATAACCCAAGAATAAAACCCAGCAAAGAAGCAAGGAAAGATCTGTTATATTTGTAAATATCCCTGTTATATCATGCAATAAAACCATTCTGTGTTTTTCGCATATATTTTTCTTGCTGTAGATACTGAAACATCATCTAAGTTGGCAAACATTAAAGACCTGAGTATATCCAAAAAAAAAAAAGGTAGGAAAATAACTGTTTAATAAGTAGATACAGTCAAAAGATTCTAGGATCTAGCAGAGACTACTAATTAAGGTGCCATTGTTACACAGTTTAAACTGTTACATACTCTGATACACAAATATTCAGACTTTAGAACTGAGGAGACACCGATTTCTTCCAGAAAATAATTATGCCCTGACTTGGCAGGTTCTGAAAAACACTTATGCATGGAAACACCAGCCAATTTTGTGGAAAACTTTTAATTAAGGCAACTAAGGAAGAAAGGCCTTGCTTAAAAAGGCAGTCACGCAGCATTTGAAACTTTTACAAAAGGTCTGCACACCAATGCAAACTCCAGTGCAGCTGAGTGGCATCAGAGCTTATTTAAAAACCACAAATATCTTGGTGTTGAACAGAACAGAAAACAAAACTTTGGATTTTCAGTTTTATCTACTAGGTTCTAGAATGCCTTAGGGAATTGTCATAATCTGGCTCGAATTTTAGTCAAACTGGAACCAGTGGATGCTTGGTTTATAAATGAGTTCTTACAGCAAAGGACTTTGTGCAAGACAATGATCTGTACTTGCACCACTTCTGTAGAAGGGAACTCCAGGATAGAGACTGAGTCTCCCCTTAAGGCAAATGAAGTGCCAGGGATTGCTCCACTTTAAGCAGAAATGGTCAGACGACATCATCACTAACAAGGGTTCTTAGTGCTGTGATGCAGGCAAATTACAGTAAATGCAGCTTCAGTGCTGACAAGATGTTTTATTGTGGAGAAATTGATGTACCAACAGCATAAACTGCCTAAGATGCTCCTGTTCCCTTTCTACAACATATTTATTTGAACTCAAATAGGAATGAGTAAGCTGTAGAAGAAATTTCCTCACATCAGAATGTGCTTTACCAACCATATTGATCAATCAAGTCTTTCTCCCTGTTTCCAGGCAGTAGGAGACCATAAAATTTCCCGCTGTAAAACCACTTAAGGCTAAATCAGGAAAATGTGCCCTGCTAAGGGATGGTGTCAGCTACATAATTATTTCAAGTTTACATATCATTCTCCAGCAATATTTGTTGTTGTTATTTTTTTATTCCCTTAGAAGTTCTTGAAGTCAGGACAGAACCCATATCAGAAGCCTCTTTCAGATGTTCACGTGTTATTTGTATTTGTGATATTCTTTATTTCTGCTGATAGTAAACTGAGTTATCTGATATTTTTTATATATATATAATGGGATCAATGACAATACTAATGGGTGAAACATGTCCTACCTCTAAAACTTCCAGAATAAATATGCTTGAAGATAATTTGATTTTGACATGTGGAAAATAAAGGCAGACTGGCAATAGCAGAGCTGTTTAGTCCTAGCAACTTCTCAGTTTTTCATGGTGCATAAGACTTTAAACGTTCATTTCATCCAGGATGGATCATTTTATGAAATATGCTGAGGAAAGAAGACTGCTTCAACTATTTCTTCTGCATTTGGGTTATGAATATTTTGAGTAACCAAACATAACTGTTTTTTTCCTCCCAGTTTGTAGCAACTGAACAAGAGAATTTGTTAATTCAAAAGTATTATTAAAAATAAATAAATATATAGCTATGTCTGATAATAAGAATAATTTTTGAGGAAAGCATTTATTCTCCCAAAACAGAAATTTTAAACACTGAAGAAAGAATATACAGATGAAAAAATGAAAAACCACACAAAATTGTCACAGAGCAGACACAGGATCTTTCCAGTTCCACTGCCTAAGCACTTTGTGAAGGTGCCTTCCCTATTGCATTATGTGCTAAAATTGTTAAGAACTATCGCTCTGCAATCACAGCTTACAAAAAATAATCAACCTACTTGACAGTAATCATACACAGAAGCGCTTTGAGTATTAACTCCAGATCTTGAATCCAGAACACATAATTCAGGAGGTAATATGCTGCTAATCCTGTTATCCAACAGACAGGATTCTCTTTCTGCAACTGTAATTCTTTAAAATCATACTAGGGGAAAGCAGTGATTCTAGGAATTAAGCTCTGGCTATCTCCATTGTGGTTTAAATGTTAACTTAATTACAGAGTTGTTTGCTGTTTCAAGAGCTGATTCGTTCTGCCAGTTAGGAAAGCCAGGGTTACTGCAGTTTCATGTCTACACCTTCCCCGTATATTAAAACAAGAAACACTGATTCAACAGCAGAAATGGGGCACTTTACCATGCAGTCCCTTTCCTCCACCTGGGATCCCACATCTTGCTCTTTCTGATCCCTGCTGTCACCAGTGCTCCCAGAAACACATGCTGCACTGGTGAGTTCGGGGATGCAACACACCAATCTTCCATAAGCATTCATTTCCGTGGCACAAAAAAAGCAAAGGATCTATGACACCCTCGAAGTAGGTGCTTTAAAGCATGAATGTGACTCTAGATTTGTGCTTTTCTTGTGAATCAATTGTAGGCAAAGAAGCCTTACAGAACCAAAGATACATTTTTGAAATAAAGGAATAAATGCAGAAGGAATTCATAATTTTACCTTACTCAATTTCTAATGTACTTTCACCCTGGGAAATAAATCACATTTCTCAAGATACAGTAAACTGATCATTTCAGTTGAATGGAAATTGTATTTTGACTTTGGCATAACAAAAGTAATGGCTGCCTCTATTTTAAAAAATACACAACATGCTTAGGAATAGTTCTTTCTCAGAGGAAATCCAAGGAAACCGGGGTTTGCAGAAATGCTTTTGTGCCTCCCAAGCACTCCTGTGACCAAATTACACTGCTTACCTTTTCTCACTGAAAAATACCCTGCAGTTTAAGCAGTCTGCAGACAGAGAATGGAAGACTGTCCTTTTACTTGTCACCCATGGAGCTCAAATACTTGGAAGATAACTGTAATGTGAATTCAGTGTACACGTTTATCACTGTGAGACAACGAACCATCTTCTAAATTTAAGAATTCTAGGGAGAAAAGACATTTCTCTTCTATTTTTTTTGACAAAAATATTTTCCTCCTACTTGGTTATTTTTCATGTTAAGTCACGATATCATTTACATCACTGGGTTTGGAGGAATAAAGACCAAAGAGGGAAGTGGGGAATAATCAACTCACTGTTTTATAATACAAAAATTTAAATAGGGGGAAAAAATTACTCGAGATACGCAAACATGAGATGCAGTAGCTTAGTTCTACAAATGATTGACAATGTCAGCAGAAACATCCTGGGGTAATTAAGGCTTGCATCATTTTCTGGGCACATTCTTTGGGCTCTGGAAGTTGTCACTAGTTCATCATCTTCAGTATCATCATTAGTACCTCTGCAAAAACAAGTGAATTTATTGACCACAGAAATGTAGGCTTTAGAGCGTTTTAGTTTTCCAATCAATATTTAAAATGATTGCTTCCAAATGCACAGTGAAAATAGAGAGAAATTGGCTACTCTTGTGCAAGTTGCAAAAATTAAAGGTAAAAAGGTTGTTAGGTCAATCTCTTGAGGGTCAGAGATGGTTTTAATGACTTTGTATAGAATGGCAGGACTAAGCCCTTAAGTATTTCCTATAATGATATAAGCATAAAAGCAATATATTTGGGGAAGTAACTAAGAGCCATGAACAACTTTTCATAGTCCTTTGCTTCCCCAGTAAATGACAGTAACACAGCATCATTTTTTCCTGAGAGATCTATTTTCCATGCTCACATTTCCATCAATACCAGTGCACACATTTGCCTGAGAAATCTGTAGCTGAATATTTTAAAGCATTTTCTGCCTATACCAAAGACCAAAGCTAGAACACGCATGTCCCTAAGCAAACTTCAGAGGGAAAACTGACTGTGGAGCAATATATAGCTTTTGTCTCCCACTTTTGAAAAGAGTGAGTATACACAACCCAGCATTAATCATACCTTGTGTTTCAGCATGGAAGAAATGGCAAAAGTGGATTCACATAGGAGCTTGTTTGTCACAACTCGTTCTTCTTGTTCAGTCAGAAATCACTGGTATGTTAAATGAGGTTTATAACAATTTTGGTTTACAATGTTTATTAAAGTTTATTAATGTGTAAAAGAAAATCTAAGGTTGCCTTTTTTAAAGTAATAGAGTGTCAGATGTTTTTTGATGCGCAATCCATGCTGCTCCTCTGCCACTGCAGCAGAACATCTCCATCTCTACTGAAAGATAGCATCGTGATAACAACCACCAGACACCTTCAAGAAAAAACAACTCACTCACTGCTGAAAAATTCCAACCTAGAGTGAAAACTCCTTCCCTTTTTTATGTGTACTTTCACATAGGGTTATGTGAACTTAATGAAGCGTGTATTATAATTGTTTTCTCTGTTTCAAGAAAATTTGGGACAGGAAAACCTTCAGTCTCCCTGCTTGTCAGTTAGGCTGCTTATATTTTCATCTGTTTGTCAAGAGGAAGTCATAAATTCCCCATGGGAAAATAGGATTGAAAACTAAGCCTTTCTTCCTTGCTCATCTCCTGAAGAGCCAATAGTATCAGCCATAAGCATAGAGAGAAGGATTGACCAGAACAGCATCTAAGAGAGAAGGTACATTTTTTTGAGGTCTTTCTCCATTTCCCAGTTTCTCATGTCACCTTCTCATCCTGCTGGGCCAGAGATGCGTGGGTTCCTAGGAAAACAGACCCCAAAATTGTTGCCTCATTCCTAGATACTTCATGTATCTGCTGCACACTTCAGTATATCAAAGAACAGAAATTTGACTGTTGAAAGAATCCTCTTGAAGGCAGCAGGACATCTCAGACTGAAATACAGCACTAAAGGTAAGGGCAGGGCAGAGAGGAGGAGGATCAGGGCTGTTGATTCGAGTGTCTTCAACTAGGAAAAACTGGTTCTTTTATTTTTGCCCACAACTCATGGAAATGGTATCAACAGGCACAGTCTGATTTCTGCACCTCATTAGTGACGCCGATGCCTTGGACATGCTGAGCATATTCTGGTTCTCATGCATAAAAGGTAAGGAAATGTGTGCCAGATGGCAGAGATTATTCTTGTGTAAAATACCTCTACCTGATGTTTCCAAATACTATAAGCAAAATTATCATTACTCACCCTGCCAAAACAATAGGCTGACGTGAAACTTGACTACTTGGACGCACTGCTGCTCGCAGTTAAGCAGCTTGTGGGAGAAAGTAATTGCTTGGAATAATTTCAGACACTGTAATTTAGAGATCAGATTCAAAATATCTAAAGCACTTTACAGTCACACCTAAATCTTCCCATCATCAACTCCAGTCACAAAATTGGATACATGTAACCTTCTGCAACATCGTGATTTTCTGAAGATGGAATTTTCCCACTTGAAAGAGGCTATCTTCACGGCAGAGAACCACTTAAATATCTTATGCTGACTTTAATTTCAGCAGCAATTGAAATGCTGCATCTCAGAGTAGTTAAAAGCTCCACCATGTACATTACACAAAAACTTCTCAAAGTACTGTGACTTTTTTTTTCCAGAATAGCAAAATGCCAGTTCACTGGCATTTTTCACTACATCTTGCAGAATACAAGATTTGCTGTGGTTTGAAAATAAAATTAAAAACACTTTTCTAAGACCACCCAGCAAATGTCTTCCTCCTAAAATAAGGGACACAAAAACCGACAAGATCCTCTCTCTAGCTACAATACACAGCGCTTAAGCGGTGCAATTCCATGCCTTACACCTGTGACTGACACTCAATAACAAGATACCAGGGCACAACATCCCCATTTATGAAGAGATAAATGAGCTCCCTCATCACTCTCGACAATGATCGAGCAAAATCAGTCAAAAATGCCAGACTTTCTCACCCCTGTCAATTGCACCAGACCCTTTCTGGAGGTGCATCCATGGAAAACAGGATCTTGTGCTGCATTGGCTAAAAGCAAAACTCAAGCCAATGTAAGACTTGTATAAGAAATGCTAATCATATTCTTGTTTATTTTCTTAAAAGCATTTAACTAAATGTTAATGATGTTTCTCATAATCTTCCCCCACTTCTCCACAGAGGCATAAAAAAGTGTCATTTCTACAATGTACAGCTATATTCAAAGCAAATAATTATTAATTTGCTTTAAAAAAAATTCTCTCAAAATAAGGCACTCATCTAGGCAGTAAGATTGACTTAAATTATGCTAACCTAAATATATATTTGCATAAGCCTAAGCAACGCTTACTTGAATGCTGTGAAATATTGTATATCTTAAGTAAACATATTTGTGTGGCTTTCTCACAACAAATTTCTAATTCTGTTGGAAAAAAAGTAAACTTGAAAATGCAGACAGTTCTATGTCAATAACATTATGAAAACAGCAAGACATGAGACTTATATTAAGTCCCCCGTGCTCCTTTTTGTTTGCTCATTTCATCAAAGCATGCACTGAAAGGCAGAATCTGTCACCATCTCCATAGCAGGCTTTCTGCATACTGTTAATTGGTACAAGGCAATAAACCCTGCAGCAATCAATAGTATTTTGGAACCAAAAAGCTTTTTAGTGTATTTATAGTAACACAAAAACTCTGGGGGCTGGCAAAACCTTTCACTTCACAAATAGTACACTATGGTCATGGAAATGACACACAAACCACCATGTCCCAAGTTGATCTGCTACCGAAGAGAAGCTGGATAAAATACAAGAAAAAATCCTGTATTTTATATTTACCAACAACATGAGGAGGAGGTAAATGGTAAATATTGAAGGTAATCACCTTTAAGTCAGAAGAAACGGAATCTGTGCTGTTGAGTATCATTACTACTGGTTTGTTACTTTTTCATTGCATTTTATTTACACTTTTCCACATTTTAATTAGAGCAGCAAGAATAATAACCAAAATAGCCATTTTTAATACTAAGACAGTCATTTTTGCACTAAAAAAAATACAGATTTCACTTATTTAGGATATATGCTTTCCAGTGAGTTGTTTCCACAGAAAACAGATAAGCAGAAACATCTCCTAAAGAAATGACTTGCAGTTCTCAACACTAATTTTTCAAATTAGATGTTATTTTGTGCAAATTGCCTTAACGCAGTTAGCTGACTGTTTGATACAAACTAATCAGTGCAGCTAATGACTGGTTTTACACACTCTATACTTTGAAGAGAACATCTATACTAAGTAGAAGAAAAATTTTACAGATTTCCAAGCATGCCTCCTTACAGGAACATAAGGAAGGGCTTAACCATAATAATTACCTTGAACTTATTGCTACAACCTTCTCTGCAGGAGAAATGTGCAGGTTGTAGCAAGATGGGGGTCGGTCTCTTAGCTGCCCAGGGAAGTGGTTGAGTCACTGTCCCTGGAGGGGTTTAAAAGTTGTGGCACGTAGGGTTTAGCGATGGGCTTAGCAGCGCTGAGTTAGGGGTTGGACTTGATCTTTGAGGTCTTTTCCAATGGAAAGGATTCTATGATCATCTTTATGTCCAGGGGAAAGTAATTCACCACTCAAAGCTTACATGGAGAGTCCAGTTTAATGGCCAGCATTGGCGGACAGGGAGGGCCTTCATTCATATTCTCATGCAGCAACTACTAAACCATCCATGCAGAATTCCACCCTCAAAGGCTGCAGTGGAAATTCAGCATTTATGGCTCTGCCTACTAGTGCAGGTATCATATTTTGTTCCAACTGCGAGTCCCGTGGTTGTCACCTTTGTCCCCCAAAGCGCCTGTGTTGCCATGAATGCTGTTTGTCTGTGGTGTAATAGCTGCACACTGAGCAGAGGTGCAAGCAATCCTCTCGTCTGTGTATTCTAAATAACCACTTCTTGTCAAAGTGTGTCATGATTTCTATCTAGGTGTTATTAAATGTACAGTAGGTGTTTTCACTGCAATATACAAGTAGTGTTTGCATGACAGAAAAACACAATTATGGGGAAGATGATGGATAATGAATCAAGGTTTTCTCCCTTTATTTGGAATACTACTTTGGTTAGCTTGTCTGAAAGGCAATTCCTCTCCTTTCTACCTTGACCTATTCTGTGAAGCATGAAAGCAGGTAGACACCTCTTTTGTGCACATCATCTCCTGAACAGTCTATTTGAGAGCTCAACGTCTGACAGATTTCTACCCTCAATAACCTTATTCAATTACAGAACAAATTAGCTAATGGCTTACAGAAGTTATATCTCACAAAGAGATATCAGGAATGCATGCATGCATTTTCTTTTAGAGCAAACATTATATCCTGCTGGATTCTCCTCTTAGTTGAACATGAGGTAAAACTCCTTACAGTTACAGTTGAAAAATCTGTTTGGTAATGATAAAAAGGAAAAAAAAAATCAATAATGCACAGTCATTTTCAGGATGAAAAATAAAGATTATTTGAGAAAATTTAGTCTTACCCACAAATTTCCATCCTTTCTTTTTTTGTTTTTTTCTCTGCACAGTTTCATTTCTGCTCTCAGTTTGCACCGAGGTGTAATGAGGTGGCTGGATACACCAGGTCTAAACATCACCTCTGGCACTGCAAAGTGCACAGAAAAAGCTTCTCCTGCACCCCTATGACACACCTTTTGCTTCCTCCTCTGCAGGGACTGTGGCTTTCTAAGGCGCAATGCAAAAAGCCAAAGTAAAACATGCTGCATCTCTGCCTTCACCAAATTTGTTTTATTCTTTTCTTGTCCTTTTTTTTAAAATCAAGATCAGTAAGAAAAATGGTAAATGGAGTTTTTGTAAGAGATGGTATTAATAAATCCTTATCCAATGGATAGGCACCACCATTTATTGCACTGCTGCTACAAACATACCATCCATATCTTACCCTCTCATTGAATGTCATCTCAGGTTCACAGAAAGTTTTGCAATTCAGAGCGTCAAAGAATATTTCATTTATATTCCTTCACATACCATCAAGCCCATTATGATGGCTGTAGTTTCTTTTTCCCAAAATACTTAATGAAGAGTGATTGGAGGGTGCAAGCAGTCGTTTTGCACTTGGACTTTGAAGGCTTGGTGTTGACCTGATTACATTGGGTTTCACGGCAGGATGTATCTCTGTTTGAGACAAAAGAGAGAGAAAGAGAGAGAGAAATGACATCTACTTGATTTTAAAATAAATAAAACAATCTATTCTACATATGAAATTTACTCTTGATTTCAGTGAAAAGAAAGTTCCTTCTGCACTTGTGTGTTTACAGGTCCTTGAAAAACACTTCAAACACAAGTCCCCATACCCACAGGTCCTCCTAAGAGAAATCTATTTCACTTTAGATTACCCAAGTTCAATTCCATAGTGAAGATATGTAAGGATTTGAGGTGGAAGAGCTAATAAATACAAAACAATCTGAAACAGGTGTGTTTATATTTTCCTACCCTTTTGGGTTTGTATTGAAGCTACACGCCCACCGGTTTTAGCAAGCAAGTAAAAGCATTTTTCTATAGTGAAACCTCCTCAATACCTCAAGCTATTCGGTATTTTCTGTCACACTAACAAGCTGTAAGGGATCTTCCCACACACAAGTCACAAGGTGCAGGAGTCAGGGAGCACTGCAGGCGTCTGCAGCTAAAAGTACCCCAAAACTGCAGTGGGAACACTCCCATACAGAGTCCTTACTGGGGAGCTTCAAACATCCCAGAGTATCTGTTTCATGGAGCAAGATTATTTTGGAGAAGGAGGAATAAAGAGGGTAAGAGGCAGCGAAGCACATCTGGCCAGCACATTTCAGGGCAGCAGCTGCTGTGCTTGACAGGAGCTGATACAGCTGCATGGAAATTTCTCAGTTATCTGCCAGATAAAAGTGGCAAAAGGAAGCTCAGTTGAATCTGCTGATCCCTCGCCAGGAACTGGCTGAACCAATTAACTAATTCCCATCACACATTTGGGTTCAAAATGCCACCTCTGTGTACGACCTTGGACGGACCCAAATTTGCGTGGGAAGTCAGCTGCCCGAGGGCAGGTCCCGGCCCTCTGACACAGCCGCGGGGCACCAGCTGCCTGCACTGCGCAGGTTATGAGGTGCTCACAGCCCAATTACAGCAGCCTCCCGATGACCCCAGGCAGCAGAAGAGGCTGAGAAGGTGAGGGCAGAGGGGCTGGGAGTCACATCAGCAGAGTCAGCTGCCCAAGGCAAGTGATATCAGAACACAAAAATTAAGTACTTTCTCATTTGCAGCCCAGGTTTACACCTCCTGAAAAGTGCTTATTTCTGCTTTTCTGTTTATAAAATGGGGCACGGAAACTGGGAACATGCAAAAGCTACAGCGAGGCCAGGTATCCAAGGAGGAGCCTCTCCAGCCTCTGCCATCCATGGCTATCGTTCAGGAGAAAGAGAAACCATTGCATGAAGTCAAAGCCCACTGCAGTAGCATGTTTTTCCTCCTTCAGGAATGCCCAAAGTCTGACATCCAAGTGCTTGCCCACCCTGCCCGGAGCACTTGGTCTCATGGCCTTGGCCAGGCTGTACTGGAACAGTGTGCCAGGAGGAGACAATGCCAACAATTTTCACACCGGAAAAGACTTTGCTTAATTGTTCACCACTGGTTTGGTTTGGGCTTGCAATCACTCTCTCCTAGCACGAACATCCTCCCACAAGAAGCTTTGAGAAACAAAACAGGTAAGAAAGAGCAGAGCAGAGAAATACACAGGCAAGTACTAGAACAGCAGAGACAGAAGGTAAAGGTAACCAGCCACATCAGGGCAGACCTGTAGATTTGACATCACCAAATTTCCCCCCACTTAATTAGATGAGAGCTTTTTACTGCCATTCACTGCAGTATTCATCTGCTTTTCATAGAGAAAAGATTTCATGGCATGTCCCATTTTTCTTGCTGTAGGGAACAAGCACCTCGTATTTTGCTTTTTTACTAAAATGGGAACTGAGGCATGCTTAATGTTACGAACATCACTGATTGCTAAGGCAAAACTTTAAACTGAAATAGAAACACTTGTGCCGCTTGCTGAAGGTAATTGGAATTTGCATTCTAAAATGTTCATTTAGCAATCTTTTCCAGTTTTCTGAAGGAAATGGTAGATTTCCAGGGCTAACAACACTAAAATATTATTTTATTTGCCAAAGAGCTCCAGCAGGAACCACAATAATCCCAGCAGTTGCATTAACATATGAGAACTCCATCTCCTTTCATCTACACCTATAGGAGAGGCAATTTTATATTTTCAGGGCAAGCAAAGAGTTGAGGAAGGAAGCATTTCCTTTCTTCAACTTGTCTTCAGAAGTCACTAATCCTCCATTAGTTTACCACAAAGTCTGTATTTTCTCTTTCTGCAGTACAGGACAGTAGCAAGACCAAGCTCTACAGTTAAGTTCTAGAAAGGAATTCAATTAAACGGCCAGGACAACTTCCCAATGGACTGAGTCCTTCCAGTGGGGGCCTTTACATCTTACTTCACTCCTCCTACACATATAGAATTGCTTCAAATATTTTATGCTTTAGATCAGCACTTTAGATCATGCTTTAGATCAGCACTTACTAACCAGCTGCCTCATCACACCTGAGCAGAGAAATGAGGTATTTCAGTGATTTTGCCTATTATCCCTTCATATTATTGTATTATGGAATAATGGTAATTAAAATCTTTTAATTACTGCTGCTCTTATCCTTGATCTATTGCCTAGCACTTCACTGAAAATCTTCTAGCCACCTGCACCTTGTGCTAACTCAAAAAACTGATTACAGCATTCAAATTATCCCATTACACATGTAACAAATAACCAGCGAGACACATTCTGAAATAAAAATAAAACAGGAGTAAGAAACAGTGTTTCAATAACATATTAGGAATCCATTTTATAAGACCAGATTGCAGCGTCACAAAAGTGAATAACAACGACAACACTAAAAACTTCTCCATTTCTGCTATGTCACTAGGGTGGAAAAAAACCAAACCCAAAGTAAACAAAGAGAAGCTGAAGTCTTCTACTGAGCCACCTCAATAAACATCCTGGATTCCGGAGAGGCTTAAGCAGCTGCACCTTTCTCTCACCTCATCTCCTCAACACGCATCCCAGCTGGAGGTGTTAGCCTGTTTTCCTCATAACTAGGAGATAATACAGGATATTTAATTAGCCAGGCGTTCACCTTAGGGGCTCTGTTGTAGAGAGCAGAGTGATGACTGAGGAGATCATAGGGGATTAGCCCCAGCTCTTGAGAGGACAGGGCCTAATTTTAATGCTTGTCCTACCTCACCTCTGGAACCTGCAGCCAAGATGCAGAGCAGAGATAAAGGGAAGTGATGACCCAGGATGTGCAGGGCACTGAAATCCTCTCTGCCTTACCAGAAAGGTTGAAAATAGTAGTGCCCTGAGACACACTGTTAATCGTATGCCAATAAATATCTGTGAGAACAGCACAACATGAATTTTAAAAAGAAAACAAATGCCTCCTATACAAGCTATGGCATGATATTTAATACTAATTTTTATGAGGAAAAAAAAATTGCAAGATTTACTTATTTACCGAAACATGCAAATAAACAAAAAAGATCACAAACAAACTAAACTAAAAAAATCCCACCAAGACACATGGCAAACAAAAAGCCATTTTCTAGCCATCCCTATAAAGCTAATTCAGGTGCATGTATTCAACTGCACTGAGTACACTTCATATCCCCATAAGACACATTATTTTCCTCAGCTGTAGTGAGATACCTTTACTTCCCATACAGTCAAATACTAAGCAGACTCCACAGATACCTGGCATATTTTAGCACTGTTAATCTTCTACCAGACCTTCATGTAAGTACACAAAATGCTGTCTGACACTGTTCATCCATTTACTCCCATTAAACCTAGACTTAGAATCCCAGAAGGATCAAGACAACTCCTCAAAGACCACATAACATGGCACTAAAAACATGTGGTGTCTTCTAAGTTTGCCCATGTTACCATTTCCTCCTTAGATGCACAGACAGGTCAGCTGGATGAACAATCCCCTGTCCAGCTGCTCCCCTCACAACCACAACTCCACCAAGTCAACAGAAGTAGTCCTTTCAATACACAAAACACACACAGCTGGGATGTCTGTAGGAAATTATCACAGGCTTTTTTCTTAAACTCCAGGGCAGGAGGAATCAAAATTCAGTGAGAATGGCATTAAGTCCTCATTACCCACATTCTTGAAGTTAGTATTTTGACAAAATTGATGTTCTGGAAGAACAGTTGTAACTACATTAATAGCTGATTTCTATTTCCGTAAGGCAAGACACTTACTGTTTACTTTGATCTAGTACAAAAAAACCTCCTGGTGATTGAAATTATGAGCAAAACATCTAGACTATCTCTACACTCAGCTTCAGTTCTGCAGAACAGGATTAATACACAGCAGAATTACTCACTGCTTCTCTGATCAATGGATTGATTTCTATATTCATTTGAGGATTAACAGCCTCTGGGTTACCACAATTCTTGTATGACTGTGCAAATATTCAATAGTCAGTGAGGGTTTCTTGCAAGGAATCACTATTACTAGAATTTTTCCTCTCCCCATTAACTTATGGGTTCAATGTCCTCTTGGCTGTGAACTCAGTCTACATTTCAGTAAACCTTTTTATCTTAGGCCATCAAATTACAGGGTCTGTGTCTTATTGTGGCTGAGGTCCCCTTCTTTCAAGTGAAAAGTACTATTGCAAATGGATTCAAAGGGCACAGTAGAGCAGCCCTGAGCATACTCAGTATCTCTCCTTTGAGCAGTTATTTTTATTTAGACAGACAATTTTTCACATTCTAAATTATGTCAGGTTTCACTCTGACACATTAAACCGGTATCAGGAGAACTTCTGCCTATATCCTGCAAGTTCAACCATGCAGTTTTGCAACTGCTAGTGGACCACCATTATTATTAATTTGTTAACTTCAGAGTTTTTTCTTGTTACTAACAGCATAAGTCTCTCTGTGCATACCAGATTATAAAGCTTCAGAACACACTGAATGTTTGTTTGGGTTGTTATTCTCTGGAGGCAGATACGCACCTAAATACCCAATGATACATGACAGTGGTTTTCTGGTGCTTTTTATCTTCAGAGGATTCCCAGCAAGTTCACAATGTCGATCTGCATCTGAGAATTTTAAAGAATAAAACTCAGTTTAAATATTTTACCATTACAAACAGATTTAGGACACACCAACCAGTTTCTGACTTGCATTTTTAACACAAATTTCTTTTTTTCTTTTAGCCCACCTTTTAGATTCTCCTTTTTTTCATCAATACTTCTAATCATGGATATTTAAAGGTAAGACATGTCCTCACTCATGCAAGTGATGTTATGATATTTTTTTGTTAAGTTTATGTAAATTTTAAAACCCGTTTGATTGTATTTTTTGCTTACAAAGTCTTTCTGGAGATAGTTAGCCAGGCAAATGAAACACCGATGAAAACGTGAGTACTAAAAGAAATGCAGTTTGTGCTATTAAAAATAATTTACATTGAATTCTTTTTTGCTTTCTACAAGCTTCTCTGCCTCTAAATGGGGTAATACAGAGGTAAGGATTTAAAGCTGGGACTACTGATTTTTGTCATACAATTCTTCACTGTAAACTTTTGAACAAAATGGTCAGTTATAACCAAGTATTACGGAGCTCGAAGGTCTCAAAGATTGTAACTTTCTGCTAAGTACATGAAAACCAGCAGTGCAGCAACTGCCTTAAATATCCTGCTGCTACTGTGAACACACAAGCAGAGATTCCATCCACGTGTCCTAAACACAAAGTGTTAACATAAAGAGGTTCATGGTTAGACAATGAAGTCAATCAACTTCAGGCAAAAATTCACAAGACACTAGGTTTCAGTAAATAATTTCAAGACTACTGGAAATATATATATATTTTTTTTAATTATTCAAAATGACTGGGTTATCTGTCTTCCATAAGCCCATAGAAATCCTCATATGGAGGTTACAGTATCCCTAGAACACGGGTATTTTGTTCTGGACAAAATTGCATTCATACGGTGATTGTACAGATCGAGAGCTCTCTCACATGGAATTAGTCCCCACAAATACCTACCTATATGTATTCCTTTCTTTGCACATGCAGATCCTCATTTTCTAACGAGTTTTACAGGAGGGACACATTATAAATAGATTATAATTGCAACTCCACCCTGTGTTTCACCAAACTCTTCCTGTTTGCTTCATTCCAGCACACAAGAGAGTAAATAGTAACAGGAAGAGGATAAGACACCGTATAGAACAATTTACAATCCCTTTATCTATTCTAATCTAGATCTGTGCAAAAATCATGAAGTTCATGAATGCACAGCAGTGACTGGAATAAGTATTTCAGATGTTCAAGATGTTTTCAGTGCAGCAGACAAAGCACAACTTACTTTAATAAACTAAGGAATCTACCTGAAATTCTGGAAATACCAATGGGTTTCAAAGGTACCAGAGCCCTAATGCTGAGTACATGAAGTACTTAACTATTTTTTCTTAATCACAAAATATACCATGTTCAAGGGAAAAGAAAAAATAAAAGCACAAACCTGGTGCCTGGAATATTTTTAATATTTCTGAAATATTTTAAGTGGTGGAGCAGAATGTTGTGTCTCCACTGACTCCCTCAGTAAAACAAGCAGAGGCTATACAGTATTTTATAGTTACTCTGAGAACAGCAAAGCATCACCTAAGAAGTAATTAGCATGAAAATTTTCCATCTACGTGTCTTCACTGTAAAAAAAAATATTGAATCATGGAGTATTAATATGCTGCCTGGGAATACATACTGCAAGGAAAGCACAATTTCCATGCTTGAGATAAAGCATGTTCACCAAAGGCAAGTATTCCAAAGCACACCTATCTATTGAAACAGTAAAGTATGTTTAACAGCAGCAAACTTTGATCCACAATAAGGTGCTACCATAAAAAGTATAATAAAGTTTATGATCTTTATGCAGAACTCAGAGAAAAACACAGAAGTTGGATTGTGCATCACGCTCAAGTGTAAAACCAGAGAATAAAATTTGGGTAGGAAGTTATCAAAACTCCCAAAATTTAAAGCAAGTCCTAAAATCAAATACGAGCTTTTATATGAACAATAAAAATCTTAGTAAGATCAGTGAAATAGTGGAAGCGATGAGAAAAAAATACATTTATAACAAGAAGGAATCTTATACTTTTTAGTATATTTTTCAAACACAGCAAAAGCAGAATGTGTGCTGGTGTCTGTAGCAATAGATTATGAAGGTGTGAGGCAAACACACAAGAAAGATCAAAGCACAGCAGAAAAGTGAAATGCATTCTTTGCAAGTGTTCATTGCAGAAGCACTTCAAGAAGCTCAATTCCAAAATACTTTTACGAGGAAAGTGTGAAAACTGAGTCACAATTAAGTGTCCATAGGAAATATTTCAAAACAAACTGGTTAATGAGTAAAACCAAGTTACCAGGACCAAGTGGAATTCATCCAAACTGCTGAGCAGACATGCTGCTGGTATTTAATGAATGCTCAAATGGTCTTGGTTCAAGGGAAAAAAACAGGGCAAATGTGCTAACATTCTTCAGTAAGTAGGTCTGCAGAGTGGCAAAAGGTTGCATTACTAATAGAGGCACACGGTTAAATTTGGAAACATCAGGGGAGCCAACAAAGACCTTGGAAGGGAAAACAAGTTTAATGTGTCCTCATTACTCAGCGGTGTGTCCTTGCAGCAAGAAGGACGACGGCGCTCTGGGCCACACGCGCGCCCGGCAGGGCGGGGGAGGGAGGTCACCTCTCCCCTCGGTCCTTGGGAATACAACGGCCAGAGCCCATGCTCAGCTCCGGGATCCCCAGCACGGAACAGATCCAGGCACGCTGGAGCACGGCCGGCTGATGGAGACTCACCAAGCTGACTGGGTGCTGGAGTTCAGGACATACAGGCACTGGGGAAACTGGGTCTGGGCAGCCTTGAGACAAGAAGGACAAGAGGACACCTGGTTGCCACCTGCAGCCTCCCAGCAGCAGAGCGCAGAGACAACTGAGCCAGACCCTTCTCAGAGGAACACAGGGACAGGACAACACACTGTTCCTGTCTGTGGCAACAGCCAGGCCAGGAGACAGGAAATTGTTAGATTTAAGGATAAGATTATTTACTCTGAGGTTGATCAAACACTGGAGTAGGTGCCCAGAGAAGTCGTGCAGTCTCCATCCTTGGAGATACAAAAAGCTCATCTGGACAAAAGGCCCGTGAGTACATGAACCTTATGCAAGAGGTGGGATTAGAGACCTCCAGAGTCCCTTCCTATTTACATGTCCCATAAACCAGTAACTGCCAGTCTCATAGGTCTGCCAGACCCTCTGAGGGGACAATGACATGTCCACACACAGCTGATCTGGCATCCAACCTGGCAGTTCAGTGAGCTTTTACCGAAGTGTGTCACCAAAGATCTCTGCTGTCCAGCTGTTCTAGGGTAAAAGAGGCTTTTTCAGGAATTAGCACCTTATTAAACTAATTGTCTGTGTAATCTCCAAATGATCTGTGCTGTTCAACATATAAAAGGGCAGGAAAAGAGGTGATCAGAGAGTTAAAATTTCCTGATAACAAATTTCTGAGCATAATCAAAGCTAAAACTGATAGCAATGGATAGCAGCAGTATCAAGCAATGCATGTAAATGAATTCTGAAGGGGTCAAATAACAGTAATATATATCTATAATGATGACTTCTACACCATCATAAAGCAGAAGAGTATTCATGGAGTAAGTGTCAACAGCTTTCTAAAAATACCTAGACAATTGTAAAAAGAAATCAAAATCAGAATGTCACAAATTATGATGAGAGAAAAATAGAAAACATGTGACTTTCTAAAATTACAGGAAATCTGCATCTTGAAGTGCACATAATTTGGGGCACCATAACCCTAAAGAGAATACAGCACAACTAGAAAAATTCTAGGAAATTACATTACAAACCAGAGTGTGAAAACATTTTTTATGAGGCTTTAAATATGCCAGACATGATGACTGATATGGGTATTACAGAGGTGAATGAATTCAGTAATGCCAAGAAGAAGATAATAACAAATGAGGCTGTGCTTTTAGATATGAAAGTATTTTCTAATTATTTCCTTTTATAAAAAACTAATTTGTAGGTCTCCTAAGCTTAGAGAGACTCTCATTAGCAAGTTATTTCTCTTTGACATTCCATCACATCTCTGTCGAAATGCAGATTATCTAATGAATGTACTGTGCTCTATGTATTCCCTGAATTGTATCCTTCTTAGAAACTTTGGAAAAAAATAGTATGCTGTCAATTATTTTGCTGGCTATTAAAATCTGGCACAAATTGTATTCAAAGATAACGACAGAGAAAATATTTTCATCCTAGATGCAGCTAAAAGCTCTTCCATAGCTATCAAAATCAAAGATGCAAAACATAGTTTGTGAACTAACACCCATAAATGTTACTCAATTCAGATGAATGGGTAGTTGTGTCAGTAAAATACAAACTCTATGCTTACAAAGACAAATCAGTAACATTTTGCATATTCTACTGTTTTCTCTCATCTTTGTTTCATCAAACTAGATCACTAGCAAGTACTGTGTACCACATTTGTAAATAAATCTGAGGATTTAAACATATAAGTTTTCATCATGATTAGTACCCATTTCCAGATAACTATATATATTATACAGATAATATATTACCATGCACTGAAAACATTTTGACAATCATGTCTACACAGACAGCATGTAGTTATCCAGATTTAAATTACTATAATTAATACATATAATCACATTGATAAAGCTATATCCAAGCGATGGAAAAAAAAAGAAAAATCCCTCAAAAGTCTCCCTGTGCTGAAGCAATAATGTTTACAGACTCATGGCTCACTGCCAGGCATTTATCAACCTGCCTGTGAGCTGCAAACAGATCCAATCTCATCAGTGACTGCTGAGAAGAATGCTCACTTTGCTTTTCTCTCATTAAGAGACCTTCCCCAGACAGGATGGTTTTGCATAACTTTCTAAAAAAACATGCAATATATTCAGACTAAAAAGGAGGTAGTGCATGAGATTCAGACCATGAGAATTTCATCTTACCAAAGCAGTTCACCAATTCTAGTTATTCCTGAAAAACCATCAGACAAGTTTATTGTTACCAACCACAGTGAGTCTATTAAGTTCAGGCAGAACAAAGTTTGAGCTTTCCATGATGGGCTGTGCTCCTAGCAGGAGGTACTCTGCCTTCTCAACCTCCCCGTGGCCATCCCGAGATTGAACTGGGACGTAAATGCATCATCTCCACTACCTCCTGCTGGCATCTGAGCAGGGGTCATGCTACAGGCTTCATTAATGAGCAAAATCTAATCCTCTGCACTATCTGAAGGAATAAAGAACAACGAATAGGAGCTTGTTTTCTGCCAGAGGATGTAATGGGCTGAGGGAGAGGATGTGGGTGGAAGTACAACAATAGAAAATGCTCTGTCAAAACCTGGTCTCACCCAAAAGATTCTTGGGCTTTAGGTAATCATTCTCAGAGGCTTCCGTGCTCCTCCAAGACAACTGACGTACCTGCAGATGCATTCAGGTACACAGGTGGAATGCAAAAACCAATTTATTTTAGGAGTGAGCTCTGACAAGCTTGTTCAGACAGTCTTTCACAGATCTGATCAGTTTCATTTACAACCTGGCACTTCAACAAATTGCACAAGACTAAGCGGGCATAAAACCTGGTACGCAGCTGGGATAAGCACCCTCCTACCAAACCTTCTGTCTCCAGATTTTATGGTTTCTGAGTGTTGTTATGGTGCCTAGAGCAATATAGGTGGGAAATGCAGTTACATTTTCAAGAACTGGTTTGGCACACACAGAGCCAGGTGAGTCTGACAAAGCAGCCAAGCAGCCCGTAGATTCAGGTTTCAGCACACCAACATGGAAAACAAATTCCAAATCAGTTCTTGGGCATTGTAACCACCTCATGCCACATCACATCATGGGTGACCTGGTACTCTGGCCAGGTTATTAGCTAAGCATGACTGTAACATTTCTAACACCAACACAGATATTCATTCAATACTGTAATTTCATTGGATTCAGCAAAGGAAATCATTACTGCTAATTAAGTATCTTGTTTGAAAATCTAAAAATTATTTGCTTCAAGATAACCTTAGAAAAGGATTCAGGGTATTCTCAGTAAAAGAGAGACTATTTAGTTACAACATTAAAATTTACAGAGTGCACTGAGAACAGGTCACCAGATGTTAGTACAGGAATAAAACTCAGAAACATCTTTTTTCTTTACTTACTTTTTTGGCTTTACTAGAGCAAGAATACAACAATGACAATGCAGGTAAGAGCACTGTAATGACTCCACAGAAAGAAAGATTGCCAGAAACAGAACAGGGATTGTGGGTATGTGTTTGTGTACAGAGAAACGTGAGTTAAATTAGTTGAGGTATAATTTGGTTCCACCATTAGAACATTATTTTAATGCTGTGTTCAAAAACCATTAACAATTGTGACTTTTTTTTTCTTCAACCTATGTTAGGTCTAATCAGGAAGCATCAGAATTCAAAAACACAAAATTGCAAGGTCCGAAATTTGCCTTAAGTAAAAAGAATAATGAAAGAAAGAGACTACAGGGAAAACAAAAAAAAAGTCTTTCTACTCTTGCTGTTAATCTGATGCAGAACTTTTTCACCCAAAGAAGAGAAAACACTCACAGCACTCCCAGTCTGAAGCAAAAATGACTATTTCCTGCTGAAAAGCTCACCTTTTCAGTCCTCTATTTTAACATTGAACACGTGTTCTAGTATGATGATTAACAGTTGGATGAAACCTTTTTCTTCCGTTTTTTCTTTTCCTTAAAAAAAATTTTCACATTTTGAAATTTTTTTACTGCAGTGAGTGAGAAGAAATAGGGATATGGATAAAAAGATATAAGGTTCAAGTGAACTTCTCAATTTTCCTCCATGATTCAGCAGAAACATAAATTTAAAGGTACAATACCTTTCTCTCAGAAAGTAATTTTTATTTTGGATTGAGGATTAAAAATATATTCTTAATCCAGCCTTAGACACACTTCTTCCATGAAGAACAACTCATTTTATTCACACAGTGGACACACGGTTTCCTGAAATCTGAAAGTTGCTCCTGACTTGCATAGATTTAAAAGAAGAAAGAAAATGGCCAAAAGAGCAACTAAAAAATTAGACAAGGACGATGAACAGAAATATTCAGCAAATTTTGGAGGACTGCAGAAGTAGGTGAAGAGTTTGCATATGTGTAATGGCTGGTCTTAAAGTACATAAAGGGAAAATAATTATTCAAAATCAGATTTTAAGCCTCCACGGAGTAAATTTCTCATAAACAACGCAGACATCATCTGCATCCCAGATAAGTATGCTGGGAAAACATTTTGTGTTAGTCTAGTGAACATGGTTATAAACCCCACATCTAATAATCTTAAAAGTTCTCTTCAATTCTAATACAATTGAGAGTACAATGAGCCAGCATGGCTCATCCTGGAATACCAAGCATCTGCTCCAAGAATTGTATCTGTGGAAGACAGGGAAAAATAGCCAGACAGTGTGAACAGTAAAACAATGTGCTTGGTGCAGATAAAAACGCTGTTGAAATATTCAGTGACTGTGCAGCAGAACTTACACACATAGGCAGGTGAAGAGACCTACTGCTGCTATCTACAAAAACCCATAGCCTTGTGTCATACTATTACAAATTCATCAGGTCTTTATATTTTGGCTATGAAAAGAACAAGCATAATACAGAACTTTATTCAGAACTAAAATTTAAAACTGAAACAGCGAAAACCAAAATGATGCAACTATGATGTAATAATAAACATGGCTGTCACCACCACGGGATTGTCACAGTGACAAAGGACTGCATTGCACACCACATTTAAATTCTTATGAATCCCCAGCTCCTGATTCTTTGACCAACCCCACTGAAAAAAAGTACAACATGTACAGATCTATAGGTTCTGCTCAGCAAAAGAATAAAAAAAACCATAAAAGCACACTTTCATTCTGCATAGGAGGAAGCACTCATGTCATGGCATTGATTTTCCCTTCCTGCCCCCTATTTTTGTTAATGTCAATTTTTGAAAGCGAATGACGTAATAGTTATCCCCTTTTTAATAAATTTGAAATGTTTCCACAGCCTAAGATCTGTTCAAGGCAACCAGACTTTATCCAACGCGTCGGTGATATGCTGGACAAATGAAAAACAAAAATGAAAAGCAAAAGCGTATAGACAAGAAATGTTTATTGAAAAAGAAAATAAAATTAAAAGACAAAAATGGGTGGGAAGCACAGCACACAGAACTAAGAATTAAAAAAACATCTTACATTCTGCCTTAATGGCAGCACAGTTAATAGGGACAAAGGGACGTCGTGCTGCCTGCCGCAGCCGGAGGGTATTTTTGCAGACCTGACGGGCCAGTTTTGTCCAACACGTGGTGTGGAGAAAGAAAGCCTGACGTGTTTTCACTGCTGACTTTGGACTGCCAGTGTTACGGACTGGAGTGCCCTGCGTGGCCTGCCGGGACAGGTGAGTCCGGACATGCGATTCCTACGGGAAGGAGCAAGGAGAGAGAACACACAAATCTCAGTCACAGCACTCAAACACCCACAAGTTGGACAAACTCGCCAGAACAATCAAATGATATGTCTAAGCACTAGACAAAAAACAGGCTTATGTAGGAAGCTGTAAGCCACAGAGCAGAGAACTCTGTTGAGAATGGATATATAATGCCATTCTAAATGAGATACTTCATAGTCAATTTAACATTTCACAGATAACACACAATTTGACTGGCAAAATGACATTTGTACACCAAAAATGCAGGAAGTGCATGTTTGTTTATCCAGGATGTAGTCATATAAAGATATGGCACGGTCTGAGCACAGTACAGTTCTATTTAACACAGGAAAAGGATTAATAAACTGAGTTTTGTAATACCAAAGTTGAACACATACATAAAAAAACCATTCCATTAAACAATCAAATCACAGCAGTCTTGTGAAAGCACCATATTTTCTTTTAGAGAAGTTTATCTGCACAATCCTACCTCTGCAGGTTGGCTGGAAGACAGTTTATCTTCATCTGTCTGTGTGGGCATTTTCAGGCCACCATATTTCTTCCAATAAATCCAGCAAGATGCACACAACCTACATTGCATATTAGGAGGGCCCCAAGAATACCATTGGTGAGACTGTGGAGCTAAGGAGGAGAAAACAGCACAGGTGAACTGGTGCAGGCTACATTCACTACAATAAATCCAAATGCTGTAATAGATGGCTATATATGGCCATAATATATAGCAGTATCAGAGCATTGCATGGATAAATACTTAATACATTTGACACAGACAGTGAGAACTTGAAATGTTAGCTGCTTTATTTTTTTACAAAAGCACCATAGAAGTCAACTCCAAGTGCTTTTATCATAAATTTCAAACCAGGGACTTTGTATTGCCAAGAAGAGATTTTCTTCCGGAGGACTACCAGAAAAAAAACCCCACTATTTCTAATCTCACACTGGAAGACAGGCTTATTAAATTGGATTTTATATCTACTCTCATATAACCTCTGCTGAGGGCTGCTATTTCAAGAAATCCAACAAAAATTATCAGAAACACACAAAATACTAGAAAGAAACAATAGCCCTCCCCATGCTCCCCAGCAACAACAGAGGGGGGAAAAACACCCCAAAATCATTCAAACAAACAAAAAAAAAACCAGCTCAAAAATCCTGCAGCTTTAAAGGAAAACCAAAAATAAATTTGAATTTAGCATTCTGAAGGCAAAGGAATAATATATTAATGCCATAATTTATACTCCCTAAACTTTCTGTACTTTATGAATTGCTAAAAATAAATCATGAAGTAAATTGAATACTTTAATTAATATACTGAAGGCAGCTCTAACTTTAAAGTTATTTCTGCCACAAAAGTAATTGCAAATTATCCTCTATCACATGCAAACAAAAGTACATACACGTTTTTAACAGCACATATTAAGATTAGCCCAAACTCTTCAGTCATTAAAAAAAAAAAAATATTTACTTACTGTAGCAGCTTTCACAAGCCCGACCTATTACTGTGGCTTGTGCCTGGTAAGAGGCTCCCATTGCTCCGTTGACTGCAGCAGGTTTCCCATTATTGCTGGATATTTGATTGGGATTTGGTTTATTGCTTTAAATAAATTTAAAACAAAAGTTGAAAAAAAAAGTGGTTTTACTAATTGGTTACTCAAAATGAACACAAACAATCTAATTCTGGAAGGCTGATGTGTGCTGACACCTATAAAATCTTCCCTAAACAACAAGACTAATTTTGGTACTCTATTATTTTCAGCATTGTAAGAGAATTGCTATGTAAAGAGCTGCTGTGATACTCCAATTCACAGCTCTTTAGTGTGCTCACATGGTCTAAGCTACTTGGCAAGCTCATAAAAGACCAAGTCTCAGGGTCAAAGCATTAACAAAAATCTGAAACAGCACAGAATTTAAGAAGGTGGTTCTAGTCAACAGATAAGGCTTTACAAGTCAAGGATGGACTTTGGGTGAAGTATAACAAGTAAGAGTAGTAACAGTGCCTGTAGTATTACAAGGTTGTTCGCCCTAGGAAAGGGTCAAACAGCCTCCAGCCTGAAAAAGTACACACCTTCCCACCAACTGCAGCAATGCAAATGTCTTGCAACCCTGGCAAAACTCACCCATATAATACCAGGTTGTTCTGTCTGGGTTCTCTTCTAAACTACTTCCTCTCTGAGAAGGCTGAATAACTGTTTTTGGATACTTCTGTATGGCTTTTTTAATATTATTATACTATATCATTCTTGCAATTATTGTAACTACTGATACTTCTGTGAAGTAGGACTTTACAGGTCAATTAATTCAGAGAGCATTAATATACTCCTCACTAGGTTAAGTGCAATATTTCCAGAGTTTCAACTTTGTGAGCCTTAATTACCCTCAATACAATGCAAGGCTGGATACATTTATTCCTAAGATGATTATTTGTTACTTTAGGTAGCATAAAATATATTGAAGAAAAGTTAAAATGAGAGTTGAAGAAACCTTTGCTGTATCAAGTCTATTTCGAATGCCAACAAGTCTGTCTCCTGTCTTTTTCACTATATCCAGCAAGAGATAATTTTACAATGTCCACATATTCTTTATCTTGGGCTCAAGGTACAAGAGAAGAGATCGAGAGACAATTAAGTCTTCCACACTACGATCTGTTGTTTAGTTACCTTCCAGAAAAGCCGTGAATTGAAAGGCACTCTCTGGAATTAAGGACAGAACCTTGCATTTACAGGAAATACCTAATGATCAAGTTCAAAAAGGTACTCAGCTCTGAGAATCAATTCTACTCAGATTTCAAACTCAATAAATTAGTCTTGAAGCACAGCATTTAACAATCCACTTCCCCATGACTAGCCCAGATTGGGCAGGTATCAAAGACTTGAGAAGTCCTACCATCCCCTTACTGTTGACTAGGGATTTTGTCTTGAAATGGAGGCAAAAGACAGGCAGTAAGATAAAAATGCAAAAAATCCCACATTTCGAAACACATTTTGTCATCCAATACAGCTGGTCCCTACTGTGAACATATTGAAAATCCCAAATTGTCTACATGGACCAAGGAAATTAAATTGAAAAAGCGTAATGTAAAGACTGAGCATCTCATGGTTTTCCTAAAGCAGCCACTTCTCTGAGAAGGGATGGGAAAACTCATCCTAGAGTTTTTAGCTTTTTTTTAAACAGTGTGACTTATTAGAGATGTGAGCTTCAAAACTCACAAAATTTGTTCAGAGATAAGATTAAAATAATTAATTTTACAGTCTGCTGCTTTCATTGTTACATCTGTTAAGGAGAGAAAAGTCAGTATGAAATATGGAAATGAAACTCTACTGTATGTAATTTATACAAGTCATCAAAAATCTTTGCAAAGTACTTCCTTTGGTATTACATTCTTCTGTTATACAAACACTCATAACAATGGGAAGTCCATATATGTGTAAACTGAGTATACCCACATAAAGCTTAGAAAAAAGTGATTTGTAAACCTTTCTCTTGTCATAATATTGAGGAAATTATGAATATGAAGGAGGGATTTTATCTTTTTTTCTGCAAACAACATGTCAACAGAAGCAGATATAGCATTGAGTTTAAATCTAAAAAAAATACGTATCAAAAACCCCTCAGAAGAAAACAAGATTGCATTAACAGGACTTGGTCAAAGATAGAAGATCTGGGGCTATGTGCTGTCTTTAATTTACAGCCAGAACATCTCTTGTCCCTAGATGAAGAACAGATTTTATCAGCCAGATAAAACTGTAATGGCAAATTATCTTATTTTATTTTATGTAACTATATTAACAACTGCTTCTGTTTTGAAAGATTGCATTTACACAAATATGGCTACAGGGATTTGGAAGAGATTATTTTGGAAAAACTACTTTTTAAATGATAAAGCTCTTCTTGCATGTGAACAGTCAACACGTAGCATTCGATCAGCTTTTGTACAACTTCTCATTCCAGACAAAAAGATTGGAGGTCAAAGACAAAGGGATCAGTTAAGTATGAAGGTTTCACTTAAGACAAGAGTTTCTAGCATTTTCCAATTATATCTCTGCATATAACAAATTCTGTGAAATAACCATTAAAAAGATGACTAGGAAAACACCATGCATGTAACTGCATTTTACTGTTTCAGTTTTACCTGTATATGACTCAAAAAAATTACTTTGTTGTTATACTCACTAGGTGGGGATGTATACTTGTTTCAATTTACTTTCTGCTTCAGCTGCTTTCAGACGTTTCTAGTTGAAAATTAAACACATTAAAATATTTTATTGTATTAAGGCATGAGATTTTGTAAAACTGCAAACAGTCCATCTTTAAATTATTTCTATTTTGTGATTTCACAAGAGCTTCCAAAACAAGTGTTGAAATCTTCAAGATGAAAACCATGAAAAACAAGTTCTCCATTTTTACTATTAGTTTGAAATCATAATATACTGTCCTTCCCAGTAAAACTCACAGGCCTTACATATGACAACAGAACCATAAAAATGACAATTACAGTGTACATAAATTACATCTACAAAAACATGTACAACATTGTGGCTACCTCTCATTGCAGAATTAAGTAGAAACTAGATGAATGAAATTGTGTAGGAGCATCAGTCACGTAACAAAACTTCTTGTGTGCTCTGTCCAGCCTGAGGCTGGGATTTTACAACACAGTACAAGGAACAGCAAAGCCCACTGGCTCTCAGAAATAACTAAACACCTACTAGCATTAAATGCCATCAAAACTGTGGCTCAGGAACATCACAGTAACAGGACAGCTGTACTACTGTCATAATAGTCTGAATTTACTAAATCACTACTTTCTTCATACTTGCAACAAACTCAAACCATTTTGCATTTCTATAATGTAGAGAAGTTTTAGTTATCGCCACATATTATGCAAGTAACTAAGACAACGGTTTTTTCAGCAGTGGCCCAAGAAATACAGTGTTCAGATGTCTACAGGTTATCCAAAATATTTGTATGTAAAAGATTAAGAAAAAGCATTATTTCTCTGCAATTTCTGTACTCAAGACATTACTTCTGTTCACTTGATAGAAAAAAAAAAAA
>VZRS01007674.1:1022199-1098477 GCA_013398055.1 Ifrita kowaldi
GTAAGGAATGCAATTTAACAATTGCTTTCCTCCTTTATTTACTAAGGTGAATGATATACTGCCTTCTAAAAAAATAACCATGCAATGCCATTTCAGTATAAGCTGTATTTGTATACATTAAAACTATGGCTAACATTGCTCTCTAAACGCAACAGAACATGGCACAGCTTGAATTCACACTGACATACCAACTTTTAAGTACCAAGAGAGAGGAAAGGATGCAGAAAAAAACCTATCAATAGTTGCAGTTTCTAAGATGAAACCTCTGCCTGTTGAAATTTAGAGACAGAACTGGTAAAAGCTGGAAGTTGAAACTGAAAATATTTAGACAAGAAATAAAGCACCAGTTTGTAACAAATCCCTGAAGCAATGTAACAAAGAGAGCTGATGCTTTACCTGGAAAAAAAATTTACATCTTCAACAGTATTTCAAACAGGTCTTACAGACTGCATTGCAGAGGAGGTCAAAGTACACTAACCCAGATTTTCACCTGGGGTCTATTGCTTTAAATGAGCTAGCATTGAAACTGAATGTTTGTGGGTTTTAAGAACATTTGCTATGAATATCAACTTACAAATATCCCAAGAAATGACTATTTCCCTAAATTAGTACTGTTTTCAACAGTGGAAATAAATACCTGAGAGGCAAATATAATTTATTGTTGCAGTAGAGCAATTTAGCTACCATTTAATATGTTCTGTCTTTTCTTCTTACAAAGTCTCAGTAAAGTCTTTTTGCATTGAATCAGACTTTTAAGGAGAACAGCACAAACAACTTTTCATTCAGCAGAATCAATCAATCAAAACCTGGCCTTCCTCAAACGTTCCATATAATGTAGTGGTCACGAGAAGTGCCATATCACCAAGAATCATTACCCAAGGCCTGAATTAATTTTGCTACACAAGTTCAGAGAACTTTAACATCTCTTCTCTTCGACTTGAAGGGAAGATATACTCAAAGTAAGGTGGCAGCAGTATCTCCACTGTCATTAAATCACCATATTTATAACCAAGCAAGAATAACATTTAGTAACAATTATGATAAAGAAACCTTTCTTATGCCTGACACAATACATCCAATTCACACAAAGAAATAAAGATAATTAAAAGCAAATTTTCATATTAAATCACCCCAATCTAGAACTCAGACTCTGTATTTTAAGATTCAAGTATGTGCATCGACCTTTTTCATCTTCCCATTCCCACCAGCCTCCCTACCCCTCGAGCATGAGATTTAGAGGAGAATGACTCTGATATTGCCACTTCATTACTGGATGCATTTTCTCCCTGAAATGCATTCAATTATCACTGCTTGTTCTTTTTCAACAATTCCTACAGATACTATTTTTACTGGACTGTATTAATTTTTACCATTGTGCAAAAACTAAACAAGGGCATGATGAAGTCTGATCCCTTCTTAGGAAGGATTACAGAAATGTTAACCAGGATAAAAATCAGGCATTTGGCCTACACTGGTTTTGTTATTGATGATCACATAGGTGACCCTGAAAAAACATATCGAAAGCATTTGATCCTGAGTGTATTGCCACGGTCTGAGTAGGATGTAAGTTTATTTAGTTACAAGTAAAACACAGGCATTTACAAAAGCATTCAAGTTGCAGATAACCATAAAGCCTATGTGTTTTCTTGTAAAAACCCTAATCCTCTGAAAGGATATGTAATCTTAAACATCACACATCTTGATCTTTGTAGCAACAGAATCATAATAGAGCTCTAGAGAACTACAAAAGGAATCTTAGCCTTTCACCAGCCACTTCAGAGCAAGTATTTCAGAAAAAAGTCACATTTTATCTGATTCCTAAAGATAATATTGCCCAATCATTAAGAGTTGACAAGATGCACAGCAAATCTCTGCTGGCAGCACCTTTCTAGCATAAAAATTAACAGTGAAAAAAAAGTGTTAAAAGTGAAATGAATGGTGACAAACCCAGAAAAATATGCCTTTATGTGGAACATATTATATTTGTATTATCCATAGAACTAAAAAGTCCTAGTGATAGTCCAAGATTCTACTATGTGGTAAAAGACCTTTCCCTTACTTTCCAGGCTCTAACCAGATGATGTAGAAACAATTTCAAATAAACCAGAACAACCTAAAGCAATCATCCTTCTGATACATTTAATCTGAAACAAGTCTAAAGATCCATCTAACTACAGCTGTAGTTACATCAGCAAAAAAAATTATTTTCAACATGCTGTTCATAACATCACCATCAATTATGTGGCAAGCAAAGGAGCTACAAGCATAAACATTAAATCAGAAATTAAATTAGAATATTTTAAAGTATTTTGTGTCTAAACCAAGGATTAAATGTACAAAGAGTACAATATATAAAAAAGCACCAACACTGAAATTTTGCCTAAACTTGCTAAAAATATCCCAGTATTGGTACCCAATATAATCTTAACATTTTTGCTCCAGAGCAACCCTAACAGTTGAACATCCAATCAGAAGGATGAACACATGGTCTCAATTTTGAAATGCTGGTAATGCCAAAGTAATGTTTTGTCCAGGAGTACCAATAAAAGGTTCATAACACCAGCAGCCATTTTAACACAATGTATTTTTGTGCATCCTTCAGTCCCATGGCAGAGCTTCCCAGCCTAAAGCATTTGCTCTGCAGCCCTTTTCCTTCTAATCCCCTGCTGAAGTAGCAACCAGGAATCCCATTGCTTCAAACCAGCATACAATACAAGTGGCTTAAAAAGCTCCTTACAGCTATGGGATGTACAGCAGGCATCAGAGGATTTGACAATGCAGCCTGTAACAGCACAGAACCACTGGTTTATACCCCAAAATATTACCTTAGGCCTCTCATCGTACATCTTTTCAAGAAGACAAACAGATTTTTATGCTTTAACAAGATCACATTTTTTAAAGAATGTCTCAGATTGGTTCATTCTGAAATAGTCATTAAATTACCTGCTGCACATATCTGTCAGTGGTTTTCCACATGTAGTAATACTCAATGATGCTAGTCAGTGACTTCCAAGGGAGCTGAAAAACATTTGTTACAAGTTAAAGCAGTTCCAAGAAATTGCAATGTCCATTTCTTGTGAAACACGTTAAAATCAAGTATAGTTGAGACAAATACTATAACCTGTATTAACATATTAAATTACATTAGAATCCATATGCAAACAAACACATTGCAATTAATAATACACAACCTTTCCTTACAGTTAACAAGTATGCAGAATTACAATATCACACATCCAAATCTAAATGTAATTTATTCTGTTTAAGCCATATGGTTAAACAAAATGATCAAAACAGAATGCAGATTTCAGTCAGGAAACACAGAAGGTAATATCTCTATTATAAAGTGTGTCAGATGGAGAATAACATTAGGACTAAAAGAAATCATCTTGACAAGACTGTGTTCGGGTCTCATGATAATTTTGCTCTTAAAAAACACAAAGGATACCATACTTAGTTCACAGATTTTTCATGTCCCATAACAACTCAGCTGCTCATACATTACCACTAGTTTTGCATAAACTCCCACATGCTCTGAACCATTATCAAGAAACAAAAGGATGTGAGGGACAAATGTTACCCTGAGCAACAAGAGTGATACTGACAATAAATATTTCACAAAAATCTCTGTACAAACAAGGCACATTTGATAACGACAATTATTTTGGGTGCCCACGTTCATCGGTAAAATAAAAATATATGAACCTAAGTGTAGGGGAGAAAATTAAACAACCATTTTTAATTATCACCAAATAATCTATTGAACTCCACAAGGTCTTTCTATAATGTAAATTTTGATGTCTCATCCAAAATTCAAGCTATTTTTCTTCATAATTTGGAAACTTTACTAATTTGTCTATTATATTTTCTAGAGGCATGCATTAATGCAAATATTATCTGCTTTCTAGAAATGAGGATGATGTTTAGGAGGTTCCAGAAAATACAGGTGTGGAAACTGATCTTTCCTACCTTACTGACCCCACTAGGCAGCTTTCTGCATGTCTTAAGCCAAAAGAATAGTTTCCTGCACCTTTAGTTAAATTCCTAAAACACCAGAGGAACACCTTCTCAAACTGCCTCTCCCTGCATGCAGGACCTCACTAGTTTTTTAAGCTGCTTGATTCAGGTTCAGCGTTAGAAGTGTTCCACAGTGTATAAATCCCCGAACATTTGCATTTGACTCAAACGTAGCAGTGTATGAAATGCATATGCTGATGTCCCAATAAATAAAAACACATTTCAGGTTCTTAAAATCCTTTTGCTTTCTCAGGTAAATTGTGCCTTGAAAGAAATCTTCCCCCAGAAAGTCCAGTGACATGAAGATATGTTTGGTGTGAGGTGACAGATGAAATGACCCTCAGTCTCCAGGTCCACATTCCCCCTGGCATCCAGGTGAAATGCTGTCACCCCAACCGCCTGCCATTGCCAATTAGTATATTTTAACATATCCAGATTTATTTTCCTCCCTGAATACTTTTAACAAGTTCATGCTACAAATGTTTGCCATTTCTCTAGAAAATACTTTATTCTGTTTTAACTATGACTGTGACACCAGTATGTTCATTCACTCTTGCAAGCATCTACAAGATAATTAAGATGCTTGGACCAAATAACTGCAATCCTTTTGCACTTTGATTCAAAACTTGGAAAACCAGTTTGACAGACTCAGTATGGATAACCTGCATTCCATTTACCTATGCACTTAATGCACTGAACTGCCAGTGAAGCTGTCAACAGCCACAAAATAACATATTGTCATTAGCAAATTCTGTTCTTGAAAGAAGTAAATATGCTCATCTGCATAACATTTTTGCAGGAGGAAATTAGCAAAAGCTATCAGCTCTACAAAAACAGAGACGGGGAATTTTAAGTTTCTTTAGTTTCTCCAGGGTAAAAACAGACCAATCTAATCAGATCATCAAGAAAAATTTAGAATTAAAAATCATCCTAAAATGAACATGATAATTTTAAGGCATGCTTTCACAATTTTCTAAAGCTGGAAAACTGTTGCTTCTGCTTTCTACAAACAGTTCCAAATCTTGATTACCAAGGCCTTTCCTGCCATATCTGAGATGTAATAGTTATGGATTAGTGAAAACTGTTGATAATGAAAAACTTAACAAGTATAACAGCTTTGTCTTACTGTTAGGAAAATAGTTACATTTGGAGAACTTAAAATATTCATTCTTCTTCCATTCTACTACCCTGGGATGTGAAATAATTCAAGCACATCAAGTAAATCGAATTAGCTTACAAGGTTCAGGTTGGTTAGGATTCACACAGAGTCTTAAAGACAGAAGAACCTCTCCTATAAAAGTCAGTCAGCAGTTGATGAAATTATTATTCAAAGGCTAGACTGGTAACTTGATTACAAATGAGCATCTCTTATGTGTGAAAAAAAAGGTAAAGTCCTTTACACCATTTAATTTATAATAATCTTGTTTACTAATATTTAGTGTTTGTAGCTTAATACTTGAGCTGCACATCAAACATCAGACAGTGGCAGTTCATAGCAATTGCTGGAAAAGTAAACGAATCTTCCCTTTGCAGAACTATCATGTAAGGGCTGCAATTGCAGCTGCTGTGCCTTGCAAAGCTGGGCCGACTCAGAAGAGGCAGCTCCTCTGGGACGTAATGACTCAGGCAGGTACTACACCATCCTTCGGCTTCAGGAGGCTGCTACCAACCACTTCCTGCCATGTAACGTGACTTTACCTTCTTGCCTGTCCTGTGGCACCACTGTGTGACTGCTTAGGTTTGAGTTTTATCTCAGGCACTGCAGATTTAATTTTGCCATCAGATCCTACATGGAGACTCGAACAAGTTCACACACACACTATCAGTTCAATTGTCCTTGCTTTTACAACACATCTAAAAGTCCTTAAACTTAGCAATAGCTCTCCACTGGAGAGAGAGATGACAACAGATAAAAGTATTATCATGGAAAATCACTGCTTATGTGCTACATATTTATACCTACCTCGCCTTGCAGAAACTTTTCACATATCCATGATCTAACTCTCGAAGGACTATTTTCGATGATTACTTAAAAAGCAAATGTGTGTTTTCAAATCCCTGTACTTTTAGAATGCTACATAGGGAGTGAGAACACATAAATTTTACACTAGAGAAATTAAGATAACCCAAGACTACACAATAATTAGCATAATTGAAAGATTTCAAATTAGAATTAAATAAAGACTGTGCACTGTTATTAGTACCATATAAATTGAGATATAAAATAATTGTTCTTCTAAGGATTTTTTAAAATGACACTTTTCCAAAGATTAAAGAAAAAAAGTGACTAAGAATATATAATATCCCTGTTCTAACTAAATGAAGCTACAACTAATTAGTGTCCCACATCCATTTGTGCTGCACTCTGACTCATGGTTAAGGTGCCCTCAGTAGGCTATGCAATGCTATCACCAGACCTGTGTGTGTCTCCTGCTTCGGGAAGAGACCAAGGGAAAATATCTGCATTTTGGGAAGGAAGATTCAGTGAAAGAGGGAGGGTATCAGGAATCTATCTGAGATAAAATTTGAATATTGTAAATAGCTTCTAATAGAATCATTCAAATAACTATCATTTGAATATTACAAATGCAGAAGCAATTCTTGCAACACATTACTATTCTGTATCACTTTAATGCAGTCGCAGGTAACACAGAAATTATACCAAAATAAAAATACTACATAAATACCAGAGACCAGCCATCTGCATACTTGCTCACAAATTGTGTTAGGACACAACTTATAAACAGCCAATAAAATGTGTTATACGCTTAAGGCATTTTTAAAAGCCGAATATTATATATTAGGAACCATTTAATTAGAAGACATAGCTATTGAATTATTGCACAATTACAGCTGAGAACTATTTGTCTGTATGAGAAATAATATGGAATGTAGTTTACATTAAGGTTTCAGTTCTAGAAATCTATAACATATTATTTTTCAATAATATTTTCTTGAACTTAAAAGAGCTGTTTCATCCATGATGCAACTTTCAACCTCATGTCATGAATGCAGCGAACATTTTCTCCCTTGGGAATCTCAGAATTAATCATGCAGATATAATACACCTATTAAAATGTCAGTTCTTTAGAAAAACAATAGCCTTCCCTTCCCACCTTCATTCAATTACCTGTTCCATTTCAAATCTGTGAAAATGAAGGAAAGACAGCTTAGCTCATTGCCAAGCCTCCTCCCACTGTCCCACACTCTACCTTGGAAGGACTTCTACATTTACCATACAGTACCTTTTTTTCCCTTCACAAAGATCATAAATAAACTTCTGCAAAGAAACTAAAAAATCTGAGCTCTCAGAGTCAAGCAGGAGGGGATTAATGTGAAAATGTTTCAATCCGTTTCAGTCTTAAATAATGGAATTCCTTTGGTTCAAATTTTAACCTCTTCACGAAGCCCAACTTGAACTCGGTACAACAGAGGAAATGTTTTTCTCTTGAAAGAAAAAGGCTCTCCATAAAATGTGAAAAAAAATTTGCAGCAAATTACTAGCAATTCCAGCAATCCATGTCAGAATCCATTTAATTTCATTACTCTGCATTAGAATTAGCAAATTAAAGGTTTACTGCCCTATAGTCTGATAATTCAGTACCAAAACCAGCATAGTTAGAACATATTGGAAAACACTTCTTTTACTTTTCAGAACTGCCAAAACATCTAATATGTCAAAATAACTCCCTGTAGTACATTTTAAAACCTATCTGAATATAAACATCTCTCTGCTAACCATAGTAGGAAACCCCAGCTTTCCAAAAACACCCAGGGGAGTCAGCCGTGTAGCTGCTAATGAATTTCACTGGAAACTGTGCAAACACACTGCAAAGTTCCTGGACCTTTTTCAGATGCTTGTAAAATCCTTGTAAAAATCCTTATCAGAACATCTCAGCATGAGACATCCTACCTGGTATTAAACCACTAAACAGATTATCTTGTGTCACCATCATTCCAAACAGTAGCACTGAACAAGAAAGCGTATTGACTTTCAGCCAGATAAAATGTACACATATGTTAATCACACGTACCAGCTACACAGATTTCTCCCCCAGCTAAACCTTCCAAACCTACAGAAAGCAGTTATGCTCAGCCATGGTAAAACACAGCTACAGGAAAGGGCGCTGCTTTCATACTTACAAAGTCTTGTCGAATGTCATTGAAGTCCTTGCCGTATTTTTCCAAAGCCTCTTCAAATAAACTAGCTTCTGATGCTGACCACTCTTCCATTTCATCTCTACACAGGACAGGCCCTCCCAGTGGCACTAGCACACTGATGGCACTGCTCAAATCATAGTTGTGTTTATGCAGCGTGTCCATTGCGTGAAACTGGCAGGGACAAGGAGAGAATAAAGATGCATTTAAATAGACAGTAGTCTGTTTCAGTTAATGCAAAATCAATATATTATTCTCTATAAGCCAAGCGAGGAGCCTCAATTGATGCTAAATTTAGAATCTGTCTTGATATCATTGTTTTCTGCTGTGGAATATGAGGAAAATAAATGGTTTATTACTTAATCTGGGAAAGAAAATATCTTGATAAAATGTTTACCAAAAATGGCATTAATTTATTAGTTCCTGTAAATTACTAGCAAACATTTCTAAAGAATCCGTAGTTGGTAGAAATTGGTTCCAAGAAACCCAATAAAGACAGTGGCATCTATTGACTGCAGGGCCATTTTAAGAAGCTTTAAATAGTAACTAAACAGCTGCTCAGACATCTATGAGCTCAGTATTCTCATTGCTGGTGAAGGAAGACACTTATTGTTTTCATTATCATCATACTGAAAGAACAGCAAGATTTTTGTCCCCTGCTAAACCCTGTTGTCACAGACCGATAAATAAAAGAGAAATAAAAGAGAAAAACAGAAAACTGTTATCTGTTATAAAAGAGAAAAACAGAAAACTAACAAATTAAAACAATCTTCCCACTGTAAGTAACACTGAACACTCCCATTGCTAACCAATGATGGGGAATATGAAAAGTAAACAAATCCACCCGTCGGGAAAACGAGCAACACACAAGAAGCATTTCTGACTCAGCGCCCCAAAAGAGCCCATCACCACAATGCAACTGGCTGTGCTGAAGGAGGTGTCAGAGTTATAAGTGTAATAATGTTTGTGGCTCTGTATCAGTCTCCTTCCAGCTTGTGCCACCACAGTGCTGAGCTCCAAGTGTAATGTGCAAACTCTCACACGGCCACAAACCCAGCTGAGAGAAAACCTTTCAGGGAAGGAATACTCCTGCATTATGTGTCAGCATAGCAATTCCAGCTGAGCTTCTGCATACAAATCTGCTGCAAATAATGGATTTTGCTTATCTTTTGCCATCTTCTACGAATAACTACTGTCTCTCTCCAGTGTTCACTGTCAGTCTTTGAGTGCTATCAAGTACAAGATTCTGGAACTGTTTTGTCTGCAAGAAGCAATGTCACTATTATCCTGCAACACATCATTTTACTTATGGTTCAGTCAAATTGACCAGCCTGGAGAAAAGCCATTGTTAAAATCAAGTATTCTAATATGGAAATATGTAACATAATGTCTAAAATCCATCAGCTTCATATTAAAGAATGAAACCATTGAAACCACTGGTTTATTGCTTACCATTCAGGCAATGAGCAAACCAGGTGTAAAGTTTGAAATCTTACAGTAGGTGTGTTACTGAGGTTTAAATCATTGTTTAAATTGCAGCCCTCATGGAAAAGCAGTACACACAGGGCATCTTCCAAGCAGCTGCTGAAGCCAGATCTATTCACTGATACCAACTTTCTCAAAAATGACAACAGAAGTGAATAAATCAGAATCTTGCTTTATGTTCATTTCTCATCGATAATAAACATCTGACTCCATAACACGTTTCTTGATATCAGTAAAGAAAAGATTCATACTGAACTCTGGATAAGTGCTGTCTTTGCTGAGCTGTCCTGTGACAGAAGACCACTGACAAGTCCTCTGATAAAAACTCTGCCTTCTACAGATTTGTCAGCCCTCACCTGCATCAAATTTCCACACTGCAGTGCAAACTGTGGTAGCAAAAGCACAAGCCTGAAGGCATTCATAGACTGTGAGAAAAAATACTGCAGCATCTTCTTTTTATCTGCTTTATTCTAAGAAGCAGGAGGCTTGGAGACCTGGCACTGCCTCTCCCAAACAGAAGCCTGAAGGACAGAGTAAGAACCACCCTTCCCTAAGAACTCTTGCCTAGAGCATGCTGTCCAGTACAGACAAGGGGGCTCAGCAGAGGAAAAGTGTTAGCCATGCAGGCAAGAGGCAACTTCAAGTCCAAATACAAGCAAGCAAAGGAAGAAACTTTTCACCAAAAGCTGAGGAAGGGCCGCATGGAGCTGAAAGAAAGGGCAGGAGAGGGCATCCTGCAAAACAGCCACACAACACAGCTCCCAAACCAGCTGCAATTTCAGAGGGAACTGCCTCCAACAAAGCACTCGAACTGGAACCTGAGTGTGGGTTCTCCAATTCAGTATTTTAAGTGTGTTTATCTTATGAGCCACATATATGGAAGTCTAATAAAAATCATTAAAAAGACACCATCCAAAATGCAAAGGAAAAGACTGTTCATACTTTTCATTTTGAAGAGACATCCAAGATCAGATTGAGGTCCCTACAATAAAGTCACATCAGCTCTTCTGAACAAACCCACCACAAGGGGCAAGTGATTCCATCAACCTGCTTTGTTTTAAATGGCTCTCATGCTCAGTATATGCACTGTGAAATATTTAGGAATCTGAAACAGAAGGTCTTCCCAGTCTCTTTCTCTTCTTAGAGATCGATTTTCATTATAAAATGAAACACTGCCTTTGAGAAGGCCAGAAATGCAAGTTTTAGTTGGTTGTCTCAAGTCTTTACCACTGTAAGAGAAGCACATTTATTATCATCTAAGAAGGTAAACACATTGTTTCAGGTCTTCAGTAGGGTTTGCTAAAAGCAGGGGGTTTCCTATCTTGTTTCATTACCTTCCCTATGTTTTCAAAATAAAGGAGCTTGAAAGCAGCCTCTCAGTTGTTATTCTCCTGCAAGAAATGTGTACATAAATCCTGAATTTATCCATGTTTATAATCTAGGCTTTCTTTTTTTTTTTTAATCAGCCTGTTTACAGTTATCTCTGATTAAAACAACTAATTAGGAATAATGGAAAGCCACAGGTGTGGCATACAGAAATCCCATTAATAGCACCTCAGGTGCAAGGGTTATCTGTCTTGCATTAAGAAGATAGATGGTATAATTTTCTTTGTGTTATGCACCTATATCCAAAGTATAAATCAGATACACCACAAGTTCTGCAAATGTCTCTACTAACTTTAACTGCTGCTGAAAATATGCTCCAAATTAACATGGAAATGCCTGAAAAAGAAACTATTATAATGACAAATAAGTCTTTTCTTAACTTAGAAAGAAGTACGTTGCCAAAAAGCAAAAAAGTAGGTTTTTAAAAAGCTGAGGGGGTAGGAAAAGGAGAAGAGACAGACACAATAATTAAGTCTAGGGTGGCTCCTGTAATGCCTCATTATAAGATATGCCTTTCATTAAGTGTAATGGAACTTAATGGATCATTTGCAATGAAGAAACATTAACATGGCACTCAAAGTATCCCTTTATTAGCAGCATTGCACATGTACTTTCAAATGAGAAATTGCCATAAGGATAAATCCATTCTATTAATCACTGAATACAGTTTGCAAATAAAGAAGGGATATGCAATATGTGGAAGTTATTAGAAATTAACCCAATGAAATAATAAAATGAAAAATGTTAAAAAACTATTTTGATGGACCAAATAAAGTATTTAATGTGAACAGAACTGTGTTTGTAAAATTAATATTAGCAATTGTGAAATAGAAAATTAATTTTGAGTATTACTGAAAACATGACATTTTACCCCTGCCTTTATGATACTATCATAGTCCAGACTAAATCAGTTTCCTGTTCAAAAGTCTTTGAGTACACTGCAAAAGGTAATAAATTAAATATGTTTTCTCACAATAATAATGAATTTATTTTATCTGGAATACAAGAATTGTCCCAGTGGATCAGACCAATCCCCCATCTAACTAAGCATTGTGTCTCTCACAGTAGCACCAAAGAATGTTAGACAAAATATTCAGGTAAGTCTAATCACAGTCTGAGGACGATTCCCATTTCATTGACCAGCATCTACAAAGCTTGAGAATCAGGATGTTTAGAATGTGCACCTTTCCCCATTCTCCTCAGTATTCATTTATGTCCTAGGGTACATAATTTTTCTAATCTTTTTTTAACCTGCTGGTATTGCCCATTCCCACAAAATTTTGTGCAACTGAATTCCAGGGACTCTCCATTCATTTTATAAGGCAGCCCCTTAACTATTTCAACTGACCTGTTAGTTTTATTGAGTTTCCTCTAATTCTAATACTCCAGTATCTGGTAAACAGCAGGTCGTCTTAGGCTAAACTATGTGATAGTGCTCAGGTACATAAATACCTAAAATAATAAAACAACAGTTGATGTCTTTGGAAATCTAAGTCAAACTTGATTCTATGAAACAGTAATATTTTTTGTTCTCACACAGTGTTCCTGGCATACTTTATTTACTGTAGCACACCTTCTCATCTCAGCTAGTATGATTATACAGAAACAAACCTGTAATCAATATATTTTTCACTTTCTCTAAAAGACGCAGGTGCTTACATTAACAGTGAACAGCATGCTAAGGAAACATAGTAAGAATATGCTAATTAAAATGTTCTTAAAAAATATGCTTACAAAGTCAGATTGCTTATCCTTTAGAAAATTTGATGATATATATGTCCAGTAAGTGCAAAGTATGATCCACACAATTTTCAATCAGCTTTATTACCACATACTTTAGATGACACTGTTGAACTGCACCGAATGAATCCCTATAAAATGTGTATTATCCATTCTGCTGTGGGTATCCACAGCTGTGGATGATCCACAACTAAAGCCAAGTGTTGAACAGCGTGATTACAAGGGCAGCACCAAGAAGCTTAGAGAAAACACACAGGATTTTCTAACACACACACACACCTTCCATGCAGGTATCTACAGGACAACAGGCAGACAATGGGGACTTTGGAGTAACAGACAGTGTTGAATACACAGATATAGACATTGTAGGAAGTTTAAGAAGCCACCTACCAGTGTGATGTCTCGGGAAGCAGCAGCTGCACTCATGTGTAAACTGGGTTGCCTGACAGAACTGCTGCAGTCCAAGGCTCGAGCAAACGTGCCAACCGCACTGCAACAGAGGCACAGGAGTGACAGTGAATACACAGAAAGGTGTAATCCCTTATATCAGACTATGTCCTATCTATAAAAGTGTCCTTTTAAACATGGAAGTCACATACTGTTACTGTTAAGAATTCAGGTCTTTGCTAACAAAGAACAACTTGATAAAGACAAACCACTGAACACTGCAGCAAAAACTCTGACCTTCTGCCCCCAAAAGTAGCAACGTACATGTAAGAACAGCAGCTCAGAAACAGAAGGTACTCAGAGAATTCTCATGTACCAACCTTTTAAAGTATTGAGTTTTCAATTAATTGCAAAGTCAAAGGTTCTCCACAGTTTGGGGCTTACAATTGAGACTATAATTTCCAGAATTAAAATGCTATAATAGTGCTTAAAAATTATAAGTCAAATTAAAAAGGGGGTTCACCACGACCCCATGAGGAAATTAAAAACACTTTATTCACTTCAGTAGTCCATGTCTACTACTTCCATTAGTGAGCCAAAAAAAGCTTATTAGCCTAGTCTAAGGTACCTCCAAAATCCTGTTTTGGTCACAGGCTTTAAGCAACAATGAAATAAATGGATCTCTCAATCTACTTTATAAAAGCATTCCATTATTGAAATGGACATATTTTTCCCAAAACTATTTTTTTTCCACTTTTGTTGATGAATTGTACATGGCATCTATTATCCTTAGACTGTTCTAAACTGTAAACATTTCTTGGAGAGCAGTAAACATTTCGTGAAGTACATCTAAGTATCATGCACAGTGAAGGAAAAGATGCATAGAAAATTTGACTGGGCCTGGCATATCACACAGGAAATGAGCAAAGATGCAGTGACACAGAAGATTATCACTTAACAGATCAGAAGTTTCTCCAGTACCTGGAGTTGTGTACTGACTTGAAGTGCATTGCGTCACATTGATATCAGAAAAATCCATTTGTTGCAGTTATGACACAAGCCCTTCTAAATTTAAAGACCCAGTTACACAACAGATGTAATGCAGTGCAAGGCTCTGGCGTAGGGACTCAAGCCTCACTCAGCAATTACACCCCACACAATTTACAAGTGTGGAATTATATCAATGGTGAATGCCACCGACAGATCAACACACTTTGCTGTATCCTATAAATCTGATATTCAACAATAAAATAATGTGCGCAGAGACTTAAACTCAATGAAGTTATAAATTATCACGGAGAAACTGATAATAATGTATGTTACTGAAATTTTACCTTGAATCTCAAAAAATTTTAATACTGAATGCAGTATTTCAGTACTTGCTGCCACAGTGTTACAATTTAAGATTCAACAGCAGTGATTCAAATCCCTGGTATTAACTGCTTAGATTTCTGAAGGCTGTGGAACACATAAGTGATATTCAAACGTTTTTCCACAACCTTTGCTCCCTCTTTGCAGAGATGGCAACTATGGGACAAGAACACACACACACACATTCTATATTCTCTTTTTTTTTTTAAGCTTGGCAGTACATAAAACACTATTTGTCCACAAATCACTCCCAAGAATAAGGCTCTATTGTGAACACATTTCCTGATAGTCAGTCAACCCCTTTCAACATGTTGGCATTGATAAGGGTTGTAGCTAAGCAGCCTTTCCTGTTATCCTTCTGTCCCTACTGTGAATGCGGCATGACTGCATTTCCCTTCTGCTGCTACCTACCAGCTTATCTTCCTTTTGCATAATTAAAACGATTTTCTTTTGACCACATTTCTAAAATAAAGTCCGAGTATGCTATGAACATTACAAAGAACATTCTCACAGTCACTCTCTGGCAGATCAAACTTTTGAGGCTGACTTCAAAGCCCAAGAGTATTTTGTTGCCCAGAATGTAAAGTCAAAATTAGGACACAATATAAAGCTGGGTTTATTCTGAATAAGCGATAAAGAGGTAAGAACTGATGCACCAGTGGACATTGCTTCCAGTGCTGTACTGAGGAGGAGAGGATTGCAACCGTCAGAAGAATGCTGTGTGGGAGTCTGAAGTACGTGAGTGCAAAACAAATTAATAATAAATAAAACACATAAAGACAAAATAAAATCATAAAAACAATAGAAGATAATAATAAAAAATAGAGTAAAATATAACAAAACAAATATGATAATAATAAGAACAACACAAATAGAAAATAAATAAAAAATGCAGGCAGTGTGCCATTGGGGACAGGACAGAGGATGGGGATGGTACAGGACACAAATGGGGTGTATGGAGGTGAAGGTGTGTGCATGTCAGTGGCTCTCTTGAAATCAAAGTAACTTCCAGTTCTCCTTTCCCTCGAAACTTGTGAAAAACAGTGAATTTCCAAATAAGTATAGGAATCGTAGAGCATTTGGCTGTTAAATAGTAACTAGGTTCAAAATTAAACAGTGATATACAGTGTTCTGTATAATCTAGCTATGCAATTCAGATCGAAATTCAATACTAATTTTAAAAACCACTAAAATACCTTAATTTTTATGTTTTTCAATTAAAAATACAGATATTAGGAACATATTGACACAAAGGTCAAAAACTACATTTGTCATTTTTCCTTGCATGATTTTTTCCTAATTACACCATTCAAGAATTGTTTTAGAAAAGGAACAAATTCAATAACTAACCAATGCCATTTTCAGAAGACACACTATTGTCTTTACCTACCTAATATAAAACTCAGTATTAAGCCCACACAAGCTGAAGTCACACCCTAACCACTCATTTTTCTTAACAAACTTTCAATAACGTCTTGTTAAGCTTGTAGAATTCAAAGAATAATTGCAAATAGTTAACTGAAATTACATTTAATTCAATAATAACAATAATAAACTGACAACCCAAAAAACTGTGCTCAGCAAGCTATTTATGAATTATTGAACATGTAATTAAAATACTTAGACTTCAAATAGAAACCAACACTCCCCACATTTTCCAAAATAAGCTAAAGCCAAAAGTCACACAGACAGTGAATTACACAGGTGGCAGAGAGATGGACAAGACAAACAATTGGTATTATCAGCAGGGAGATCACTCTGCACAGCCTGCATCAGCAAGTGGCTGTAAGAGCTTTAAGGGTTAGACCAAATGATCCAGTGTTACCTTAATTAGGTTTTCCTTGGTTTAATTATCTTAAAGAGCAGAACCAAGAACGTTCTCTCAAGGATTTATAACAGATTGCACCTGACAATCATACAAACAAAACAAATGGATATAGTCCAGCACCAGGATCTAAGATTATGGAATAAATCCACAAATTCAGCAAAACTCAACAACGCCTATGTCCAAAAAACTTTGGAGAGATCGCTGCAGTTGCTATGCCTGTGGGCCCTACCTTTAAGCAAAACTTCAGATTAGATTTTGAACACAGAAAACACATCGCTCCAAATTTCTTATTACTCAAGTCTAAGACAGTAAAGGAAATAACTGTTCAAATTTTTGCATGAGATTAATATTAGTGGTAGCCAATGAAATTAAGAAGCAGCAAACACAAGAGACTGTCCTAACGAGCTTCCAAAGTTTTGGTGGCTCATCAGTAACTAGCTCTGAAAAGGGCTGTTATTTACCAAAGAAAATCTGGAACCACTGCAATTACACACTAGGATAAAAATAGCCTCTGCTTCTCCCAGTAGCAACAGGGGTCTGGCATCAAATCAGACCCAGAAGGTTCTGGATTCAGGCCAGCAACTCTCAATTTTCTTCTACCTCGTATTCTGGAAAATGCAGCTGAGACATACATCCTTCTCAATCTGAGGATGTTTATTTCAAAACTGTTCACTTTTCTACTCTGTTTATCTGTTTCAGTGATACCAGTCAAGTAGTGGGTACACTCTGGACAAAGCTGTTGGAAGTGAACCACATCTGTGCATACATGAATCTGCAAATCCACAATTCTCCGCAGATACCTGCGAACTAATGAATGAGACCTTTGCCTCACCTCTGAGCTAATATTTTTGAGGAAAACTATTAAGTGATCTTTGGTGGTTTTATACATATTAGGAAAGCTTTTTGTTTTCCTTCTTTTTACTCCAGTGTTCCTCTTCACTGTAAATTGGAAACAGTCCTAAAGAGTGTCCTTTGAGACTGCTCTGAACTTTACAAACAGCAAATTAATATCTGCTTTAAGAAAATATCGTGATACTGAAAATATTGGAAAGAAGAAAAAAAATACATCTTCAGTGAAGACACATTTAAGCAACAAAATATTAACTTAAAACTGAAAATACACCCGAGATTTTCACTACTCAGTTTTGCAAAATCTGACCTGTAGAACATATTCAAAGTAAAATGACGCTGTTACAAAAGACATTTTCTTTGCATTTCCAAGCAACTGCCTGTACCATGCTATGCTTCATTATTACCACTTCAGGTATTTACAGCGCAAAGGGAGATTATATGATAACCATGAAAAGTCACCTGCCACTATTCTTTTGCCAAAAGACTCTCAGAGTAAGTGTGGCATGATATATAAATGTGTGTGCTACGACCAACCTTCACGTTCATTACTATATGAATAGAAATGAAACATATGTGAAATCTTTCTTATTCAACAGAAAAAGAATCTGATATATAAAAGTGGTTTAATTCACAGGATGTTATTTAAGGCATCATCTGTATGCCATCCTGCAATTTCAGAGTCGCAGAGGAGGAAATGTACAACCCCTAAAAGCAGGTCCATGAAAACTCTGCTACGGAAATTTATTCTTTATACTGCAATAGATCAAAATTCATTAAAAAAAAGGACACAAAAAGAAATTCAGCTCCATGTCTGAATTAGTCCTTTTCAAATGAATTTAAGTCAAGAAGTACAGAAATATAAAATGCACAAGGGAATAAATATATACTAGCCAGGCATGACAGACAGGCAGAAACATAGAATTTTTGATGTGCCTAGTAAACTTGATGTGAACACATTTTTCCTTTTTATTGCCAAACCATCTGCCTACCATTAGATGCTGTAATTCACCTTGCTAACAAACATCCAGTTTTGTGAGTGCAGCACTGGCTAGCATCAAGATTTTTCACCATTTCTGCTGCATAATTTTATGTTGCAATTCTGCCATTAAATTTAATTACCTCTTTAATGAACTTCAATTTTTTTTTACTTCTCACCACCTCCACAGAATCCAGAAGCATAGTAATACAAACCAATGTCTTTTATGTATTTATTTTCATTTATGAGCTTTGGGAATCTTGTCTACTGCCACTGACTACAATGAATTATTTCACAAGAACAGAGCATTATTGTTTGATCACACCTGTAAATGTTTTTACTTATCGTTCTCAGTTAATGAGTGTATTATTTTCCTCAGTATAATGAAAGACACCTTACCAGTTGAAGCTGCAGAGTGTTCCCTTCCTTACTACATGATAAATTAATGCAACAAATACACATACAATCATAGAACATCTCTAAATACACCAACATACTGTGACCACTTATAACTAAATCAATAGTAACCAACAGAAAATTAATATAATCACTGTCCTGGAGCAAACGGAAAAGTGAGAACAACACAGGAAGGATCAAGCTCTAATTTAACATGACTAACAAGTAATTTTCCATTCTTCTATGATTTTACACCAAAAAATAAGCAGGCATTCAAATAAAGAGAAATATGTCACATAGAGGTATGTAAAGCCATTTTAATGTCATAGAAATCAAAGTACAAGGTTTTAAGGTAGAGATGCAATGCTTCAAGGCTCTTTTAATTAGATTTCAAAACTTCGGTTTAGTTGGAAATAAGCTGGGACCACAGATGTCTGTAAAATTGCTTCATTTAGAGATATGTTCCTTCCAGAAGACTATGTTGATAATGTAGTTAGATGAAGCAGAATAAAAGAACTATGTTCTTAATGGTTTCACTGAATCATGAAGCACATAAACAGAACTAGAATGTACCAAAAATGTACCATGTAATGAATTATAGACCAAATTAACAGATAGAAAGAAAATTACAAAAAAAAAAAAAAANAAAAAAAAAAAAGGGGTCATTTCTTGAGCTCTCAGCATCTGTCCAGACCAGAGCTCACACCTCCTACTGCATTTGAGACTGGGCAGGATAATTTTTGACTCTGACAAACCAAAAAAAGACAGGACTATTATGATATATGGACAATAGGAAAGCTTTTATTTCCTAACACTGTGCAACTTGGGACAGAATTAGAAAAAGAACATAAGATCTGGCAATGAAATGAAGTATTCCTTGTAGATCAGAAATTATAAGAGACTGATGACTGGAGGAAACAGGGTGTATATGTATCAGTTCAAATCAGGAATGGAGTTTCAAAGCCCCTGACCCCAGCGGTTTTATCTATTGCATTTTAAACAACAACAAAATGTATCTCATAGCACACAAGCTGGGTTTCTGTTAAAAGCAGTTCCACATACTCATAGATATTTAGGATTTGACTAGAGTTATGACTAAAAATAAAATTGCTCAAAATGCGCAGTGTGGACACTAGGCCCTCATCACCAAATATTCCATTTCTACTGTACTGAACTATTTGCTAACAGATCTAAACGGCTTTTGCAGCTTCTCAAACTCCTGTCCTTTGAAGCTGGTCGACACAGAAGAAACATGGCCAACATATAGGACAGAAGCAAAATTGGTTGATGAAATTGTATCTTATTTGAATGGAGTAAAAAATGCTGTTGGACCTCTCATTGCCACAGCACAAACATTACCCAAAAGACAACTCAAATTCAGAATACATTGGTCTGATGTCTCAAGCTTCTCCTAACAGATGCTTTTGCTATTTCAAGCAAGAGCCCTTACCCAAACTATGCTTCAGTAGCAGTAATAAGGTACTTTCAAGAGTTGTATGGCAAGCAAGACTATTTGGGGAGGTCAAGGTTATGGATCCTTCCACTTTTTTCCAAACCTCCACCATATTTTTGGCACTGTTACCTCCAATTTCTGCACAGGATAGGCATATTCTTCTACCTTTCTATCCAGGAAATTATTAAATACTAGGGCTCAGTGAGAGGCCCAGACTGACCAGGCATATAAATCTAGAAAAAAAGGCCTCTCATTCCTGAGACAGTAAACAAAACTTGTAAGACCGGGGAAGCGATGTGCCCAAGGTAAAATGTAAATATACTTTTAAATGGGCAACACAAATAAAAGAGTATTTAAACACCTTCTAAAAAACCAACAAAGCTGCTTGTGTGATTGAAAAAGCTAAAGCATATCAGGACAAAAGCAAGTCTTCTTTCAACCAGATCAGATTGAAAAAAAATTAGAATAAATACTCAATTCCTTTGATGCAGCATCTAAAAAGGATCACTTGAAAATGCTTTTAAAATGTCAAACACAATAGCATACACATACTTAACAAAAATTACACCTGGGAAGGTATTTAAGAAAAAAATGTTCTTGTCATATTTTCGAATTTGCAGAATTAAACGTAACCAGAGAAAGACCATTCCAACTGGAAATCCAGCAGGCACAGCCAGTGCCTAGTGACCTGCAGGTAGGCCACAGCAGAGCCTGTTCACCAGATCATAATACCAGTGCCTGTAAGCACTGCTCACCAGATCATAATACCAGCTCTCCACTGTTACTCAAGCAGCTTTTAATGGTCCTATATAATGGTCCAGTATAAATCCTGCAAGCACACAACATAGCAAATTGACAGCTGCCACCAAACCATCACAGAACTTTTTTCCAGAAATTCGTAAAAATCTGTCTCAGAAGCCACTAAGTGCATCCTGTGAATACAAATACATAGAAGCTTGGAAATAGTTTCTGTCAGTTGAAAAGCAACTTCAAATGATGAGTGGAGCTCCGTGGAAGAACATCCACAAAGTTGCACCTGAGTAACACCTGATTCCAGATGGCCATTCACCTACCACAAGACCTTGGATAGTTACAATTAATCAGCCATCAACCACCATAACAGAAACCATCCTTACAGAACAGTATCAACAAAAAAAATGCAGTCTTGGTCAGGGCACAGCATTGCAAAGGATGTCTTAAATAACAGGAAGAGAAAAGCATATTCTTCTTTATGTATTTAATTATTCCCTTTTACTTCCCAGCAGGCTGCTTACTGCTACACTCCTCTGGGAACATTTTTGCCTCCACAGAATACTACTTCAGCTCCCCAGAGTGGCTGAAAAGCAGCAAGCAGAGGAATTTTAAAGCAATGAATGAACTCTTCCAAAATTCACAGTCTTTATGCAAATGGCTTTTTAGGGCACACCATAACAGTCTGGCCATATATCTCCAGGTATTATACTGCTCGTGAAAAAGCTCATGAAAAAGCTCGTGAAAAAGTAGTTCAGATTCCTGGTTTCTAAGGGACATCTACCCTGTGACCTTCTGAACACCTGTTAACACCTAAACCCCTCTGCTTTGCTTGAAAATTCAACAAGGGCAAGCAAAAAAAAGAAAAAAAAAAGAAAAAAAAAAGAAAAAAAATATTTAGTACTGTATAGAAAGGATACAACACTCCAAGTGGGGAGAGTAAGGAAAAAATCAAAAGGATCAGCACCTGAACTGTCAACCAGTAAATCAGCATCCCATATCACCATACACATAAGCTGGAAAATATAGAGCAACTTTTTTTTTCCTTCCTGAAATGTTTTATTCAAAAAGGAGAAAGAAAAAACCCCAAAAACTAGAAACCATGTAAAAGGATTATCTGCCTAAGAAGATTGGATATTACATGTATTACACTCTGCAAGCAGGTTACAGAAAACACAGGAGATGGATTTATTCAGGATAAAATCCATATGTGAACTGTGTTCTCTGTTATCATTAGAACAGTACCTTTGTACGTATGACTTAGAGGACAGGCAAAACCTGCTGTATCCCAAGAATGTAGAATTGTCCTTCAGTAAGAAATCTACAAATTTTTGAAGGTTTGTTTTTTTTTTTAAGTAGAGAAATAATTTTTAAAGGTGTTCATTAATTCAAAGCACTTTGATGTTCCCTTCATAAATCTGCATAATCATGTTAATTTGTAAAATTGAACTGACCTGATTTTTTTCACTAACGAAATACATCACTTCAAAACTTTATTTCAACATTCATGCAAAATAATTACACTGTATATTATTCAGCTTATGTGCATAAGTTCTACACCCATTCCATTTGTTAACATTTTCTTTATTTCTACTCTTTAACTTCTATTTTATGCTATGAAATTCCAAGTACTGTAACACAAGATTGAATTATTATTAGCACTGAAATAATTTACTCTGAGGGAAAGCAAACTGACATCTACATTCAAAGTATCAAATTCAGCTATAACCTGAAATACAGGGAGTGTAGCATTATTCCAAAATTCACTTTCTTTTTGTCTCTCCTGTATTGGTAGCTTCAATAAATGTACAAGAGTCATGGTCTGATTTTCTCTTTTAGCTAACTGTGGGAAAGAGAACGGCTCACAAAATGGCAAACAGGATAAGTAACAAGATATAGGGGAATAAATAGTCAGTAGAAAAAGGAAAAGGATTTTTTAATGAGAGGATTTTAATCTTACCGTGCTACAACTAAAAACTGGTCAATCTGACGGTCAGTAAGGGGGCTATCTGGATCCCACACTTTTACTTCCAGCTTTGCCTGTTCTCTGTCATCTAATTCTCCTGTCAAAAGGTAGATGGGACAAAACACTTATTACTCACAATGTTTTCCTTTGTGTAGTTCTTGCACTATGTTTAAAAGAGACATTGTACATTTTTAAACGTATACACATACACACACACACGGAGTACTTAACAATCAGCACTTATCCATTTAAATTCCATAATGCAACACCACCAAAATAAATACCTTCCCTTAACATCAGCATTTCAGTTTAAGGAGACATTGTTAGGAAGCATAACATCAACGAACCTTAATAAAATGTTATTATAAACTTGAAACCATAACCTAAGTAACCAGTGGCTTTTTTAAATTGTTTGTCTACTGTATCAAAGTTACTGTTTCACTTAAGCCATACTAAAATTAATTTTACACTTAACCAGCTTTAACGATTAAATTCTATCCAATTTGTATTCTGCCCCCAAAAAAGAAATGATTATGCAAAAATGCTGTCTACTATATTTAGGCATTTTTTTACCTCTTCAGCCACTCCATTATCTGTATTGTTAATATAAATCATACTATTAAAATTTCTGAGTACATTGACTAGTTCTATCCTCTTATAAACAAATATGTAAGGCTGTACCACAAGAAAGTTACTCTATACTACATTGTCATTTCCCATCTTCATTTGGCTGAACAGAACAATTTGTGTACACGGACATGGCTGTAACAATGGGGGGGNTTGCCCTATATTCATTGTTACAAGAGTATGACATTTGTACTGCATGGAAGAACAGAGAAGTGTGAATTTGGTACAAGGATTCACGTTCATAAGAAAGCCTTGATCTTGTCTTGCCTACTACAACAATAACTTCTCCTGCAAAATAAGAAACATCTCAGAGGCTGATGGAGGAAGCACCACATATTCTACCAGTATGAGAAGATTTACCTGTGGGATGTAGCCAACATATTTGTGGCCACGAGAGATGACAACACTAAAGTCAGAACCATTGTCTCCCTGATGTTTTAGAATAGAAGGGTGTTCTTCCCTCAGTGAACACGTGAAAACCACTAATGTTTAGCTGTTTGCCAGTACTTGTCTGTGACTTTTACAAGCTCCTACAAGAATGAAAACCTCTTGTCAGATACAGCCATTCCACTCCCTTTGAGGGAGTGTAGGTAGGGAGTGTAGGCTGTGTGGGTACCTCTCCGATCACACAGAAGATCACTTTAGTCTGTGCTATTTCTTATGACTTAATGAAAACAGCCAGTCTAAACATGCACAGTATCATCAAGACATGAAATAACCTGTACACTTTAGAGTCTGGAAACAGACTGCAAACCAAGCACTGGCTCTTCTGAAATCATATTATATATGATTCCCTAGCACATTGATTCTGGAAAGAAATTAAAATGTGGTATATATTTATCCCTAGCAAACACACAAGTTAGAACTGCACCATGCTGTCTGGCTAATGTTTCAGGAACAAATTTCACAGTCACATTCTCAGAAAAACACAGTAAATTACTTTCTTCCAATACACAGGCAATAAAGGATTGGCTGCCTAATGGGACTTCAGCTTCTGTTCAAGCTAATTCACATCCAGTACTGGAGAGAAACTGATGATTTCTGGCATCTTGGATAAGATTTTAGGTCTATCAACTTATTCTATCGATTGCACACCTGTCAATACATTCATTTCTTCCATCTGTGACAGACACATTGTGGGTGATATTCTACATTTTATAAATATTCTCTGAGCACTTCATTTCAATCTGTTAATATATAGTTTTTCAATATCTTTAATGTTAGTTAACTGTTTCAGAACATATTCTGGAGATCATAACAATACTCAGGTAGATTATACTGCTCACAAAGAGAAAACATCATAAAAACACAGCATCAGTATTCAATCAAAACATGTCTATCTCCTGAATCAAGTTTGCAAAAAGAACAAAAAAATTGCAATACTACAATTCTTACTTCAATTAGAGGTAATTAAGCAATTGCTACCATAAAGTGTTGTAACTCTTGATAAAGGTGAATCTGAAGTATTGCCAAGCAGTATTTTGTTATGGCAGTAGACATAAATAGGATACAAGCAATGGAATATCTATACCAAAATAATCTTAACACATATAATAATTGCAATATTAAATATCACTGCAACAATGGTAGACAGAGGTTTTCAGAAAAGTGGAGTCTGCCAAACTGCACTTTAAAAAGCTACTTAAATCCCAATTTTCCACTTACATGGCAGGATATAATCACTTAAAGAGGGAAAGTAACCTAAACAGACCAAACCATGGAGGCAGACAAGCAGTGCTGTAGAAATCTTTGCAAAGTTCATTTCAGGAATAAGTATGTTGTTAACTTCCTTTGCCTGTGCTGAAAGCGTCAGTATAGGAAGATCACATAAGATAAACAAGTCTTTCAAAATAATAGTCATAAACTCTCTGTGTTTTACTTGAGCTGTCAATCCTTAGCAGATCATGCCTGTGCCACATCCTATAGGATTTTTAATGGAGAAAACCACTTTAAAACCAAGATGCAATTTTTGTGTTAGCACATCAACATTTCTCTTCTATGTTGTTGAATTTGATGCCAAAGTATAAGACATTCAAACTGAACAGATGATAAAGTTGTCATAGTATTAATTCATTATATTGCAAAACCCAGGTCACAAAGGAACGGGGGAGTCTTACTTTCAACATTTTCAGTGCATCTGAGAAGTTCAGTTTTAAAAGTGTTACCTTCCCTTACCACCAGCTTCTGAGAAGTGCTAGGCAATTTTTTTTATTAGCTGCTATGACATACCAGTACATCCAACTTATTCTAATCACTGCTTATAATTTTATTATAGCCAGTCTAATCCCAATGACTAATTTTATTGGAAAACATTAGTAGATGGTCAGAAGAGGTCTGGTTTACTCTTCATCAACCATTCAATTCCTTATTTCTCATGCCTCTCTTCTAATAAAAACATAAGTAATTTTTTTCTCTAAAAAAGAGGTTAAAAAGTTTTGTATTTCAGTCAGTCATTTTAAACAAATGAAAACATGATATGCCCCTCTAAACAAAAAATGGAAGAAAAAATTTACAAATAAAAAGTAAATCAAATGCATTTAAGATGATGTACAAGAAATTAAAGATCTACTTAGTCTTCTAGATTTCACTTTTTGCAGACAAATACCCCAAAGATATCAGATTCAGTACGATTCTATGTTCTTCTTGCATCCAACTAAAAGAAAATAACTTGCAATATAAACTATGAACAGCTTCTTAGAGTGAAATTCTTTTAATTTAATAAATACATAACACTACTGCAATGTCATATGCTATTAAGAAACTGAAATATGAATCTATAAGTTAGGTTTTATTTTAAAAATGGTTTTCAATGAGACAGTGTGAATTCCACTTCTAATGACAAACAGTTCATGAGGTATCTGGTTTTAAAGACACTTGTGATGTATAAAGTCTTATTTTTGTATATTGCATGATCTGCACTATTTTTCAAGATACCTTTTTACTCTCCTTCTCAAAAAGTAATTTAGCTGTCAATTCAATCCAAACATGCAAACTAAACACCTGCAGTGCTCAGCTTTCTGAATGAATCCACCTTTCATGATATGCAAAACAGAAGTACCTGCTGCTGGATCCTTAATTACAGGGGACAGAAAACCTGTAGCTGTGGAGTTTTGCTCATAGGAAGGCAGCAGATGTATCCATGGACAGAATTGTATCCATGGACCAGATCAAGAATTTCAACCAGAGAGTTCCTCCTAGTAAGCAAATTCATTTATTCATACAATCCCCTGAAATCAGCCAGTTTTGATGTGTGTGTTAATTCCTCAGACTCACCAGACATCTAAGCAGAAAAACGTGAAGGTATTGGTAGAGGCTCATATTCTTAATGCTTAGCACATATTTAAGAAGTCAATTCAGTGTCTTCATCTCTGTGTGTTGGTTCTGTACTTGTGAAACAGGAATATCTCTTAGCTAACATTGCAAGGATGTAGAAGAGAGGTACTTGCTGGTTCTTATCCTCCAGCACGCAACACAACGAAATTTCTTTCACTGAAATATGGATTTAGCAGATAAAGAATTTAGCAGGTTTTTGCCTGAACTCTTTGGGAGTATGCTATCTGCAGGTAATCCTAAATGGCTTTTAGAACATAGTTTCATGTGCTGTTTGTGTGCCATTACTGTAAAAATAGGCAACTAATCAGTGAAAATGAGGTTTCAGTTCATGAACCACATTCTCATGCTGCTATTTAGACAGTCTGCAAGCATTTTCTCTAACTTGCAGAGACGAAAAATAGACTCATAATGAATTTTCTTGTACTGTATATGAACAAAGTTCCAAACGTTAAGCCTGTCTGTCTCCTGTAAAATCTGATCTTTCTCCTAGGATGAAAAGTACATTAGTTCCTCACTAAAACAGTCAGCATATTCATCCTGCATAAAATTTTTACTACTCGCTTTTCTTTAATTTTTTTTTATCATTTGCAATTCTCACCAGTACAGATAATCAAAAATAATCCAGAAGAAAAGTTCAAAAATTTATACTTAGCTCTCCAAAAAATATAATGGAGTTATGTGCAAATAACTTCTCTGATCACAGTAACATGAGAAAGCTTAGATGAAAAGTGTAGGCAAAAGAAAAATTATCAATTTACCTCTCAATTTCAAAACAATCTCCCCTCTGCCTTAGCTTGCATGACAGATGTATATTCAGATTTCAATTATTCAGACAAGGAGTTTTATGTTTACACAAATCTCATGGTAAAATTTATGAATGTAAGACATGTTTAAGGACTAGAAATAAAAAACAGGCTACATATAGAGACTACAAATGAAAGACATCAAGTAATATACACCTGTTGCTTGTCTACAAGTATTTAAACTGCTACTGGGCATCTTTAAAGCAAATAAAACATGCATAGCCCAATCACCACCTATCCTCTAGAGCTTGAGTTTATAAAAAACATTTAATCATTCTTCACTTGAAAAATCCCTTTTGAAATAAAACCACCTTCAATGACCTGAAGTTCTCTCAGTGTTCAGCTTTACAGTACTTATAATTTAATCACTGATGATCAAAAGACAAGAGCTCACAAAACACTCAAAAGAGCTTTAATTCATCGTGTTCTAAATTCCTAGAAATTAACAGAAAGAATTACACTTGAGCTCAGAATAAACTGAACTGTAACCATGCATTAATGACCAACTTCTACATAATGCTGCATCAAGAATGGTTGGCTTATGGAAATGCCCAGTGCTGGAAGGAAGGAACAAATGAGGCTGCCTCTTTCTCAAAACCCTGCAGAACTGTTTGCAGTTTTTCTGAAATTCCTGAAACACATGAGGCAATAGTTTTCAGGAAAGCATAGTGAAAATGATTCTGAGTGTTAATAATAACAGTACTGTACTACATATGAATATTAGTAGTATTTAAAATATTTGCTTCTGAAAAAGAGATACTACAATGCAGAGACATTGCCTTCTCAAAAAAAACAAAACAAAACAACAAACCAAACAAACAAACAAAAAAAACCCAACAAAACCAACCAAACAAAAAAACCCAACAACAAAATCCCAACCAAACAAACACACATCAAAACCAAACCCTGACTAAATTAAAATGAAACTGTGGTTCTGCAGTTTTGGGTTGGTTTTGTTTTTTCAAAAAACCTTAATGTTAAAAATATGCAAATTCCCTGTGACTTAAGCATTCTAAACAGAAATAAGACTTTTCATGTGAATAAATGTAAACAAAACAATTTAAAGGTGAACTTTTTGTTTAGGATGAAATGTATTTTGACTTATTCAAATGTAAAAAACCTTATTTCATCTGCATCTGCTATTTGTTTTTCATCTTCTACAGAATAAACTTAGAAGAAAAATCAGACTTGCAGTAAAACAGAAAAGAAACAAAAATCTGAACTTACAACGAGTCCTTTTAGGTGAAGTTACTGAGGTAGAAAATACCAGCAAAGTCAATTAAACACTAAGACGTTGCTGCTTGAAAAGTGATTTGAGTGCTCCTGGGGATAATAAGCACATACACAGTATGCAATAAATAACTGTATCCGTCCTTAGAATAACTACCTGACAGAACTCATTTAGGATTTGAACAACCTCAGCCAAGGCTCTACAGTTATCATTAATAACAAAATCTTTATGACAGCTATCATGCACAACCTTCCACACCAACAGTGGTCTGCAGCACAGACCATTCATGCTGCACTGCAACCAGAGGGCCAAAATAAGATGGCTGCTTTAACCATTTCCTTCAAGTTGCAGAAAAACAGAAGGTTCATGACGAACAGAACACTGATAACAGAAGCCTAAGTCTCCTCAAGGAGCTAAAGACAGCAGGGTATCACGGCTCTTTTTTTATGAAGACCAAAAATTTGACGGACTTCACCTCAATCACAAATCACATTTGGCAAAGGCAGACATGTTTTTACAATTTGGGGCAACCAACGAACAACAAACCAAACAAGCACAGAAAAAACCCATTCCAACTATCTCCCAGCACGACAACCCACATAGCTCACCTCAACTGTTGAACTGCTTTTAAAAAATCTAATTGATAAACAGCACAATTTCCAACTCTTCTAACTTATCCTCGACTGTTAACATAGAAGTTGTGAATGATCTGAGAACAGAAGCTCTGAAATCTCCGTATTTGGTCTCTTTGATCAAAATTATACATGCAGTTAATACCTCAGCAAATTGTACCAGAAGGCAACAAGTATTTTTAAATAACATCACTGAAAAGACTTCATAAAACACGATGGTTTATAATGCAAAGCTTCAAATACCTAATTGAGCTTCTCTAGTACATGTGGCCATGGCCCTAAACTACAGATTTTCCTTGCAAATGCATGATTAGTCAGAAGCAAAGTCTTTACTGAAAACAGGCATCAAGAGGCCATTTACATGTGTTTTGTTTAATTTCTAGTAAAACTGATAAAATTCTATAAACACGCTTTCAATTGCCCAGCAAAAAAATCACTAACTCAGCTGCCTAGAAGCGAGATTGGCAAAACTGATGTAAAGCATATTATAATCCTATTAAAATGTGACATGAACAACATTGTAAAGTGCATTTTACTGTTTGTGATGATCAAGCATTTGACAGTTAATTATGCAAAATTTACTGTATGAGCTTAATAACAAAAAAATATTCAAATCTGACAATGGACTACCATGTTTAAATTGGCTAACCCTCAAGAAACAGCTCTTACTTATAGAAGGCATTATAGAAAAAATTCCATGTTAACCCAAAGTCAAAAGTGCAACCAACAGAAACCCTATTTGAGAACAAAATATATTTGAGTATATATAATCAGGAATTTTATTATTTGTTGGGATTCATCTAATCTAAATATCTGATCTATTTTAGATATCCATTTTCAGCTGAGATGAATCAAGTCTTGGCAACTCCTCCTATTCTGACCATAAAGGTAAGCCTCACTGGGTTAGCACCATCACACCTGTTATGTCTGGTGTTCTATCGCAGCTTCCAAAAATAGGAACTCTTAAATCTGCTTGTTATATCTTTGTTCCATGCATTCCTTATGAAAAATCCATTGAAATAGAAAGCCATCATCTTATAGTTGAACAAAGACTGTTCTACTTCTGGCATTTTCTAACCAATATTTTGAAGTTATCATTTATTTTGCCACTAATTTACCAGATTTTCTGTCAAATACAAAATTCCAATGCATTTCACATTGAACTTGGTGAAATCAATTTCTACAAGAATCCAAGGCATCTAAAGGCAAACCTGAGTCAGGCATAACCATCTCTTTTTGTGCTTGCCCCAAAAGGCATTTTTTACTTCAGACTTTGAGCTTTGCCTTCTGCTCTCTGGGTCCCCAGTGAGGTCATCTTGAATCGACAGGAAACCTGGTTTTAGACACTGACTGTGAACTCCTGAATTACTGCATATAGAACAAGGGAGGTATGCAAGCGGGTAGACACACTAGTTCCTCAATCCCATCCAAAAATAACTCTATGATTGACAGTTTTTTCCACGAAAATCTTTCCCTCACATACTGCTCATCGAAGAGCCTAAAGGTGCTGCTGTTGTCACCTTCTGTGTGTGCACAAGAAAAGCAGCTGTTCCTTTAATCATACTTAAGCAACTGGGTTTACACTAAAACCCCTAGCTTATTCTTGTCATGGCAATTTGTTTCACTCACAAAGGAAACACTAAAAGCAAAATCATCAGCCCTCATGATTTTTAAAGCCAGTTAAATACAAAGGTTAGACGGATAATATTCTTGAAACATCGAACTCAGGAGAAAAAGAGGCAATATTTTATGAATTTTATTTTATATGACTACTTATTGTATTAATGTGTCCATTTCATATCCAGCAGTCGTCAAAAAAGTGATCACTTAGCACAAATTACAGACTATATTTTCTGGAAATCAATAGCACACAAAGACACAATATTTGTGTATCCTGTCAGATATTTCTCACAGATGCACATTATCTGTCTTCAGAGTATCTGCTTGTCCAATTTTTAACTGAAATATTTGAATACAGAACCTTCTAAAAATATTTCATATCAACAGTTTTTAAAAGGGACTGATTATTATCTTCTCACAACAGAATTAAATCATGGCAACTACATTAACACTAACAGAAATAATCCAGCACACAGACTTTTGACAAGAGAATCAGATGCACCGTTCAAATTACTGCAGTAGGTCTCTGGCTTTATGAGTGATTTTCAAATTCAGCAGTGGTTCATATAATAAATGGGAGCATTATGTACCACGAAGTAAGAGAACAGATCCCTCCGCATGAGATTACAGTTGAGTTTCACTAGTCTAAGGTATCTTTTTCATTTGTTACATGAAAAAAAGATTTAGTTATACGGGAAGCATTTGCAGAACCAGAAAATACAACACACCAAGTCTAAGCATCTTGAACTTTCACTATATTAAAAATCCAAACAGATTGTAGATGAGTTTCTCATCTGTCTTTTTACTTGTAACTATGTTTAAACTCAAAATCCTAAAATACCAATATTCCCAAACATTAAAACGCTTGAACTCTGAGTTTAATATAGTTTCCATTTGGTATGTCTGGTCTATTAAAAACAACATGCTCTTACAACTAAGTTGCAGTAAGAAGCACAAAAACAGTGAAGACTTTAGGAACCACCCTCAAAGTAATTAATTTATTCTTTTTAAAACAGAAAAATTTTAGAAACTTTAAATACAGTTTCTCTGTACGTCATCCAAATTTTGTTTAAATTTGTCCAACTGCTCCCCTTCTTCCTATTAAGCACTCATTAATGCACTTGAACTGCCTTGGCTTCAAAAACTAAATCAACTGCACAGCAAGTACTATTTCTAGGCACTCACTGGGTATTTTCAGGTGTGCAAGAAGGACTCCAGCTTTTAGTTTATAATTCTATTTACAAGAAGGAAAAAAAAAAGCTCTCAACAGAACATCTTTCCTACAGGCTGCTTCTGCCTCCATTTCAGAGACTCTCATTCCTCTTCTGTATGTCTTAGTAGGGGGTACTCCTGTTCCTTGCCCACTTCACAGTCTTTGTTTTGCTTTAAATGGCCAGAGAGAACCCAATTGTGTCAGATCCCTGCTCCGTAAGGAATTCCCTAGGGTCTCCTTTTAAACCCAGATGCAAGAGATATGCAGTGCTGGGCTGGGAACAGGACTGCAGCTCGGAGGGGACCATTAGCATGTGACTTAAGATCATCCCTCCAGGCCATTAAAACAGGAGCTTGCAAACAGTCTGGCATTGCTGGTGTCGGCCCTCAATCAGGACTAGCAGCCAGTTCTCCAGATAAACCTTTAAACCGAATCATTCCACATCACACTTGTCAAAGTCTTCCTGCTTGTCTCCTTCCATATACCTCTGCACGGAAACGGAAAACTCACTTCCCAAATCAAACCTAACCCTTCCTGCATCCATCATCCCATGTCCCTCTCTGGCATGCCTCCATTTTGCCCAGTGAAGCCTGGCTCTACGTGAATTGCTGTGCACTCAGAATCCTTAACGATAAGGAGAGCCGGGTGAGCTGAAAGGTGCTGCTGCACACAGGCAATTAACGCCCAGTAAACATTCTTAGCAGCCACTTCCCCCTGCTCAGATATCCATGGTTGGGGACAGCTGCCACTGGGATGCTGCCCAGGATAACACAAGAGCCCCTCGCTGTCTGCCAGCACAGCAGGGCCTTTCCCACAGAGCTTCTCCTCTCAGCCCCTTCATACCCAAATAAATTTCATACATTTATGAAATATATGAGTAAGGGTACCTTCATATGCTATAATTTTCCCTTCAGCTAGAAAAAAATTAAGGACATCTCACATCACAGAGGGAGAAAACTGTGGCTGCTAAAAAGTAAAAAGCAGAGAACTTTTTCAGCTTTTTCTCAATATTCGGTGAGACCATTGCTTTCACACACAGACTAGACGAAAACAGCGAAGACGGTTTTGTAAACTATCTTTATCTGTGCACCTGGGTTCTGTTTTTGCAGAATTGTTTTGGCACACATTGAAGAAATATTTTGAAGTAGGTGTTGTGAGCTTTGGCCAATAGGACAAGGGGTGGTTGTTCAATGAACCAATGGTTTTCCTGTCACCTTTGCGAACCAAGTTATAAAAACTGTTTTCAATTAATTAATAAACACTCACTCGATTCTCCCTGGACCTGGAATCTGAGTCGTGTCGTTTCTCGCCGTTCTCGGTACAACAGCGACAGAAAACCATCTTTGTGATTGAGACACATTACTAGATGTGGGGTTAATTTTTTTTCTTGTCACTCTTCTTTTATCCTCCTATTTGCTACAACATTGTCCAAATTTCAGATGGCATTAAAATGACTAAGGTCTTCTCAGACCATCAATAGAGTCAAAAGGTCCTTAAACTACCAATGAGTCCAAGACCATGGCAACATGATCTATTTAAAAAGGAAGCAAATAAGAGAAATTTAAATTAATTGTTGGAAGAGAAATCAAATTAATTTTCTGCATGTGTGATGACTGGACAGAAGTGGAGATGCATGCATCATGAAAGACCTAAAAGATACATCTTAAAATGAAGCATTTTTAGGAGAAGTAACAGAAAAATTATACACTATGAACAGTGACAAGTTACTTGAGTTTGGACAAGAATCCTCTCCAGATTTCTACAGGATCCCAGGAATACAGCTACTAATAGAGACACAATACTAGAGACACAATACTAGAGACACAAGCTCAAATCCAGTTGTGTTATACCTAGGGTGCAAAGGAGGGAATGTGAGCTAAAGAAAAAATGTGGGCAACTAAGCATAGTCAAGGCTCACAGCTATACTAGCCAAATTAGTCAAAACTGCAACAACACAGTGGTCAATAGGCCTTTTATAAAGAAAAATCCCACCTCACATAATTCCTGAAGTGCTGCAAAAAGATCATGGAGGGACATAAGGAAGCTCAAGATGACAATTGGATTTCTAATAGACTTTAAACAAGTTTTAAGAAAACTAAGAAACCACAAGTGACAAGATTTCCTGCATGATAAACAGCTGATGGTCTGACTCAGCACGGTCCTTCCTACACTGCTGGGCTGTTCTCTTGAAAATGCTGATTTCAACACTTAAACATGTTACATTGCCTAGCACCGCACTGTTCTACCAGATCCTGGTACACAAAATCAAATGTAATATAAGAAAATTTATTTTGATAAATTACTTTTAAAAAAATAATAAGAAATTGTTATTCCAAATTGTTATCATTTTCTTGAAAATACAATTGTTTGGTTGGGATATTTTTTTGCCAGAGAATTACTGCAGATAGTTTCACTAGACTTACATACCATGCCCAGAATGCAGCCATGATAAAATTTTTTGTTAGATTTGTTTAGAAAATATCCTTTGCTTCAGAAGTTTTAATAGAGCTTTGACAGAAGAACAATTATTAACCTTTTCTGACTTGGTTGCAGCCTTTCCACTTGATTCGCAACATCATCAATGAATGAAAGTAAGCATTACTTAAGAAATCACTGATTTGGCCAATGAGATTACTGTAAACATTTGGCTTCCCTATTTGCAACAGGACTACAATTGTATTTGTTTAGCTAAACTGTCATGCATTTTACTTTGTGCAAAGGGATTTACATTGTGTGACAGCTGCAGTTAGACCTGTGATGGCATGCATGAGGCAGAAGGAGCAGTGCAGGCACGTGACAGAAACAATAATGCATTAGATGGAACTCCTACAGAGCAAAGAAATTTTCCTGTTTCTCCCATTCTTAAGCATTATTCTACTTCATAAACTATAACCCTAATGCCATGCTAGCACTTTTCTCTCTCTTTCTCTACTTTTTAGCCAACCAATTAAAACAACCTGTCACTGCAACAGTTGTTCCACAGCCTGAGACACACTGGTCGAAATGCCAGAATTTAAAAACATTTGGATTTTAAAGCTGTGAGACAAGTAAGAATCAGTGTTATATAAAAGTCTACCAAGCATCTAAACTAGTTTGCCTGGGTGCAATCTCCCTGTACACAAAACATGACTAAACAAAATCTGTTAAAAGTGACAAAATTTTATCATATTCAGAACAATCTATAAAAGTGTCTTGTAACCAAGTAACAATAATAATAATGACTTGCCCAAACCAACACTGTATAGGGTTTTGTTCTTGCTTGTTTAGGGTCTTTAGCTTTGTTTAATGAGGTTACAAGTCACATATAAGCTGTTGATCAAATACAGCAGGTGAGTGCACCAGACAGCAGCTTCTGGCCATCACACGTGCAGAGAACCAGATACCTTGCTCCTGTACTGTGGAGTAGGGATGCTCAAAACAAGATACTCCTTGTCCAAATTCATGCTCTTGATTCTCAGAGATAAACCTTTTTATTCTTGCTTTGCACAAAGGAGAAGAATGTTGCTCCACGCTGGATACAGGTGTGAAAACAAACTGCTACATCCACCAAAAGAGGCCCTGGAGAATGTGTTGTTAAAACAAAGAAAGGACCCTCTTCAGTATCCTGCTAGCCAGAATCTGAGTCAATGCTGTAGAACAGTCTCCTGCCTTCCAGCATATTAAAAGCAACTAAAAAGACTCTAAAAATCTTCAAACTGGAGTGTAGACAGACTGTAACACTTGGCACTGGGGGGACGGAAGACTTCGCACAACCATAACATCATGCAAATCTGACAACTTTTACTCCCAAGTTTTACTCCCAAGAATGGTGATAACAAAAGTCGGAAGAGACTGTGGAAAGAAATCTGCTCTGGTCTTTCTCCAAAGTTACAGTCTTCACTAAATGTGTGATTTAAGCAATTTAGCTACACCATTACAAACAAAAGTGGCACAGATTTACAAGGCTTACACGTTTTCAACCAAATTTAAACTTTGTTTACATTTGTTTACTGCAATTGTGCAAAGGATTTATGATCCAATGTATCTTAAAGTGGAAAACCAGAAAACAGTTGAATCTGCAATACTTTATTATGCATCTTGATTTCAATAAACCTTTTAGTCTTTTGAAAGCAGACGTTCATTTCATTTCAAAAATTAAAGAGAAATATAAATTTATCCAATACACCCCTGGGGCAGGAAGAAGCAGGTATGCTGCATTATCCAAAGTTTGACCTAAATACCTGGTTTTGCAGTACATTTTACTCAAGGATGCAAAAATGGCTACATCAATGCAAGGAAAAAAAGTCTATTCCTACAAAAAACGCACACAGTTCTCCAATAAACACCAAAAATCCAAAACAAAAACACCATAGTCTATACAGATAGAACTTGAATTTTTAATCTACTAGAATTCATCAGTGTATTTCCAACAAATTAATTTCATGTTTATAGAGCATCTTTTTCCTTTCCTGCCATGTTGTGACTGGTCTTCTGAAAGCTAATCTGAACTGTCTTTGGTCTTTTGAATTGGCTTTATACACCAGTAACTTTGAAAATAAAACAAATGAGGGTGTCTGAATCTTTGATTTGTCTAAACTTCTTTTTTAATGGTTTTGGGGATTTTCTGTAAATATAAAATACGCCTACCAACCACCTTCAAAAAGGTATTTTTCCTTTAGATTACAGGACAATTTTCATGTGTGAACAAATTCAGCAATGCTTTTCATTTTGTTTTGCAATATTATTATTAGATGATATAAAATCTGGTATTTCCGAACTGACAAGATGTTGTCTAAATTCTCTCTTTTAATTTCAGGTGATGGCTCTAGACTTTTAAAGAGTTACACATTAGAGCATAGTAATTTGGAGATACAGGTCACTAGCCACTTTTAACAATGCAGGCTGAAAATTTACATAAAGATTAAATATCTTCACAGAATCCATATTTTCCAAATATAACTATTCTATTCTAATAATTTTAAACATTGTTTAGATTTGTTTTCATGAAAGAAAAGGCTTGACAGTGAATGGATTAACTTCCAGGCTGTCAGCTTACATAAAGACACAGCAACAGCTGAATCATCTTTTGTTTTCCCTTAGAGGTCAGAGGGCTATGGAAACATTTAGAAAAAAAATCAGCAAAAAACTACCATAATTCAGATATTTTTATCCTCCCAAAACCAAACTCTTTTTTTCCACCAGCCACTTGAAATAAGTGCAGATTAATCCAACTAAACTGCTCAAGTGCTCCATGTACCAACAGATCCTTGGTTTGTGGGCAGCTTCGTGCTTCTCAGCTTTGATGGATTATTATTTCCTACTAAAGGCAGCAAGAAGACTGCACCACTCATTGCATTTGGGGGTTAGTGGGGTGTGAGAAAAAGAAGACAGGAACACACAGTGAAATCCTATCTCCATGATATAAGAGAGAGATCATGTACTCATGTTAAATAAATCAAGGACTTAACTCAGAACGTTAAGCTTCAGAAGAACTTGGTAACTTTAGTTTAAATGAATATGGAATTTAATTTTAGAAAAAAATCAAGTAAGTAAAATTTGAACAGGAAAAAATTTACTTTATATGTAATGTTCAATATTTCATAATTAGCCTCTGTCTTTAGTAATTAAGTAAGAAGAATTCAGTAGGAAAAGACTTCCTGCCTGGCAGACAACCCCAGCTTATCCTGAAAGCCCTACAGTTCAACCAGGTACTTGGGAATCAGATCAGTACTTCCCAGTTACCTCTCACACACACTGAGACAGCCATTTGCACACTAGCCCTCTGGCAAGCTTTCCTCCTGAGCATATGAATGCCTACAGGACTATTTTTTCCCTATGGCAGGTACATTTTACAGCAAGAATAGCAGTGGATCACAGTCTATTCATAAACCTGTTCTGAAACAAGTCTGTACACCTTGTAAACAAACCCGGAAGTTACTTCCTAGAGTTTATTTCTGGTTATTAAAAGATGAGTCAGAATAATAATGCAGGTGATCTATTAAACAACATTCATTGTAAAATAATCTGCCACTTGCAAGAAATCAAATTATTCTTGTTTTATACATTCATTAAATCAGCTCTGTAGAAATCAGAAATAATGGGGAGTTCTGTGCAAAAGAAAAAGTACAGCAGCAAAAAAAAAGCAGATCATGATGAATGAAAAACACAACATTTAAGGTTACAAATATATATATTCAGGGCATTCAGAACTCCTTGGACTTACTGCAAGTGATGTTCTTCTCACATAATCCTTTCTTTTTAAAGAGCAAATACCATGATTCTTGAAAATAGTATCTACATCTAGATACTTCTGAGGAAACTTTTTCTTCTTTTTTTAAATTTAATGGGCAAATACAATTGCAAATACAACAAGACACAGCTACTCATACTTCTTAAATGTTATCCAAACATTAAATAAATATTTTACTTGACATTTTGTTTAAAAGAATAGTTTCTACATAGCAAAAGACTAAGGCATAGGTAGTTGTGCTAGATTATAAAAAAATAAAATAAAATTTTAAAAATATCAGTGATTTTAAAGCAATGCCAAGACTAGAAATAGTTGTTTCAATACTACTACAAAACAGACAAGAGGCTTTAAAGAAAGACAATATTTTAAAATAAGAAGACACAAAGACATACATTCTCTATGCATCGTTTGTTTTAAAAGGGAAAGAAGAAATAAATTTTTCATTTGTTTTACTACAGTGCTACTATTTTACAAAATGGGTTGGTCCTTAACATCTTCTCTCAATGCAGCCTATATTAAATAACTAACCAGACTGTATAATTAAATAAACAAATATTGAATGCCTATGCACAGACTAGAAATGGACATATTTTTAACAGCTATTCAAGTATCCTTTCTTTTTCCATAACATCTACTGGTGTTTGTAAATTTTCTCAGACCTACCATCTTACTTTGTCTGCCTCTACGTACTAGGTTAGTTCAGAAAGTCAGCATGAGCAATAATTCAATATGATGACTTTTATTCTTTTCACTAATCAAAGATCATATATTTACCTTCCACAAGCATGTCTGGCACATCTGCTTGATATCTGGGCCCCACTCTAATTTCTCCCTTGTCTGCTAAAAGCGTTTTCAATGATGGATCATACACCAATGAATAAAAAAAAGTATCCTAAAAAAAAAAAGACACATTTGCAACAGCATAATAATTTTTAAAATTATGTTTGCTAACTTGTAACACCTCCCATTTGTAAATTTGCATACTTGACAGAACACAGCTTTGGTACAAAAATCTGTATTTTACATAATACAGATGTTTCATGAGGACTTTTAAAAGCTAATTGAAACTTCTCTCATTGATAGGACTTACTTCAGAACAGAGTAATAATGAAAGGATTCATACACAAAAATATATCAATGGATTTGAAGATAATTAATGTTAAGAGCTTTCTGAATTTAACATGTTTCCACTCATAAGTATCTCTACCATACTGACTTTCCATTATAAATTAGTCTCAAAAAAATAAAACACGGTCTATGTAAACCCTTTTCAGGCACTAAATCAGTATTGGCAAGCGTGGTACAGTCACATAAGTATAGGCCAAGTCCTGCTTTCAAAAAAATTTTCACTGATTTTTAGTGGTTTGGTGTAGAAATTTAAAAATAAAGGCATGTTAATTTCCGTTAGAAAACACTGTCTTTCTGATGTTGTATTACACCATTCCAAAGAAAAATATGTTTATTTTGAAGGCATTTTGCAATACAGTTATCTTGCAAATTTGGGGAAATTTCTTGCTCTCTGGTAAAGCTCAGCATCCTAAGTACCTTCTAGAGGAAGGTGAGGAGATACTTTCCATAAAAAAAAAGAAAAAAAAAAAAGGAAAAAATAAGGCGAAAAAAAAAAAAAAACACCACGTGAATTCTCCCATCAGTATCCACTACAGGAAAACATCTCTATATTTTTCTTCTGTAAGATGCCACATTGAATTACTTTCAATTAATTATTTTCTAAATACAAAAAAATTCATAAAAAACCTATCATTTAAGAGTGTTAATTAAGTTTTTATCCAATAACATTTTAAAATCAATGTTTTGAGCAACTAATTTTTCTAAGCTGTTTTTCAAAAAAAGATCTTCAAAGTATTGTTTGTCCATTTATTAAAAATGCAGCTGTAAAAGAAAAATAAACCCATCCCAGTATTTACTTTAATAGAAACCACAATTACCTCTTTCTCCAGGTATGACAGCACAGATTCTGTCTCATTCAGAAGTGCAACACTGCATTTTCCCCTACACAAAGATAAGCAAGAACAGTTACTTAGTAAAAAGTTCAAATTTCAAGTAAAGATTTTTATAAGAAAACAATCTAGTTATACTATAAACTTCCACACTAAAAATATAAAAATATTATAAAATATAAAAATGAACATTGGCATACTTTAAAAATACCAAAATTAACATCAAAGCAACAAAATAAATGGCTGTACTGACCCGAGCATTCAAATACATACAAACTGGGATACAGTTTCAGTAATGGAGAAGCAAAGAAAGAGAAGAGGTACGAAATTAATAAATAGGCCTGGATTAAAGAAACATCACATCCAAGTGACTTATCTCCAGTATTTTCAGTGTATAATTTGAAAACAAACAACCCAAACTAGAAAGAACCTAAGGTTCTACCTTTAAGGCTGTAAAAAAAAGCACTTTTCTCTTTTGAATAGAACTATTTTTAATAATGAATCACGGAATTCTATTAGTTTCTTCTGCGCCCACATTAAAGTGCTAACGACCACATTTCTGTGCAGGCTCCTGTGCTCAGTAGCGGTACAGACTTGCCCATGTGCAACACAAGCAGTCAATGCAATGGGAGTTTGACCCCACCGCCCTCATCCCTTTCTCATCCCCGTCTGCCCCAGCATCGCCTTGCCTCAAATTCCTCTGTCTCCAGCTTTTCTGCAAATAACCTGCAGAATTATTTTCAACAAATGGTATGTTAAAGAAACACTCATGGATGTGGATGAAAAATTTAAAGTGTGCTGAATCATCTTGCTAACAAATCGCATTTTTATGTTATCATTTACAACTGAACTACCATTTTATACATATATATGTATGTATGTATGTGTGTGTGTGTATATACATATATATATGAATATATACTTATTACCCCTTACATACAGCACCTTGTATTTCATGCACCTAAATTTTACTCAGTTTAGCTGGTAAGTTTAGTTTAGGAGGTTCCTGTGCTCTTACACATTCAGTTACAGGAACTATGCCTGGAACACCCACCTCCCATCTTCCCTCAGGGAACTGACCAGAATACAAATAGAGAAAAAGTAATTGTTTGAAGAGACCATCTTGATTTCACGATAACACCAAAATGGGTATTGTAAAAACCTGTCTTTCAAGTCAGGGAATGCTGACTCTAAACTGAACCAGAGGCATTAGAAGCCGATTGCTAATGGCTGATCATTAAGTGAACATAGCCAGCTAATGTCTTATTCATTGCCACTGCACATCCTGGGAAAGGGGGATAAGCCACACATTTACCTCCTGAATTCCTCCTTTTTGTCATACCTGTCAGGAGAATCACACCAACAAAGAGAAATGGTAGGAAGAGGAGGAAGAAAAGTCTGAGCACAACACACAACAGCGGAGGAAAAGCCTCCTGCAGTGGAGAAGTAGGAAACCTCCTCGATACCGCATTTCCTTGACGGTGTTTTAGAAACTTTTGGCCCTGATAATTCCAGAGGCTTCACTTCTAAAAATTAATTATGTTGTAGCACGAAGTCAGCTTTCCAACTTTATTTTAATATTTTATTGGGTTTTTTTAGTGTAAAAGGCTAACCAGGAGTTTCCCTTCCAGTCTGCTTCTATTCCATAGAACTCTAGTATGCTCTCTCTCTCCACTACAGCCTGCCCTTATTTAACTCCAATTACCACAGAGGCATTCATTGCTTCACTGCCATCGCGACTGCAAGAGTATTTTATTGACCGACCTCATCTTTTATTGCTGGTCCGTTAAAAAATTCATTTTATTTCATTAAGACACAAGATTAGTCCCTGCAGCATGTCTTCTAAGTGAGTGAATTTCTGTTTAATGCTACATTTCTTTGTACAGCACTTTAACCATCTAACGGCTGGAGTCACACAGAGGTAACGTTTTGTATGCATATATGACCTCTCACTGCATGGACTTGTGTCCCAATAAAGACAGTACTAGACCTACAGCAGACACTAAAATAAAAATTAAAAAAAAACCAACAACAACAAAACTCACATCCGAAAACAGGTAAATCACAGAATTCTTTCTAATTTTGACTCTATATTACAGTTACCGATTTCTGTAATCTAGAAACACGCAATACTTAATATAAGTGATTCAGAATCTTTACCAAATTCAAAAAAGCTTCTGTTTATATAACTCCTCTTTTTCTTCCCCATCGGAGGAAAAGCTTCTCTGTCTAGTTGCAAATGCTCTGCTGGGTTGAACCAAGCATCTAGTTCATTGTATCGTTTCCAGCACCCCTCAGTCACGGACACTAAGGAAACAACCTGAGTGAATATTGATTTGCAGTAATATGCCCTTTAATATTCTCCTACCAGCCCTGCACTTTTCACCCTTTCTTCAATGCTAATAATCAAAATGCCCTGGAGAAAAAGTTAATGTCATTTAAACCACATTACGAGGTGACTTGGGAGTTATTTCTTTAAGGCATGTATCTGAAAACCCATAGCTGCTCTGGATTTAAAAATAATATTTTCCTCCTTACAGTGTTCTGGAGCTTCATTCCTTAATGTTTTTAAATAATTTCAGAAAATTGGGACGGAAAGAGCTATATCAAATAAATAATCAATATAACAGAATAAAATCTGACTGTTCTAAACTAGACAGAGAAAAGAAAGGGGGTGCTAGCTGCCTACAAAAACAAATGAAAGAGAGTGTATGCTGCTACAGACCAAAATAAAATTATACTCTCTTCTTTCAGAAATCCTACTGTCTGTGCATTATGAGTATTATTTAGACTGGAGACATACAATGCCACAGTTTCATTGTTCTGTTGGAGTCTCCTGCCTGAAATGTGTCACTAAACTGAACAAAACTCGGGTGAAAACTACAAAGAACTGCCGGGCTTAAAAAAATTAAATAAATAAATAGATAAATAAATAAATAAAGAGTTGTCTACTGTTTTTTCACATATGAAACCTTCCTCCTCTTACGTGACTGATTGTCTGATCTAAGCTGTATTTCTCCAACAAGCAGCATTCTTGACTTAACTGGTATCACGAAGGTGAATTATTAGTTAACAGCATCAGAAGATCTTGATGTTAAGATGACATATCTGGTTCTGACTTTTTTCCCAAATTAAAAATATTCGGAAAAATTGTTTTTACTTCCTACAGAATTAGGCAAAATTTATCTTGTAGGAATGTTGAGGGAAAGTTTCAGCAGCCTCAGCAATGCACAAATAACAGTAAACAAAAAAGTAAGTTAGCTTTTTATGTCTTCATTGCAATTTAATTTTGATGAGATTAAATTGTGCCTTCAGAATTCTTTCTGCTCTTAGATGTACTTCATATTTAAACTGGTCATAAATAAAGAGTTGTTCCATTGAGCTGACAACTATGTCAACAAAACTTATTATATTATTAAATCAGCCAGCAACAAAAAGTAATTTAGAGGTCTTGCAGTAAAAGGAGACAATAAAACTTGACTATATATATGTGCTCATGGTATTTGCCAGCTTCTATCTTATAAACCACTTAGGATTCAATTTCTTCTCCTGTCCTAGTAACCAGAGCCACAATTCATAACTTTTTTCTTTAAAGCATTAATCATGTGAAAGCTCTTTTCACATGCTACACCTTCCTTCACTCTCATTTGTTAGAAGCTTTTGTCTGCTTGTAAATTTTTTTGTATGTCCCAGGTGACTTCACTAGTGGGTTGACAATTCCTGATCACTTACACCCATCAGCTAAGGGATGCCTGACAAGCTATTTTTCCACGCATACAACCTACTTCCATGCCTCAGGGAAGCCCTTCTGTTAGAATATAGAAATGAGACTCACACTCTCTCCACAAAAATAATACTTTAGAAAAAGCGCCTTAATGATTTTGTAGGAAAGGATTTCTTCAACAGCAGAAAGCTAGGACCATACAGGCCCAAAACCAAACCTCTAACCATCTCCAGCTGAAACCTCAAAGCACAGAGACACTAATGAGGATTAAAAGGAAATGGTAAGAAATACTAGTCATCGTGTTAGATAGAAGTCTCGTTGTGGGGAACATAAGGATTTGTTTTTCTCCCCTCCCTGTTTTAGGGAACTATTTTTCCTCGGATGGGTGGGGGACTGTTTATTGTGGAACAAAGAAAAGGAGAATTAAATTCTAAAAAATAAATGATGGCTTTATGAAACACTCATGGGTCAGACTGTCTTGGACAATTCAACACGGAGCTAATGAAAATCAACATTCTACATGAGATGACAGTTACATGCCAGTCCTGAAGAAGAGACTTCACAGAGAGTAAGCTAAGACTGAAGAGATCTTAAAAACTAAAGACAAAAACGTACCATATTTCAGTGAGACCACGTAGAGGAATGAAAAACGTGGGAACGTACTTTAGACAAGATTGTGACAATAATCAATATTCAGATGAGAGAAGGACAAGACTGTCCTTACTAAGCTGTTACAATGAAGGCAAAAGATGATGATAACCAGCTCAAAAATGACACCAGACAATGTTATGAAAAGATTTCAGTATAGTCTGGTTAAACAACCTAGAGCAAAACACCAAATTGCCCAGAAGACACACTTAAATGCCTTCTTGTTTGCACTGTCTGGGTAATCGTTCTTTAATGAGCTTTTTCTCAAAGTAGTCAAAATATAGATTAAAATCTCTACCAAAATTTTCAAAAAGCTAATGCAAACACTTCTATTTTAAAACTATCAAAATGAATCGAAATCAACAGCAACTTCTTCATGTTTTACGGTCCCTGCTGGTTTCAGCACAGCCCTTACTTTTAAACCACTGGAAGCCTCTACAACTCCTGTTCTGCTGTTCTTGCAGGCTATTTCTTCATGTTTTCACCAGATGAGTAAGACAGCCCATGAGATAGAAATTTTTTTAAAATAGGGATTTCTTGGAACAGGAGGTATGCAAAAAAAAAAAAATTACAGAAAGAAATGACAAGAAACAAAACACCTGCTGCCTGCTAACCAGTATGAATGATAGGAGTAGAAAAAGGCAACCTCATGAGTTCAGCACCATGCCAACGAAATCTCTCATTGCAATGAAGATGCAGCCTAGGTGACAATGACACAGTGCAAGAACTCTCAGAACTCATTGCTCTGGGTTCCCACCAAGTCAATGAAACTTTAAATGCATTGCTAATTCAGATACAAGTGGAAGAAAGAAAAAACACATGCAGGCATGACCCCAGAGACTTGGAAATAACAATTATTAATTGCTCTCCTGAATATGACGGAATTACGTTGGATAATTTTGCACAGATATATACCAATTGTATCTTAATGATCTGCATCAAGAAATGTTAGTGTCTCAGTAGACTTTTGGAACACAGAAGCATGAGTCACTAGCTAGACAGTCTGAAAATAAAATAACAGGCAAGAATATTAGGAAATATGCTTGTGAGAAAAGTCTGATTTGACTTTAACATATGCTGTTACTTCAGTGACAATCAGAGATGAAACTAAAATGAAGGTGCATAATGAAGAGGGGTAGAAAGGAGCAGGTGCAGGAGTAGAACTCAGGAGTAATCTTTCTCATATCCAGTATAAAGGGAGAAAAGGGAGGGGAAAGGTACAGACATTGAGTAAAGAAGGAGAGAGCTACCTGAAATAACAACACTTTTTTTCCTGAACTCTCTTAAATGAGAAAGTGTTTTGAAGATTTCCAATGAAACATCCACTTTGAGCCAAGTCTCGATCCCTCACAAGCAGCCTAAATTGCAATGACGATCACCAAACCACAGAGTGGGAGCTGTGGAGTCCAAAGAGCTTCTACTAATTATATGAAATTGATTCCCCAGTCACTGGAAGCCAATATTAAAAGTACCTGGGTATTTTACTTTGAAGCACAGTTTAAGGGGCATGGAATGATGCTGACTGACACATACCAATGTCTTTATAGCAAATTTCAAGCTCTCAAGACTGCAAAGAGATTAACTGGAGCAAGCTACTGTATAACACTAAAACTAAAAAAATAAAAACATCATCATAGTGATTTAAACCTATAATAGATCCCTAACTACATTTTGACTTTTAAAATATTCAATCAATATTTGGAATTGACAAAAAAAAATCTGCATTGTATTGATTCATAATGAATTGGCTCAAGTTTGTTCATTTACAAAGCTATCTCAAAGATGAGGAAGAAAACCCAAACGAAAAACAAAAATATTTGATAGGTGACTACTACTGGGATCTGCGCCGCTGACAAAATAATGCCAATCTTCTAAAAAGTACAAGATTGTGTATCTGTGGCCAAAAGATAAAGCGATAAACTCGGTATTATCTGATTAACACATGCTTGATCAAATAAAATGAAAAACAGAATGCAGGGCAAACTGATTTATGCTCATCTAAACGAACTAGTAAATGCCTGCCATCTGAACACGTGCATAGCTCATATGCACGGCCCAGGATTTTTATACTGAGTGTGGCTTTTAGTCAAAAAATCCAGTTTTAATTAGAGCTGGAGTGCTAATTTTGAGCACTTGAGATTGGTAACATTTACAGAGCAATCGTGCCCAACTGACATGGATTTAAAAGTAATTAAAAGGTAAATATTTTCTCGATGAAGCCACAGTAAAACTACCTATTTTGATATCTCAAAACAAGCAAAACTGTAGATGTAGATGCTGTAAAACTGGAAACTGCACTGTTGCAATCTCAAGTCATTGTCATCTTTTCTCTAGGGACTAAATCATGCTAAAAAGTAAAAAAAATGTTGCCTTTTAGCACAGTGATGCACATGAACTGAACAAAACCACGGGAGGCTGGTTAGGAATGATTTTTCATACAGTCATGAAACCATTTAGGTTGGAAAACACCTTTAAGATCATCAAGTCCATTACAAGTTGCCCACCTCAGAAGCAGCCCACATCACTCCATGCAACTGAGCATAAAAGTTTTGCGCCATATGAAAGGTTCCTACTTTGTAATTATGTCACTACAGGGAAATATGTACTGATTATCAGATATTTAAGTGACTGTTTTCCACTGATAAATATATTTTTACTAGTACTGGCTATTGACCACATCTGAAAACAGGATTCTCTCCTAGACTGAATTTTCATTTTAATTCAAGTAAGAATATTTTGAATCCTATTGGGGGGGAAAAAAAAAAGAAATAAAAAAGAAAGTCAGATATGCTTCAAAGGTCCCTTTGCTCCAAATAAACTCAATCCAGAAGGGAAGAATACTTAGCTTAACAATCCAAATGATCAGGTAAGCACATGCCTCTACAAAACAAATTCACTCCTTATCCAGTCTGATTTATGCCAGAAAACAACCAGGCTCATAGTAAGCTTTTAAAAAGTAGCTAAAATTTTTATATATACCCATACACCCTGTATTCCTGGCAAACTTCTAGTTTGCCAGGAATGCCAAAACTAGAAATCCTGAGGTAATACCACTAAATTCTAAAGTGCCCTGTCTTGAAAATAACACTATAAAATGACCTGCCCTATCTGTCTTGAGCTTCAGACCATTTGTTTTGTTTTGAGTGAAGGAATCCCACATCCAGAAAAAAAGTATTTCTCTACACCTTAGTTTTATCACACAACTCTCTTTTTTGCTGTTCTTTCTTCTTCATGATCTCATCAGGACTCACTAATACTGATACTTCAAACAACTGAGTCATTTACAACACATCTAAAAAGCATCACACTGTTACAGTTTGTAAGCATGACATGTTCTTATAAACTGCATGTTCTTAAGGTACTTTTTCTGCTATGTCTACAAAGTGGTACCAATCAAAGTTCCTTTAGTCTACCCAAGAGCAAGGGTACATTAACATTTAACAACAACCAAAAACACAACCACCAAAATAACAGAAAACCACCATCACCAAACAATTAAAACAAACAAAACACCAAACTGAAAGAAAAAAAAAAAAAATCACACTGTGTTCTGGACTGCATTACTGATCAGAATAAGGTCAAAAGAGGGAAACCAAGGTCTTTATAGACTGATACTTTAGAACTTCAAGTACAATTTTTTGTATGCTTACATATAAAAATATGCAGAAAGCCCAAATTTCTTAATAAAAATTGGAGAACTCTTCTTACAAGCTGACTATTTGGATGGTCTTTGATGTCACAAATGCACAGTCATTCTGCAAAAATACTCACATTCTCCCCAGTCATATTAATCAGTTTTTAATATAACTATCCTATGCAATCACAATTTTTAAAAGGCTCATGAAGTCCTTTCTGTGTTGGAACAGAAGCAATAAACCAAGCCAAGACCATCTTAAGGTAGTTTGGAGGGTTCTTTTCTTGGTTTTGTCTTTTGTTTGTCAGTTTTTAAAATACAGGGTATGTGTAAGAAGATTTCAGAATCAAAGCTCAGAAAGTTTTTATGAGTTAAAGGCCATAGGTGCACACAAAACTTGAATTTGCTGTTTGTGCCAAGCAACAAATATGATCCTCTAAAAAGCATAAGAAACACTTAGTATATCCAATTGCAGATTGAATAAACACTCCCCATTGAAGATCAGGGTGTAGATTTACTACAGTTTTTTTGAACAAACCCCATAATGTCAAACATCTACATAATGCACAGATATCCTGCACATGTAAAATGAAATGCAAGAAAAAGATTTAATTTTTTTTTCTGAAGGGGGTAGGGGTTGTTATTGAAGTATAAAGCAGCCCAAAAGATTCACCCCTGATTTTTTTATGACATCTGAGAATGCTTGACTTATGCTTTCCAAACACTTAAAACATCATCATCATCACCATCTTACATTAAAAAAACCCCACAACCCCAAGACTAAAACACCATATAAGCAAACAAGAAAAAAGCAAAGACATTGAAATGATAAGATGAACCTTGGAGTATAAATAAATTCTTCTTCACTACTCATAAGAAATATTAAAACTTTAGAGTAATTACAAATTAACTTAGAAGCCAATACAATCTTTTACAACATTCTAAACAAGTTTAATGCCTATTAACTCTTGAGAGCTTAAGAGGGGAAAAAAAAATTTAAAGCCCAAATCACAAGTCAGATAACCCAGTGCATCTCCAAAAATATAACCATTTGCAGATTTTTATACAAGAACCCACTTTCACTACATGATAAGTTTTATGGTGAATTTTGCAACACTGGCAAACAATTTCAACTTTCTGACAACTTTCACCATTTTTCCCCCACAACTTTTCATGCCTTTCCAAAATGCTGTATTTGATAATTCTCAAACCTCTGCAACCCCAAGTACACAGCACTGGCTCAACTCGGCCCCTCTCTGGGATGGCACTGCTCATAGGAGCCACCTGCACCAACCCTGGGTGCATTCACTGCGTGACATTAATCAAGGAGGGTGGCTCAGGGAGTCCGGCTGGCAGGACAGCTGTGACAAGGACATGTGGGATTACAGAGCCTGGCAAAACTGCATCTGTAACATGCAGGGATTAGGAAAGAAAGAGAGAATCCACTGGAGGGGTGTCACTGACTGCACACATTTGAGCAGACAGGGGAGGCAATAATTTCACTTGTAACTTGACAAGTGGGCACGAAGGTAACAAGCCTTGTCTGTGATCCCCACACTGATGCATGAGCTTATACTGTGCCACACACCATGACTCCAGAACGGTGCTGCACCCAGCTAGGCAATTCCAGCTTCTGAAATACATTCCACTGCAGGAACTCTGTCCACAAGGCAGCACTGCCACGTTTGATTACTACTACAATACCTACTTCTAATTCTTTTCTAAATCTGGCTCTTTGGGGGCTTTTTATGCCAAAATTTATACTGCTCCCTAAAGCTACTGAAACGGCATAGTGACACATAATTTAAAGGGGAGACAAGATGAAGTCTAAAAAATCCCAGCATTTCTAACAAAACAAATTACATATAATAACAGTTACATATAATGTATATACAGCAAAATAAAAACATCAGAATAAGGAATGAAATTGTATTTCACTAATACAAGAGCAAACAAATGACATCAGAATTATTCAAAACCCACAGTTGCAGAACAAAGAGCTTCAGAATTAGACATGCACATCAAAGAAATCTAACCCACTAAAATACCTGCAAGGTAACTCAACTACAAAGTAACAGCAACAGGTGTATAAACGAGACATCACTGTATTTGGAATTGTGGACTAGAACAAAAGTAACCTTAGTGATAGGATTTTTCGGAGGGGAGGAGGTGTAATTTCCTCTGCCATTCAGTTTGAAAAATGTAAAAAAGGTAAAGTTAAGAAAAGAAGAAAGACAAAACAAAAGCAGTAAAACCATATTAGTAAAAACTAAATAAAAACACACTAGGTAAAATTCTTTCATTCCTTAAATGACAACAAAAAGGCAATTACACTCAGATACTTTTCTTGGCTGAAGATGTCAGGAAAAGTTCAAGATCTGTGGCTTCCAAAAACCTCCTCCATTCTCTTAAAACTGACTTAAACTTTCTCCTCTCCCTTCCAGAGGGGTTGAGTTTTTGTGTTCTTACTCTTGAGAGAACTGATCTCCAACCTCCAATCTCCACTCCATACCACTGTATCATTGACTCCTGTAAATCCAGTTTTTCCTATCTCAGGGCTAAACTGCAGGTGCTTAGAGCAAAGGCCCACATCATGGAGCTACCCTGGCTTTTATTGTACAAATATCCCCTCGCTTTCTATATGGAGGCAACCGGCTTGGTAGACCAGTGACAAAAGAGAATGTCATTGAACCTGACTTGAGCAAGGCCTGCAATGTTCCGGTGTCCTTCAAGCAGATTGGAAACACATGGACTAGATAAGCAGACAATAAGCTTGGAAAAAACCACCAGACTGAAAAGGCTGTGATGAGTATATACAAAGTCCAGCTGGCACCTGGTTATTTGGGGCATTCCCCAATTGCTGACCCTGGAACAAACAGTTTAGTATCTTTACTAACCTGAATACACTTTCAACAAGTCTGCAGATTATATTAAACTGGATTTGTTCACTCTTAAGGTATGACAACTGAAGGGAGAAATTCTACTGCTTTGTTCAATTAGCTAATGAAAAGATAGATAACTAAGATGGAGCCAGGCTCCTTTTGGAGAAGCACAGTGATAGGAGACAAGGTAGTAGACACTAAGTTTCAGTAACTGAAATCCCAAACAGATGACAGGGGAAAAAAATTCACAATAGTCATCAAACACCAAAGGAGACACCCAGAGAGGCTGTGATATCTGCATCCTTGAATGTTCTGGAGTGAAAAATGATGGAAGAAAGTTAGAGGAGTACCGCCTTCTCAATATTTCTATTATCTTTACAGGACAGGCGAATTACTAAAAGTTAAGAAAACTACTGAGAATCACAGAATATGAACACAGTAAGTTAAAAAGCTAAATAAGGCATATTTTATAGTGTATTTGCCTTCTTGTTTCTTTTTAAAACACAGTTAAGGTTGTTGAAACATCATTAGCCTACATCAAACTTGTTCCAGAATTTGTCTGGTAAAGGTCTTAGTAACACGTGACAGCACAGTCCTACAACATTCATCTGTTCTGAAAAGTAGATGCAAGTCATCACTCTGCTTTTGCCTGCTGCGCTGTGTGGCATGTACTACGAATTCACGTGTTTTTCTGCCTTCTTTGTGAACTGTGCACTGGAGAACCTCTATTGTATTTGCTCCCCGAGTTGTGAGGTGAGAAGACATTTACAATACTTCTTCTATGTAATCTTCCCTCTGCAAGGAGAACACCTTATTTCAATATCTAAATGTCAAAGTAAGTAAAAGAAACTGCACAGGATTATTATCTCCATGCTGTAGTTGGAGCAGCAGAAAATTGACAGTTAAATGACTTTCTCAAAGTCAGAACAAGTAGCTGAATCAAGCACAGAAAATTAATACAAAATTTTCCAACTTCCAGTTTTTGTGTTGTCAGCAAGAGAGATAAGCAACATCTCTTCTCTGTGGTGACCAGTGACAGGACCCGAGGGAATGGCCTGAAGTTGTGTCAGGGGAGGTTTAGTTTGGATATCAGGAAAAGGTTCTTCCCCCAGAGGGTGGTTGGGCACTGAATAAGCTCCCCAAGGAAGTGCTCACAGCACCAAGCCTGACAGAGTTCAAGAAGCGTTTGGACAATGCTCTCATACACATGGTGTGACTCTTGGAGGATGGTCCTGTGCATGGCCAGGAGCTGGACTCAGTGGTGCTTGTGGGTCTATTCCAACATATTCAGTGTTTATGTGATTTGAGTATTCCGTGATTATGTGATTCGCCAGTAAGAGAGAAAATAAATATGCACATACAAAGTGTTTCTGCTGTTGGACAATATCTACTTTTTTTTGGTAGCTTCTAGACATTTATGGTCTGAAATAGCTGGGGGCAGCTGGATGTAATGAGAAAATGAAAATTCGTTAAGAATGCAATGTAAGAATGCATTGTTTCACACTAAACTAGACTCCCCCCACCACTGTGCTGTTTCTTTTCCATTTCTAGATTCATCATCCACTCATCCCAGCACAAAAAAAAGCTTTCTTGACTGCTAAATAGAAGACAACATGAGCACCTACGTCATTTACAGAAAGAAATCAACAAACACTTTTTGAGCTTTAGCAAGCCTCTTCCTACATCAGCATTAAAGGCAATTTAAAACAATACTTGAAATGTTTCTGCAACATTTAGCCAAACTCAGCCATGACTTCTTCACATTTACTGAAGCTGGGGCAATTTTAACTTAACATGCATGCAGCCCTAAACTGCAGATCTGACCACTGAGTGACTGCCTCCTTTCCAAACCCATCTGCTCTTTCCCTGGCCAGACAATATGGCCAAGGTTCCTTTGGCCAACAGAATAATTTAAAAAAATAAGCTCTTCCAAAGTGGCAACAGACTGACTTTCCACCAAATTATCAACTGATTCTCTAATTGGCATGCTAGAGCTCTGAGATTCTTGTCCCTTCTAAGGCTCAAACATCAAGTAACAGAAGGAAAAAACAAAGGCGCTTCCAAAGCAGTTCATGGGACAACCTGGACCAACTCAGCCAAGACCAACAGCACCCTTTTGCAAGGCTGAAGCATTCAAGCAGATGGGCTACTGGCAGGCAATCCACCCAGCAGAACACACAGATAAATTGTATTCACTACTTCTTACCTGATATGCGTTGCTGGTAGGGACTCATACTGGCGAGAAAGGAAAAGCTCTCTGTGCTTCAACTGATGTTTCTGTTTATCAGTCAAATCAACCTCAATTGTAGTTTCAGACTCTTCTTCAACTTCTTCTGCAGAGAAGCAGAGCGTAGGTCGAAATTAACTCTGTTGCATAACATCATTGCAACCATTTCATTTGACATCCCCCCCACCCCTTAGCAACCTCCTTTAGTATTTCAAAGAAAAGATGAGTTTAACAAGACTACAGTTTATGTAACTTGACAGAATGTTAAGTATTTTGAATTATACACTTCTACTTCAACTCTTTAAAAAAATTATGCTCCTCTCCTACTGTACTACGCATTGATGTCTTTCACACAGTTTAAGAACAATCCTGTCAACATTACTCATTCTTTTTTCATCTTCTTTCCTCTGTTTTTTTCTCTTGCTTGCTGACCAGTTTTGGGTTTGACTTTCTCTTGCCAATATTACTACTACTAAAACTTTTACGGAAGTCCTGGAGGTAAGAAAGCACACTTTCTATGAACTGAAATTTACTACACATAATTGCAGTCTAAGACTGCAAAATCAGTCTAAAAAAACTGAAAAAGCCTAGTGTCTTCTATTATTCCATTACCTTCTTAGATACTGACAACAAATGCAGTGTATTGAATTTGCATATTTAAATAAGATTTAAAGTTATTTCTATTTTAAGCAAGACAGGAAGAAATAAAAGCAGATACTAGATAGAGTCACATATAGAGTTGAAGGGCAATGTTCCCAGTGCTTGCTAACATGTCACACAATGGCAGACTCTCCAACAGAGCTGTCCTGGGATCTTGATGACTGAAATCTGCCTTCCTAGTGGATTTTTGGGACATGTGGAACTTGAATCTGTACTTCCTCTAGCATCCCAAAGAGGGCAAAAAGTCACTCTGAATAAGGGATGCAAAAATACAGACCCTTTAATAACTTCTCTAACTTTTCTGCCTGGTAAATTATCCATCACCTGCAAAACCAAGTGTAGTTTACAAAATATTTCTCAGAAACTCAACAACAGAACCTCAGCATGAGATAGTATTTCACGTAACTACCTACAACAGAGGGCCTCACCCTCTCTACTAATAATAACCATTTTTACAACCAACCTACAGACACTATTTCAAAATGAAGCCTGCCTGCACCCTCATAGCAACCACAGTTCTCTCCAAATGCAACACTACTACTTTTTTTAATCATGCCTGTGTGCAGTTAATTCCACTTCTAACAGTTCTTTTCATAATAGTGATATAACAACACACCCTGATATAACCAACTTCTTCAAACCCAATTCTACTTTAAGTCTATCTTGCTGTAGACACCCCCAACCCCCTTCCTTGTTTTGGCATATTTTGTGGAGAGAGAGAACAAGAAAACAAAAATGAAAGCAAGAATTTCGCCCATCTCACCTGACAACCCACAGCCTCACCTGACACATGGACAGGTTCAAGTCAGACTATAACTCAAGTTGGAATTATTTTGGCATCTATAATACTGACGATGAATAAATCTTTAAAAAAATCTATGCCAAGGCAATGCATTTTTAAATTAGGCAAGGAATTATTCAAAAAATAGAAATTCATGTTAAAAGGTTCATGTTTGTGCTGGTTTTGGCTGGGATAGAGTTAATTTTCTTCACAGTGGCTAACATAGGGCTGTGTTATGGATTTGTGCTGAGAACAGTGTTGATAACACAGGGATGTTTTTGTTATTGCTGAGCAGAGGCTACCCAGAGCCAAGGCCTTTTCTGCTCCTCAAAACACCCAACCAACAAGGAGGCTGGAGGGGCACAAGGAGCACGGAGGGGGCACAACCAGGACAGCTGACCCCAACTGACCGAAGGGATATCCCACACCACATGGCATCACAATCAGCACATAAAGCTGGGGGAAAGAAGAGGGAAGTGGGGACATTTGGAGTGATGTTTTGTTTTCCTAATTTACTGTTGTGTGTAATAGACCCCGGCTGTCCTGGGGATGGATGAACACCTGCCTGCCCGTGGGAAGCAGAGAATTAATTCCTTGTTTTGCTTTGTTTGCTAATTCCAATTCTCCCCCTCATCCCACCTGGGGGAGTGAGCCAACAGCTGTGTGGTGTTTTGTTGCTGTTTGGGGTTAAACCATACCAGTGTTTCCAGCAATTAATTTCTACAACTGTTTATTACAGTAAGTGGCCATTACAAGCTACATTTTGATTTCCAAGTTCAAGCATTAATGTTTCTTTTAGTTACCTTGTGTTTGGAGTTTTTTCTAAGTAATTCAGGCATCCAAACCCAAGTTTGGTCAACATATAAAAAACCATCTGACTGCAGATAAGGCACAAAACACAGGACACTATGGGCCATTTTGAAGTGGTTGCAGGAAGCCAGAGATGATATTCCAGAGTTTTAAGCGGCTTTAGACAGCTATACTCATCTCAATATCTTCCTCAAGTAAGAATTTAAATTTAAAATTCAAGAAGAAAAGCCACCACCTTGAATCAAATTTACTGCACTAATCTTACATAAGACATGAAAATGTTGATCCAAGAGCCTGAAGCTGAAACCAAATGTCTCTTAAACCCATCTCTTAAAACACTCCAAACCTAAATATGAAACAATGTAACTTTTTCTCTTGTATTTTTAGAAATAAAACAGATGTTTTACACATGATGATCTGACAAGCTCAGTTCTAAGTAGAAGAAACCATGGCCAGACACAGAACAGCTCCATCCACTCAACACAATTTACCATTGGTACAATTTTACAATTTCCTGTTTCAGTGTTAAAATATAAAACCAGTGCTCACAGTAGGATTTAGTAAAGCAAGTAATAGTTTGTCCCAGCAGTCACACAAACCTGTACCAGGAAAGGAAACCGGATGGCATAGAGAAGGGAGAAAGCTAAATTTGCTTGATGGCAATACAAAGAATTCTGCATCTGAAGAAACCTTCAGAGAGCTGCTTTTGAAGCAGGTTTTTGCAATGATTCGGCTTTAACACCCATTAGAAGGAAAGTGGTAACATCCTTGCAGAACTCTTACAGATTTTGTCACATCTTTGACTTGATTTACAGCACATGTGAATTTCATTTGCCATCCAAGGAGAGATTATTTCTATCAAAAGGAGTGAAATAAAAGGTACCTACAGGAAATCATAAAGTAGCACCAAGATAAGCACATTTCAGCACTCAGCAAGGGAAGAGAAGCAATAGCTCAGAGTGAGCAAATATTTTTATGCAGCAATATGGTGATGACATACACAGACCTCATTGTTCCATGATTAGAGAGAAAAAAAAAATTAAAATTGCTCAGCTAAATATTATTTTGAAACTCTTAGGTATGACTCCAAAGATGAATACAATCACTTTTTGAAAATCACACAATCCCCTTTAGGCCTTGGGCAAAATTTAAGATAATGTTGTTTTGTAGTATTTTTCCTGGTTTACAAGAAATATTTCATTATTTAAAAGAAAAGTCCTGGTGAGCAAAAGCAGGCATCTCCAGTGAGCTTTTAAAACTTGTGGTCTATTTAATATATGCAGGCTTTCTAATCATCAATGGTAAATAATTATTGTGATCCTGAAAACCAGAGTGATCTGGTGATACTTTCAGGGACAGCGCTGCAACTTTCCCTTTCTTATCTGATGTAAATGAGACTTAACTGACTCAGTCAAGCAATGGGTACTGGAAAGAAACTGCAATCCTCACTCTTTTTACATATGCATCACCACTTCTAAAAACACGATGAATACTCTTTTTTTCCCTCTTCCACTTAATTTGTGGGATTCACTGTTAGAAAATGGTGATGTTAGTGAGCCTGAGAAGAAGAGAGAACTGTCTGTGTCACCTAAACATTGTATAGTGTATTTGTTTATAGTTATGTGATGAGTGAAACTTGCTATGAGGAAGAATTGCTTGTTTTTGCAACTAAAAAACAATCTGAGGACAAGTCTCTAGAAATGCAATACTCCTATTTAATAAAAAATTCATTTTAAATAACTTCTTTAAAGTCCTGAAAGACATTTAAAGGTTTAAATGCAGCTCAAACAACTGTATAGTTAACCATCAGCTAGCAAAACAAGGTAAATTCCTCAGACACGATACTCTTCTTTAAAAAAAACAGAATAACCCCCCATGCGCTCCCTTTGTGTACTGCAACCGAGAGTAAGAGAGATTAGTTTAAACATTGAAGACTATCTTCAGGGAGAAGGAGTAAATCTTCAATATCAAAAGAAAGGAGAAAGTTGTCCCTCTACTGCCATCAAAATGCTGGCAGCATTCTTTCCAGCTAGAGTTTGAATCTGGAAATTCAACCAAAAATCATGGCAACAGGCTGAAAGGGGCCTCAGGAAGTCTCTAGCACAAACTACCCTTCAAAGTAGGCTCAGCTGTGAGTTCAGCCCACGTTAACTCAGCAACTGAAAATCTCTGAAGACAAGAGACCACACAACCTCTCCATCACCCAGTAATGGTGAAAAGCTTCTACCTATATCTAATCTGAATCACTCCCGTTTCAATTCAGTCACCACCAAGAGTCCAACTCCATCTTCTGGTCTATAACGTCCCCAAAGGCACTGGGAGTCCACCTCTTCTCCAAGTCAAGCAAGTTCAATTCCAGCTGACTCTCCTAGAAGAGCAAGTGCCCATCATAGTGGTTTTTGCTGAATGCATTCCAATTAATCAGCAACTTTTCCTTATCAGGAACCTAAAACTGGATGTGATATACTCCGATGTGATGCAAAGGGAGGATAATCTCTTGCCTTGATCTGCTGGCTGGGTGCCTGGTGATACTGCCCAGGATGCTCTTGGCCAACTCCCTTCATTGTCAGGGAGTTGTTGTCTGCCGGCAGCCTCAGGGCCTTTCCTGCAAAGCTGCTCCCCAAGCATCAGCTTATATCCCTACCAGGAGCTCTTCCTTCCCAGGTGCAAGACTTGGCATTTGTCCCTGCTGAACATCTTCATGCTCTTGACATACCACTCCTCCTGCTTTCTAGGAATCCCTGAATACCAGCTCTTCCCTCAAGCCACCCCCTGGTCATCCCCCCGTTCTTGTGTCACCTGCAAACATGGTAAGAGTGCACCACATTGCCTGCTCCAGTCACTGGTAAAGACAGGTCCCCACAGAGATTCCCATGGGACTCCACACACAGTCTGGATGCTTCACCACCACCCTCTGACTCAGACCACGCAATTAGTTTTTTATTTACCTAGTTGTCCCTCAAGGCAACTAGTGGATCTACCAAGAAAAGAAAATAAAGAACAAGAGAAAGAGAAAAAAGCAGAAGTAGGAGACTGGGAAGACATAATGGGAAAAAACAAGACTACTCCTTTCAACAGCAGCACAGACCAATGCTGAATGAAAACAGCACAGTACCCAAAGCTATAGTGCATTAACCTTCTGCCTCTTAAACTTAATTGCTTCTACTGTTGAAACCATACCTCAGCTTAGCTGCATCCGGCTTATGCAAACTTAGATGGAGAGATTCAAATCACCACCACCATTTGTGGAGTTAAAGCCATTTCACTGTTTGCTAAAATACTTTCAAAATTGTATTAGACCAGTATTAGAACAGAATTTCAATATCAAAGAAAGCATAACTTTCAGAAACCTTTCCAAACTTTCTTCCTTTCCTGTATACCTTTCTCTTCAACACTCAGCCCAAAAATTATACACATCCCAGGTATCAACAACATATTTTCAAACCTGCAGACAAAAAGCTGATAAAGCTGAAGAGCAGCGAGTTTGCCACACACATCAAAGGAAAGGTGGCTGTGCATAAGTCTCTTTAAGCTTAGACGGCTGTGGCAACAACTTCCAGTGCACATTTGGCAGTTAGATGCTACAGCAGTAACAATTACAAATATAGATTTTGGGAGAGAGGGAGTAAATCTAATTACTGCCAAATTTCATACAAAAGAAAAACAGTAAGTCTAACCATCTGAACAACTTTATTCAGACTGTGAATGAAGAGCTCTCTTAGGTTAGCAGTTGGCCAATTTGCTCATTTGCATGAGGCTTCTTGCCACATGTTTCATTGTACTAACTTAGTTGAGATATTTAATCCCTAAAGCTGTAGTAAGGCCACTTAATCAACTTTGTGAGCTAGATTATGCATGGTTGAGCTAGACTATGCACTGTCAATTTGCCTAAGGAAGCATTTCCCAAAGCTGAATTAATTAGCTTTACTTATACCACATCTGTGGCAATGTTCAGATGAGTGTTAGAATATCTAACATCAATTTGATATTTGCTGTTACTTTCAGATAGGATAAGAAATCCAAAGCACAGTTTGTACAGATTACAAGTCATTTAAATAACATATTACTATCCGAAGTATGAATCTGAACAACTTTGCAGGAAGGAAAAACAAAGTGATCACTTGTGTTTACAGGGAACAGGTCTACTTTTAATTCCTGCTGGATAGCATGGACATACATGTGGCCTCTACGGGATTAACCAGTTTTCCTACACAATTATCCAAGGTGATCCTCCCATACTACCTCATCATTATATTTCTAAAGGAGGTCACAAAACAAAGAAATAACTACTGTACAGCCATTAACAACTAATACGCCACACCTACCCTCAAACAATAAAAATTATTTCCAAAATAATGCAAAATGGTTTTTTGTGTACTTCCAAGCAGCGTATTAGGATAATAACAATTTCCAGGATAATAGTCAGTCATAAGCAATTGGGCAACTATATCATGCTTGCCACAGGCCTGTAGCAAAAATATTTTATGGAAACCATCACACCTTTCATTAGAAGAAATGTTCACCTTCCACGGCTTGATGGGTGGGGGTTTTTTGATAACTGGTTTTGCAGATTTTTGAGAGCAAGGAGCTTGTGGGTGGAAAGCAAGGAAGGATTACCTCCATAAGTAGTATGAATCATGATGTGCTACATTAATAAATAGATCCTAATAAATTAAATATAACATGAATAAATGCAAGAGCAAGCACAATAGTTCTTTAACCATTTTTCAGCACTGCAAGCTAGTTTGTAACAACACTACAGACCAGAAGGGTCCCACAGAAGCACGAGAACAATAATATGCAAGCAGTGGGGAAAGAGCTAGCCATTCTGCATCATAAACCTCAGCTAGGTTTTCCCCCTTTTACCTGACTTCTGTATCACCTTTTCAAATGCAAATTCCTCCAAATGAGAAAATACCCTGTTACAAGGCTCAAGGTGTGCTTGGTCGTGTGTACATCTGTATGAACTGCAGCAAGCTGCTGCAGCATGTATGAAGCAACAGTCCTGTATGGTGTTTCTCTAAGCAGCTCTTTAGTAGCAGCAAGCAGCAGACTCAAAACTGTGCCATGGACACTGCTACTTGCAACATGATGAACATCCAATTACTGGTATCCAGCTCATCAGCTGAATCAGAAGTCAATTAGTAGTTTTTCCAAAGAGTACATATGTTTAGAGCTGTGTGGGAAAGAAAGGAAATTTTAGTTCTACCCTCAAATCCAGGCTGGCAGACCACCATGAGCAAAAGTGTACATGGTGAATCTGACAGTGCCCAAGAAATAACTTTTTTAATCCATCATCTGGCTCAAGAAATCCAACAGCTACCTGCAACACTGCCATGTAACCTGCATGAATAATTATTACACCTGATTTTAAGAAAAGGGAGGTCTGTATCTCTCATTTTCCTGAGACAGCTGCTATTAATAATTTTCCCCATCTCTTAGATTTTCACCCTTTCCATGTGAAACTCCTGCTCATATCTTGTTAAAACAAGATTGTTTTCCCTTTAGCAAAGGCAACAGGTCTGTTTGATCTGGTTGGTTTACAAGCTGCATGGTTGTCTCTCCTCAAGAAAATGCAGTGTAAATATATAAAAAATAATAAATGTAGCACAACAAGAACTAAGCACACAAAAAATCTCATAGGTTTTCTGTAAGAATCCAAAGTCCAGGTTTCAGATCTACACTGGTATTTTCTTCCACTGTGTGACAATAACCACAGAGTTTCAGAGATCTAAACTGCTTTTCTAACATTCAGTTCACATCCTCAAAAGCTGATAAACAACTTTTCAAAATTTGTTGGCAGAGATGAAAAGGCACAGATTGTACAAGCACTCTCCTACCCCTACTCAGAACGGCATATGATTCTGCTTATAAAACACAAATTATTTATCATCTACAGTATCTCTTTACAGAAGGGCTGAATTTTGTTAGATTTTTTGCAGGAAGGAAAGAAGAATTAGGGAGAAAATAAAAAGAATGAGAAGGGAAAAAGAACAAAGAAAAGAATTTGTATATCCTGCTCTTGGGTAAACTTAATAAAGACACATTAAGGCTCTATGTGTGGGATTAGGAAATGAGAAGAATATTATCCAAGAGAATGCCTGCTTGATGCCAACATGGCAAGAAAGCTTTTCTGTCTATAGACCTGACAAGACAACCAGGAAGAGGAGTTCATTCACTCTGATGGTCTGTGTAAGACTTAAAGGATGATTTTTTTCCATCTCTTTTCCATCTTCAACTATGCCAGAGATTTACCTCCCAGGATACATTATTTCCTTGGTGTACAGAGATAATGAGATCATAATTTACAGGAACTATACAAATGAACTGAGAAAAGTGTAAATATATGTATTACTTTAAATTATTAAAGCCTTTTAATTCATTAATTCTGATGTCAGGAGGAAAAATGAACAAACAAACCAGTGTAGGAATAAACATTACCTTGTATTAACTAGCCAAATTTTATAACATATGCCATTCCCAAGTAAACCAATGAAGTTTTTCTTCTGCTCTCAGTACTTTGCTTTGTAGACAATACATTCAAATACCATTTTTGTTGCAGCAAGTAAAATATCAAAAATCTTCACTTATTCATCTCATACATGGTAAATATTCAGTATTCCGAGTCCGGCTTTTTTTCCTCTTATTAAAAACAAAAATCAAAAACAAAAAGAAAGGGGAGAGCATTATGAAGGTATATGAAGCTAGCCCCCATTTGAAGGAAAATATAGATATGAAAGCTGTCCATATATCAAAACCTTTTTTCTTGTATCATCCTTGGCAACTGAGGGCCTACTGAGAATAACTGCATCAGGATTTCACTCCTGACAGCAGCATCAGTCAAAGGATCGGCCTAAAGGAAATGCCACACAGCCAAGGGCCACAGTACCCTGTAGGTCTAGGTTACAGGTCACTGACTCTGCCAACACTATTTCTACCCTGGTTTAAGCCAAAACAAGGCTGCATTTTTAATACAGGAAACTGAAACATGACTCCCTTCAGCATTGCATATCACCGTCACAATCCTTCACAAAAACAAGAACAGGCAAATTAAAAATTAATTCTATCATTCAGCATATCAAAAATGGAAAGTTAGCTAATTTAGTTGGGCTGGTTTTGGATAGATGTTTAACCTGTTGTACAAGTGGAAAAGGCACATGCACTCACATAACCCCTGGATATATGAATGCATCGTGCTCTACGCATAGCCAAGCAACTGTGCATCCTATGTACTGTGATAAATCTTCAAACAGGTTTTGGATTCAGGCAGTAGGTGACAGGTAAAATGAACTACCTAGCTCCCCAAAGTCTTTTAGGAATTTGATAATGTGGAACAGGCTTTTACTGAAAAAAAAAAATGTGCTTTTTACCACTCAATCTTTTTTTTGTATTCTGCATTAGTACAAAACAATGTCTCTGCAAGGATCACAGAATCATTTGTGTTGCATATCAAAACCAGAAGCAAAGCAGATTCGCACTACAAATCTTCGCTTGATCAGAGAGGGTTACAAACAGCAGCTGAGGTAAAAAACAAAGTACTGATCAAACAGACAAACAGCACTGTGAAATAACACAGCCATTCAAGCCACCCACTCCATGTGATTTGGGGCATGACAGACTCAACATATTTGCTAACTTTGAGTACTGTTACTTGTGCAGGCTACATTTAACAGAAAGAGAGTTTACAGACAAACCACACAACTACTTTACATGTTAATCTTATCTGCTGCTTTTACTTAGTCCATAATACCTCGTACCATATATATATATATATATATACACACAGCACTGCATGAATCAGCTTGGGTAGGAAGCACTACACTCATTCTCACACAGACCCTTGCTCAAGCTAAAAAGCTCCACCTCTACCAACATGTGTGCAGTTTCAGGCATGCATGAGTATTACCAAGGGCAACTATTGCAGATTTCATCCCACTGCATAATACAGACATTCAAGAACTACTGCTAGAAAGCCTGTAAATCATCAGACCTGATTCCCAAATCACACATTTAACTGCCACTGCATGACGGGAAAAAGTCTTTCTATATTAATAGTGAGTTTACATCATTCACATTTATAAATTATATAAACTACTGATTCAATTAGACTATCAGAGAACTCTTTGAAGATGTGAAATGCATCTCTAATTGGAGCTTTACAGATAGAGATAACCTAGCAATGTTTTTGTAGTCCAAAATTTATGCCTCAGGTGCTTTGGTACAGTGTGGGTGCACTGGGAAGAAAGTGGGAAAAGTCACCACTTAAAATTAGGAGCCAAGGGAAAAAAATAAAGAAGTAGAACCATTTGAGACTATGGAAATCTAGGAGGTGTGAAACATCCTATTTATCTTCATGAGACAAAAAGTCATGATCAATAATATCAATTTAAATACTACAAGTATTTGGGGGTACCAAGAAAAGAGTGTAGGATCACTTGCCTGCACAATTAAGAAACATGAAAGAGGCAGGAAAGCACCTGAGAGAAAAGAGTTACATGTTTTCCACAAATCAAAAGAAACTCTGAACAAGTACAGTAAATAATGTCACATGTATTTAAAGCTGACCATGAGGAAATGAATCCTAAGGAACACAGGGAAATAGGGGAATGCAGAATGCTTTGATAATTTTCTGTGAATACTGTCTCCTTCTGAAGACTCAAATGTGAAAAATTTATTTTGGGAGTAAAGCTCAAAAAAGTGAGACCTTTTGTACCCTACTGAGTTCTTTACCAAGGAAACATACTAAATAAATACTTCTGGTATTTAAGTAATAAAAATAAAAACTGAGCTTCATATATCTATTAAACAGTTTTAAGCATAAATATGAACTGATATTTTACAGCTTTCCACTTCTCACAGCAAATTCACAGAATTAATCCAGATTTTGGGTTTAGTTTGTTTTTACATTTAAAAAAATTGGCAGCAATGTATTCAAGCCTCTTAAATTGTGTGTTCAGAAAACAAGATTTTTGAATTTAAAAAAAAATTAATCTACACATACTTGCCCAAAATTATAAGTTTATGCTTTGGAGGTCTAAAGATGAAGCTAGCAGTTACTAGCTGGACAGTCCATGCAAAAATTCAGATGTAGTTATACAAATTGCGTGGAGTGAACAATTTTTAATATTTGAAGAATCTGTGCATGATCTAAACGCAGATCACACATTCTCAGGTGATAAAAAGCCCTTTTTTAGGCAAGTTTTATGCAAGTTTTCTGTAAGAGCTAAGAACTCCTAAAATGATGAACTTAGCTGTAAATCCATTCATCCATTAAGAGAAGGTCATTAACATTCACAATCTAACAAGCCATTCTGCACCAAAGGAGGAGCCTGAACGGACACAGAAGTTAATAATTCTACAAGATACTTGGGGCTGACAGTAAACTTGTTAATGAGACAATATAACTACTAATTCTAAAATGTCAGTCATGAAAAGAAGACTCAGATATCAGAAGCAAAATGCTCATTACTGCTTCTTTATTGCTTTTACTCTTGAGAAGAAAAAATACTCACAAGTTCTTGAACAAAAATCAAATGAAGAAAACACATAATTTATGAGACTACCCCAAGCACCCTTGAAAAGAATAATTGGGAGCCTTGAGACAAGTTTCTCCTTGGTGACAAGGAAGTAGTTTTCGACAAGGCTTGTTGTATTTCAGCAAGTTCTGAATTTTCTCTCCCCTCTTCAAAATAATTACAATTGACTGCATCCTCTTGGGTAAATGAAGGAAAACTTGAAGTTCCCTTGTCTCAGGAGATCAGAGATCATGTGTACCTCACAAAAAACCCCAAGTTTGTTTTCAGTGAAAGTGATAGTTACACTAATATAAGAGCCTTAGCATAAAAGCTACTCTGCCACGGATTAAAGAATTTGTTATCTGTATCATCCTTAAACGGTCTTCCTAGGGTGTGTCTCTCCCACATCACAGACTTCAGGATTCCCAGAAGCAACACAACATAGCTGAATTTGCTACTGCTTAGTTTACATGTCTCTATCAGATGACTGTAAGTATAAACACGTAAAATCCCAACAAAGGCAACATTGGAACCCATACACCTACACTTCCTGGCTTACTATACTTGGTCTTGTCTCTGTTCAACACCCCATGTCCAAAACAAACCCAAGAGCCTTCTGATGAGTTGCTCACAGACAGGGACTTCTGAAAAACCTGTCTTGTCCTCAAAGAGAAGAGGGCAACTCTGTGAGGTCAAAACTAACTTTCTCCTAATTCTTGGGGTATGTGAGGACAGAGATGTCAGAGCCAGGGACACTGAGCTGCCAACAAAACACTAGTTTATATTTACAGAAGCCTCGAGATTAACAGGGCAGTATCTCACTGAACCAGTTACACGAGTCTGCTCACCCACTCCTCAGGCGTATCTAGCAGCCAAGCCTTCTTCCTTATACACACTTCAAGAGATTCTCCTACCTTTCATTCCCAACTCTGTCTTTCCAGGCCTTAGCTCATTTCCCTCCTATCCAACCGGAAAAATGGTATCCTTCATCACAGGGTGATATCAACAGATCTCTTTTCTTAGCAGCAAGCAAGAGAAGCTTTCTCACCAAGTGCAATTACAAAAAAGGAACTGTAACCTAACAGAAAGCTTTCCAGAAGCCACAAAATTCCATGGAAGTGTTACTTACACTACTCTAACAGACAAATCAATTGAGCTCTTGAGCTCTAAAGACTTACTTTGGTTTGTTTTTTTTCACCCACATGAACATAAGCAAGACCACAAAAGTTTTGTTTCTGTTTCATTTGTATCAAGACTGATGCAATGCTGTCTTTTCACTCAAAGGAGAACCTACTAAATAGGCAGCTCTTTAAACTTTAACTCTCTTGAAAGGGTAACTAAGAACTCTCTACACCTTAGTGCATCTTTTCTATAGGATGGATGCCAATCTCTACAAGCCCACTAGCAAAGCAAATAAACAATCTTAATTCATTTCCTGGAAGCTGTACACAGGATACAATATAAGCATTCACCAGGGGGTTGATTTTTGTTGTTTCTGATTTTTTTTTAAAGAAACTATGAATTATTTCAACATTTAAAATTATCAAGGTAGAGAAAATGGATTGTATGCAGTACGAGAGTTAATATTTGTCTCTTGGGTTCACTTCACCAAAGGTGCTTCTGAACATAGGCTGCAAAGACAACAGGTATCAAGGGAAGTACTGGTACAAAAAAAAAAGACAATTTAAGATTTCAAATAAAATCTTCAGTCAAAACATACTTTTTGTGCTAAGACATTATGTGACTTGAATTAAGTAACAGGAAAAGTCATCTTAAAGTGATTTTTCAGAAAAGATATTGTGCTTAAAGAAACATTGTATCCTTTATTAACAACTGTTTAGTTTGATGTACAAGAACTGCTTTGATGAAAAAGAACCACAGCCAAAAAAAAAAACAAAAAAAAAAAACCACATCCACCAAGTTTCTGGTTGTGTTACAATCTGATATCTGATTGGACAGAAATAGACCAGCTATAGTATTTTATAAATGTTTTGAATTATACTGAGTCAAATATGTGATTAAGATAACAGAACACTAGACAACACAAAGTGTTTTAGACATTTTACTCTGGAGCTCTTTCCTGAACCCCAAGGGTCTCCACATCCACAATTTTTTTCATACAACTTTCTAAACTGTATTTCTTTGATTGTTGAAGAGGGCAGGAAAAATTCTTGTGTTTTTCCTGGAGGTGAGTATTAAGAATACCACTATGCAACCGTCTGTTAAAAAAACCTGATAACACATGAAAGGAATTCACATTTCAGTTTTGTGTATCTTTGGGAACATCAATGTGTAATCTACTAAACACTACTGCTCAAGCTAAGCTCATTTTCTTAACATCTTCTATGATACCTGCCAGCCTGCTGCTCTACTGAAATAAAATGCTTCTCAAAAATCAGATGGAATATTAGCAGCTTCATTCTCTTGGATGCATCTGGAGTGTTGGCAATTAACATAGACAATATGCAAAATATTCCTCCCCTCAAATACAAAGCACCTTTAAGCGAAGGTAGGAAGGCTCAGCAGCAGCTGAACCCCTCTGCAAGACCAAGCCATTTCCAGGAATGCTGGAACATTCTTGATATTATATAGAAAATAATCTCCAAGTGTTTGTAAGGTGCTTTGAGATCTTTTAACAGCAACTATAAAAATGTATTGGCACAGTAAATACTTTTCCCCAACTTTAATAAGAACTTCTAACGGGAGCATTACTTTACAGGCAAATAAACTAAAGTACAGAGAGAATACTGGATTTGTTTCTGATTGCAACACATCAATGTCATACAAAGGTCAGAACTGAGTACAGACTCCAACATTTGATGATAAAGCTTAGTGGGCATGGCAGCATTCAGTCAAAGGTTGGATCTTGGAGGTCTTTTCCAACCCTAATGATTATCTAACCAGGAATCACTAGCAGGACTCCTTTCCTCCTAGACATCTATCACGTACGAAAATTCTGTAGCACAAACACCATTTTACAAAGCAATGTGACATGAAACATGACTGATCAAGAACAAAAGAATAAAAGTCCTAAAAAAAGTGTAATGAAGTAAAGCCAATACATGATTTCTAAAAAGAACAAGAGGCTGAAAAATATTTTTTTATGTCAGTTTCTGTAATCTAGAAAAAATTCATTTTACCTTTCATCTCAGTCAATGAAACCAACATCTCAGATTTTTTTTAATTGAGTCCTTTCTCATTCACAAAGAATATCAATTGTGTTAATGAGAAAAAATACATTCTGCATGGGCTTTATCACAGGCCCAGAAATATTCTTGGCATTTAGTCAGCATCTCAGCACACCTAAATGAAACAAACCCTCTTAATAAATCCGAAGATGAAGGACTCCAACAACAGTAATTTTTTTTATATCCTCACCAGATGGTTGACTAGGCAAAAGCTGGCTGAGGAGTTGCAATAAAAGAATGACTTCAGACATAGTATTACATGATAGCACACGATCAGATAAAGAACTTAAAGTGTAAAGGACTGCAAAAACTGGCATCAGGCACTCAGGTCGCCCTACTCAGCTTCAAGAAAGTAGTAGTGAATAAACCTCAAATATGGTATGGTTCTTGGAATGGTCCCTGTGCAGGACCAGGAGTTGGACCCAATTATCCTCATGTGTCCCTTCTAATACAGAATATTCTATGATTCTGTGATAAATCTATTGCAAAAGAAGGAAATACAGAACTTGAGCCCTTCACTGTAACCCAAAACCAGTGCTGGTACAAAGCTAATACAGTCCCCTCTCCGCAGCTATTGAAACCTTGCCCTAAAATACTTACATTAATTCTACTTAAGATAAAAAATCGTCTACATTTAATAGATTCAGCTGGCAATTTCTCAATCACACCATTGAGTTAGCAAACATCTCTATGCCACCCCTTTACATTTGCTTCACCCATTTTAATGAGCTGGGTGTTTCTGTCCCACCTCTCCCAGTTCACTGGCTTACGCACTTGGGTATCTGTTGCAATAGCTCTTGTCCTGCCTGCCCTCCTCTACTCATCTCTTCCTTCTTTTCCCTTCACAGTAAGCCTTACTCTGCTGGTCACTTCTTTCATGCCAAGAAAGGAATGACCCCCTCACAGTGACCCTGCGGTGATGACTATAACCTAAGTGCTGGTGAGTGTTAGCACCCCAAAAGAACTCTCTTGCTAAGCTCAGGAGGCTGCACAGGATCAAGAAGCCAGTCCTGGAAAGTCTTTTGGTTTGTATTTCAAGTTGACCTCACCATAAACTCTATTTTATAGTAACATAAATCAAAGGTGAAAAAATAAAGTCCTCAAGTGCCCATAAAACATTCCAAACCCCTGGATTTAAGTGGCTACAGTCAGCTTCTAGAGCTATTCCCAGATCTAGACTGATGTCATACATGATGCTGGTAGAAAAATAAAAATTTCCTTAATTAAATTCCCCCTGAAATACCAGAGAAAAAAAGAAGGCAATACAATTTCCTCACAGATTAGTGACATTCTTTGAAAACAAGGGAACTCCTCTGTACCTGAGCATTTTAGAATGGCCTAAGGAAAACTTGATTTTTCTCCCTCAATTTGTTACAATATCTTGAAACGTTTTGGCAGACAACTTAAAACAAAAGCAAACAAACAAACAAAAAAAAAAAGGGCAAAAAAATACCCAACCAAATTTTAAAAAAACCCAAAACAAAATAAAAAAACCACCAAACACAAAACAAACCAAAAAAAAACCCCCAACAACAACAAACACCCTACAAAAACAGTATACTGACTCTTTACTAGTGATAAAGTCGCAGATCAGCTTTATTCCATTTTCCCAAACATTCTCTAGAATAATTCTGAAACTTTTTGAAGTTACCGAAATTTTTTTAAAAGTTCCAAGATATTTTCTTGCAAAGCTGTTTTCTTCTTTTAGTAAATGCGACCATACCTACATCTCAAAATATAACCTTGAGTCACAAAAACTCCAACCCCCACCTGCCAAAAACTTAAGAAGTACATAACTCAGACCAGTTTTCTCAATCATAAAGGGAAAAAAAAATGCTAGCAATACAAAATATCATTAGAAAAGATCAAGTAGATTTTACACTTAAAAAACTTCTCCAAACAGGTACACAGGAGAAATCAGTGGCTGAAGTCGAATTTCCACTCCTTAAGTAACTTGTATCTTTTAGCATTTATATTATACCAAACCAGGTAGAAGTGTTGAAGTGTCAACATGTTTAGCTATATAAAACATTTCCAAAACATTCAATTCATAAATATACAAATATTTTGTTTACACACACCATATTTCTAAACAGAACACTGTGTTATTCCGGAATGAAAGCCTTTAAAATTATTTGACATTTAACTACATCTGTTCTAACAGCTACAGGAAGCTCTAGCCGAGCAATCCTTCGCTGTGTGCTGTTCCCTGTAACTGTAACAAACATCTCCTAAGAGAACCTGGCACTACAGGTTCCACTGATTGGTCGGAACAGAAACATTGTGTCCAGAGAAAACCTTCACAGAGAAACCTAATTCATAAGAGCACTGGGTTAGAAGGCTCATAACCTGCGAGACACAGGCATTCTAAAGATGATTGTTGAACCAGCTGGAAATCACATTTCTGTTTTCTCACTACAAACCCACAAGAGGATCCCAACAGAGAAAACATGATGGAAGATTCCATGGCACTTCTAGTGACACCAACAAACCCCTCGTACACCATAGGAGAAGAGCAACACACCATCAACAGGTCCTTCATATCAAAGTGCTGACAAAATGGCAATCTAAAACTCACAAAGGAAATAGAAAAATCTTATTCACTTTTCCAGATTGAATGATACCTACAGGACTCACATATCCTTTTCTAAAAAATAAGCCAACTAAAAAAAAATTTACAAGATTCATGTTTTAAAAACCAAATTTAAAAAAACCAAATAAGTATTTCCAGTAAAATTGTTATCCTTTCCATACTTTCTTGCCTCCTCCATTAGAAAAGAAAAACCAAAACAAAGTGCTAGAAAATTTAGTGAAGCTCACCTTAAATTCTATGTTTCTGTACATTTCAGATAGAAAAACTCAAAAGACTAATGATTGCGGGGGCTGATGAACATGACCATAAATAGGTCACAAATAACTCCAGAGTGTACCCAACTACATTAGAAAAACATTAAATCATTCCCTTAGTACATAAGCAAGATGTATCATCTTCCTGTAAAAACCAAGCTAGTACTTCATACTCTGTACTCAAATCACCTCCCTTTCCCTAGGACCAATAAAAAATAGAACAAAACCCAAAGGTTGGCTGTTTCTCTTCACTAACCATACTGGGATGAGCAAAATTACCAGAGCTGGATATTAAACAAATTGCAGGGTATTCTTAAAGCACCTAATTACGCTATTATATATCTGCATTAAAAAGTTGGCATTGTGTAATGTCTTTCAAGAGCTTCATCCTGATAAACTACAGATTTATAACCCCTACATAACTTATTCACAGATTAATTTTGAAAACTCAAGCATCATATATAATCAAAATGGTACTTAATAGCATATGGCAAGAAATTTATGGGATGTTGACATACTTCACACTTCAGTTATTTGCAAACATGACTGCAGTATTTTGCAAATTACTGTTTCCTCAAACATCTCAGATTTATAGGTTCTGAATTATATTTTCAGAATTATATTTTTTCTCTTCAGAATTATATTTTTCATCAAAAAGTTATGGAACAATACTGTATTTCACTTGCATACCACATGGCAGATACCAAAAAAGTTAGGTTCACATTGAAAAATAGGGCTTTTTTCACCTCTTACTGCTTGTTGTTTTTCTGGAAAAAAAAGGAAAAGAAAAAAAACCCAAATCCCTTATTTTTTTACCAATATCTACATTTAGCATAAATGCACATAACAGCTCTTTTACAACCTCCAGTGATTTTCAGTCATCAATGATACATTTCATTCTTTACATTAAGCAATACATGTTTATGTCTAACTCAAAAAAGTCACGTCAGATACTCACAAGTGCTCTTAAGCCTAAATTGACTTACAACCAAGAATTACTTTTGACATAAAAACAAGAAATGCAGCTGCATCTCCCAGATGAAAAGATACATTCTTCTTTTTTTTTTCCAGATGAACAGTCTCAATCACATGGATACAGCTTAATTCCCAGAAGCAACTGATAGGAACAGGATAGTATCAGATAATACTAAGCAACTAACTGGATATTAATAAATGCCTAACATAAATATATATTTCACATGCCAAAAAGAAAGCAATTTTAAGCAGCTGCAGAAATTGAGCAGGCTGTGTTAGTAAGAAAAAATGCCCTGTACCGTCTACTTACTAGCATGCTTATCTGCAAGCATTATAAGGCTGTTAGAGATATCTCTTCGCCTGTAAAAACACACCACTTTTGCTTCCACGTTTCCATTGGCAGTCTACAAAAGAAAGATAAAATCAAGTAAGAGTGTATCCCTCCTCAGCTGAGTAATACAAATTAAATGCTCTCTGCTCAGAGTGTTCCCTCATATCAGTAGTTCTCTCATGATTAGTCAAGCTGAAATCAACAGAATTACTCCAATAAATAAAATTTTCTTGAGGGAGGCCAGTACCAATTTCAGACCAGACAAGAGGATTAACTACAATTAGTCCTCAGAATTTCTATAGTATTCAGCTGTTCAGAGATGCAACGCCAGTATCATGCTAATGTAAGAATCCTTCAGAAATTTTAGAACCTTGTGAACATTTCTTTGCAAACCAGCTTTAGACAGAAATGTATATATAATGTACATTTGTATATAAATGTATATAAAATGTACTCTGGCATTTTTTCAGCATCCCATTGAATATAACATTTATTGGAAAAGTCTTCTTGAAAGACTTCTGAAAGGTTTATTTGAAAAAGTCACAACAGCTCCTAAAATAAAAGAGCTATTTAGTTCAATGTTGTTTTCATGACTCATTATGGGGACCATGCTCTTCAGCTTGAAGATGTAAACAATTTACTAATATTTGAAGAACTGTATCCTCCTTATTGGAGGGTACAAAAGTACTTTTTTACCTTGAGTTTCTCATTTAAAATTGAAAAGTATAATCTTTCAATTAAGTTTCTTACCAAAAACATTGTCCCTTGTAGAACAATAATCAAAGCATTTCATTACACATTCACATAACATCTCCACGTTTGCTCAATACCTTTAACACTTGAAAGCAAACTATTCACACTTAAGATGTCAGAACTACAACCTCCAGCCTCTCTTTAAGAAAAAAATTCAATACATGACTCTGTTTAACCCTGCATGAGCAAGATTAAATTACAGCAGCGCAGTTTAAAGATAATAAACATTACATTCAAAACATGATTGGAATCACATCAAATACTGTGAATAAAAAATACTCTTCTCCAATAAAAGTCCAAAATGATTTGCCATGCACAGGTTCAGTGGCTGTTGTGTTGGACAGCACTAACAGTTAATGTGGTTTGATGTCTGCTACAGAGTAGTGCTATGTTTCATTAATAAGAAGAAAACCATATGCAGGTCACCATTTTTTAATCTACATTCTAACCACTGGGAAAAAAATATCTTAATCATTATTTACACCAAGATAGCCATTTTGACAATTAACTTTTGATGTAGTGCATCGGTAAGTTTTAATACTGCTTGAGGAAAAAGTAAAAAAAAAAAAAATAAAATAGAAACTCCACACTATTCTTAGTAGTGCAAGAGTGAAGAAAAATAATCATGCTTTCCCCAAAATGACACTCAATAGAGCCTCCATTTTTAACAAAAACACACTCAGGATAAAGACAGAGAACACAGTCTGTATTCAAAAGCCCATTCTTCACTCACAGCTGCCAATAGGCAGAGCAATAAACAGCCACAGAAGTCACATATTCTGTTATTTGATCACTGCAAAGTCTCGCTGGTACCTTCCAGCTCTTTACACATCTATCTAAAAGCAGACACATTACATGATGGCTGTCATTCCAGATGGATTCACAGTGTCATCGTCAGCCAGAGAATTAAATTCATTCATTTCTACAAGAATTCATAGAATTCGTTTGAAAATTTTTGCAGCAGAGTAATCCTATTCACCAGGAATGAGCAGCTGGGTGTTTCCTTAGGTAACAAGGCGGAATTACAGGATATCACACAGCAAGTTTTCAGTAACTGAAACATACATATAGTAAATATCAAGGAAGTTAAAAAAACAAACAAAAACACCAGAAAACCCTACCGTGGGAGAAATCTTATTGGATGGAAATAATTCTCAGTTTTTGACAAGCGCACTGACTGCTGTCAAACGTTAAGAATCTTAGATATTTGTACCTTGTTAAGTTCTTCAATTCTCCTAATGAGATATGGATTGCTGGAAGAATTTTCAAAATAAACATAATCTGAAAAGAAAAAAGGGAAAGTTGCTGAAATACTGAAAAATATGTAAAGACGTATCATTAGTAGTGCAAACATTTTTTTCTAAACCTAAAAGTTCTCAAAGCACTGAGATTTCTTCATGAATGTTGGGACAGTGATGTATTTCTACACTGAGATTTAACATAATTTGTTCCTAAATTCTGGTTATAACTGCACTACACCTGCTTTAACAACCATGCTGGAAAAAAAGTTAAATGCCTTGTGTTGAAGCTTACACTGTAATCCAGTAACCCACACACTTCATAAATCTTGATAGAGAAGAAGTAACTTCTCTCAATCAGGGAAGATTTAAGAACTGAGCACTTTAGTGAGTTTCTGTATTATGGAGATTAATATCTCTGTAAGAGATGCCACTTCACATTTATTATCAGGTGATGCGGCAGTACAGTTGTCCCAATGAGTAAAGTATGATATTTGTAACGTATGATAAAGTATTTTATGATATTTGCTCTTGTTGTCATCTCTGTCCAGTAAAATGCAAACTATATTAAGCAGCAATTGTCATGAGATTAGCAAGGATCTTCCAGGACAAAATCTCTTTCAGCATCATTACACAAAAATATTTTCATAGAGTGTATGGAAGTTTACTCATATCCTAAAAGCTGCCCCCATGTAATATACAAAGAATTGACATGCAGCACATTTCCTTCAATAGTTTTCTGAAAACTTATTTTTGTCCAATGAAAAAGTACCCATCTTTCTTTAGAAAAAGCCAGCCACACTTTAAATTTGATGTTGGACTTCTGCACCATGCACCTTGCAAACTTCATTTTTAAAAATCGGAGGAGAAACTATAATGATGTGTAAAAGTCCTCTGCAACGCTTTGACACCACATTACAATGAAAAGGAACTTCAGGTAGTTCTAATGAAAGAATATGGTCTCTTTATATTCACGATTGCTTATTTAGATTACAACGAAAAAAAAGAGAATTGGCGACCTAAGAGGTAAACCCTACCCACTACCTACTCAGAGAAGGATTACTTTCCTGAGTAAAGGCTGATGGGACTACAGTCTAAATGCCCTAACGAGGAAGCATGCAGATGGAAGATTTGCAGCTCTATCATTGTATCTTAAAATATTAGCAGAAAGGGATTCAAACTATTATCACCCCTCATTTCCACACATCTTCCCTCTCAGCTCTGGCTGTTGAGAGAGCAGGAGGATAGAGCGATTTTTGAGCACCCAGTACTGCACACCTAATTTGAGCGGTGCACCTGAGCCACAGCGCTGGGCACACTGCCACGTTCGTTCCCTCCGTGAGCGAGCGAAAGTTATCCGTGTCATTTTCGACAGGCTGGGGGTGGGAAGTCAAACGCTTGCCGTGTTTTTCAGCGCCTAAATGCCCCCTCCCCTCCTCCCTTCGCTAAGCAGTCACGTATCAGGGCGCTCCTCAGGGGTCACGGCGGTAAGCAGCAGGGAAGCTGACAGAAATCCCCCAGTTACACAGCCGGATTAATTATTTATCCCCGGCAGACCAAGGAAGGCGCGGAGAAACTCCGCCGTGGGAGGGAGGGAGGGCGCAGGGGAGCGGCACGGAGGGAAGCGCCCCCCGGGGTGGGCGCCGGCTGCCCG
>VZRS01007674.1:1098777-1147885 GCA_013398055.1 Ifrita kowaldi
GAGGTGCGGGTGCGCGGCCGCGCTCCCCGCCGTGCCCGAAGCACGCCACGTTTCGTGGGCTCTCGCCGCTTTGTCCCTCTCCTCTCCGGCCCTCTCCGGGTTCGGCGTTTTTTTGGTGTTTGCCTCGTCCCCGGAGCGACCGAGGGATCTCTCCGCTTTGGCAACTCCGAGTAGTATCCCGGAGAAAGTTTGTTTCTTGCGCAGCACCTGTTGGTGTTGGGTTTGGCGGCCCCTTTGTTCGCCTCCGGAGCGCGGTCCCGCGGGCGGCTCCGGCGCCCCCAGCCCGCCCCGGGCACGGTGCCTCTAGGAGCTCTCCGCTGTTCGCAGGAGGCAGCTTGCTCGCAACAGGCAGCAGAAAACATCTACGACAGAATAAAGATAAATCCAGCCGCTTGTCTCAGAGGCATGAAGCGTCGAAAGAGATGCTTACAAATAATGCGATGAGAGATGCTCCAAAACCATCAGTACTGATGTAACGTGAAGCCATTTCCCCTCGTTTACACAAAGTTCACACCATAAGAAACAATCCATACACTTTACAAAGAAATTGATCATGCTGTGGCATACTTCCTTGGAAGAGAAATGCTTGTTATCATCTTTCTGCGAGGAAGGGGTTGATTTATTATTTGTTTTATGTCCTTGATATTTACGTGTGCAGCTTGAGCATTACTAAGCTAAGATTTCACTTCATCCTGAACTGCAGGAAAATGTGTTGATAGAAGGAGGATGAGCTCTGTTTTTTCAAACAATCATACCCTGTTTTCCCTTTCTCCTTTAAGCAAATCTGGGACTATTAATTTAAGTTTTTGTCTACTGCTAGGACGCCTTTAATTTCCCAAGTGACTACAACTTTGTGTCAAAGCAGCAACTGAGTAACAAATTTCTGAAACAGATGAAACAGGCATATGATACAGTGATTTATTCTTCTTTTAAAAACAGCAGCACATTCAAGCACTGAAAGGAAAAAAAGGGGATTTTTCCTCTGTTGAATATCTGTGGGAGCTGAAAATGAAGTCAGCAGAAACTCCTTGGGAAGTACCAACTCTGTCTAGCTGGGTATTTCCAGAGGCACAATAACATGACCGTAGCAGGGACCCGAGTTGTTCTTTTTACTCTTCTGGTTTACTGCTTGGGTAAATGAAACAGGTTAAACTTTCAAGGCAAGAGAACAGTTAATACAAATAGTTGGTTTGTCACAGCCATAATCAATTAAACAAAATGCCTCCAAGCTCTTTTCCTCATTTTAAGTCCGCACTTGGACATTAGGGGAATTCCCCTTCCCCACACTTGGAAGTTTACAACGCCCCCTCACCCAGCAAGGTGTGGATTTGGATAGAAACAGACCATTGCTTCCGTCAGCTGAAGGCATGGCCTGTGGAAGAGGAAGGCAGCTCCTGAAGATGCAGAAAGTGAGAGAGCAGCCCAGGGAAGCCCATGGTCCCAGCCTGTCAGGCTGACAGCCTGAAGTAGTAAGAAAACCACCCTTACTTACAGCTGCCAGCCTAAGGCTGCATCACAGACGAGATACACAGAGAAAGAATGACATTTATACACCTTAGTACTGAATCCCTGGGCCTCATTGTTCACAGCAGCACGGCTCATACAGTCAGCACCAGCACTGCCTGAGGTGTACTGTACGTCCACAGTTCAAGGTCACTGCTTTGGGAGTGGGCACAGCTAGCTAGTGGATACAGAGATGCAGGACTGGCAGCATGTTTTACTTTGGTGTAACATACACAAAAGCCTGGAGACAGTTTATTTTCAGTGCTCTCTCAGTGTACAGAATGGGAAAAATTAAAGTTATGTAAACATCTTCATTTTTCTAGATTAAATAGAATGGAAAACTGTTGTTTCAACTACAAGACTGTGGAGAAAAAAAGAAACAGATAAGAGCCGTGTCTTAACCTGGTATAGGAACTGTATTTAGCTATAGACTGAGATTACTTGTGCTGCTCAAAAGAAACCACATTTCTGTGGCAACTTAACTGAAGATGCAAGATGGATTATTCCTGTTAGAGACACAGGTTACCTGAGAGCTTCATTCTACAATTTTCTTTGTTGTGCCACTGTGAACAGCCCATCATTCCTCCTCACGGTCCTCCAAACAAAAGCCTAGAAGGAAAGAACGGACTGTAAAAAGGATCATTTTAAAGCATAGACTAGTTCCATGGTCCAGGCTGGCCAATTGCCCCTGTGGTAAGCTAGATCAGCAGCCCTGAAGGAGATGGACATCAGGCACTGAGAGAAGAGATGACTGAGGACCTTTCACGGTATTCCCAACACAGCGTCTATTCACTTGTCCAGGCTGCACCCTCTTTTCTGGCTTTTTCACTTTAGCCTCATCAGATGCATCTAAATCATGTCTATTACATACCTATTAGGCTGACTGCAGCTATACAATTTTCTTAATGCATTTAAAAGAACACTATTATGAAATAATTTTTTTTCCTTTAGAGATAGTACAAAAAGTTTCACCTTTTCTTCATAGGCAATTTAAGGCTTCTTTCTTATATGTGCGATTAGGTGGACAAAGGTAATGGGAATCTGCTATCAGAGAATTTTATTCCTGAATTTTCATTTTTCAAATGGAATTTTCTCATTTTCCACTATTGCAGAGCCACAACGAAAGTTTTACAAAGCTCTGATAACTTTATCATTCCATGAAGTCATAGAATAAGGGAACTTCCATTGCAGCTGTTGTACAGTATCCTGTTTTGTGTCCATAGAACTTAATTTCAAACTTCCCTGATTTCAAAAGTTCCTTAATTTCAAAAAGCCTGAATCTAAACAACACCAACTCCACCATCAAACATTGTCAAATGTCCAGCCTATAAGCTTCCTTGCAAAAGATACCAGAACTGAAGACAATTCTTCCTAAATTACTTGATTATTAATGATTATACTGACAGTCAAGAGGACTAAACTAAAATATATTGATAGAGGTGTATATTTCAGATTGAAATACTTCAGGATCTTACAGTAGGAACAAAAAAATCAACAAAATCAACAAAAACATTGAAGAAGGAGTTGCTTGAACCTTCATAAAAAACGTTCATCCTCCTGTAGAGCTTTCACAGAGGCTTACCCTCATGCTAATGCAATAGAAAGGAAAAGGCTTTTCTCATACTTGGGCCATACCTATGGCACCCTAGAGGGTTTGTAGGTTTGTTTGGCTGGTTTTGGTGGGGGAGGGTTTGCATAGGTAATTTTGAAGCACAGGAAACATTCAGCAGTTCAAGTTTATGAGTTCACACCAAGGAAATCCTGCTCCCCTTGCTAGTTAAACTTTCCTACAACAAATAAACTGGCTGTGTGCACATAATCCATGCAAAAAGTTAAACAAAATACACAGGACTTCACAAATGATCATTTCTTATCATCTTAAACTGCTACACTGAGACGAAATCACCTCCACCAAGGACTTGGATAGTTTATGGACTTGTCCTGTAGCTCAAAAATAAAATGTAGTCTGTACAAAGTCACTCTGCTCTCATGTGAACAAGCATACCAGCTAACACAGTCGCACACTGATCACACTGACTTACAGGCAGCTGAAAGTACAGGCACTTTTTCTTCTTACCAATGCAAAGACACACCATAGCTTGCAAAACCTCACTAATGAATTTATAGCAGAGACAGAATTCATATTGGTGTCACTTAATTAGTCACAAAACAAAAATATTTTTTCACATCAATAGTCATGATTATATTTATAAAAAACTTACATAACTACCATTTTGCAACAAACATATAAGGTGGGGCCTTTTTTATTTACAGTAATACAAAATTCAGTGTTTATTATCACAAGCAATTGAAACTTATAGCTGCCTCTACAAAACAGAAACTGTAGGTGCAATCTGTAAGAGATTCTTCCAAACCAACTTCTATAAAAATCAGAAAAAAAATCCCAAGCCTCTCACAAGAGAAAATCATCTTCTCTTGGCATCAGAAATAATGTTGGCTTTTTTATTGACTCTGAGTCAGATCTCTCAAGAGATTCTTAGCTAAATATGTCACAATTTTCATTAAATATGATTTAAACAATAGCTTAAAGCTAATTGCTGAATTACTAGTAGTCTGCAGATTTAGATGTTGAATCCAAATCTAAAAGTCATAAGAACTCCACTAAATCAACGTGCAGATAAAAATGGTGCTTATGGTTGGCAACAAGTTATTAATTGAGAGGGTAGTTAAAACCAGATCTCAGGTAATGGTTTTTCAATAACTGTCATAGTGTTATACAGATTGGTGCTGTAGCCTACCAAATGGCACTTCTTTGACACCACACATAATTTCATTTCCTATAAATCATGCCATTGAATCAAGGTGTTCTCTTCTTTTTTTTTTTTTTTTTGGTGCAAATTCAGTCAGATCTGGACCTATATGTACCTGTCTTCCTGTTGTGACTGAATTTGCTTTAATGACAACCATTCTGTTGCAATGGAAGAATTACTTTAGGTTTGAGGGAGGGAGGGATGGTAAAGTAGGGTTTAATATTCATCTTCTAGTAAAGGCTAGATGTATTTCTTCCACTCCAGGGGCATAACTCTCAGTTCTTGATAATAATCTCAGTAACAGAGTAAACATCTTATTTTTCTAATCAGATTTAAAAAGAAAAAATAAGATTTATCAATCTAGAGCTTTTGTTAGTGCTACCAATTTACTTTCCAGTCCACACTTTAAAGGAGAAAAAGTCTTCAGCTCTAGGATTCAGTTTTGTACCCCATTCTGTTTGCCAGTTTTAGAAAACGCCTAGGTTTAGTTTCTGTTCAAGTCCAAGTGAATTCTGTGGTTAACTCCAGTGGAGCTAAAGCAATACCACTGTACAGCTTTTTGATCTCTGACACAAGCAAGGTTGCAAATGAGAGCAGTTGGAAGCACACTGGAGCATTGCACACATCTGCAGCACTCTGAAATGAAGCCATTTTGGGCTTCAACACAATACTGGATAGACATTAAACACTCCACAGCAAATTTACTCTTCATCTCTTCCTTTCTTTCAACTGATCTATTTTTCGTGCTAAACACCTGCTAAAAAGCTGTGAAAGGTGCTTAATGACACCTATTTAAGTAGAGTACAGTACATTCATCTGAGCAGAATTAATTTAAGTCAAGGGCTCAGCATCTGTTCAGTTCAGTTTTTCTGGAGCTTGAATGATCTCAGGCAGGCAACACCAAAGTGCAACTTACTGAAGTGTACCCTCAGTGCCTTCCTGTGTCTCTAAAGACTGCCTGGTGTTTCCATTACAGATGCATTTGACCTGAAATTTTCAGGTACCAGTTCTACCTTTAGTGTTGAAAATCAGAACAATTTCCTTATGCAGGTAGCAGGTCTCCAGCTCAGTGCAGCGAGAAGACGATCACTCATTGTTCTGTTGGTAGGAGGAACTTCACTTCTGAATTCAGGCTGGATGAGTCTCAGGGACACATTTATCAGTGCTGTAATGCACACACCTTCCTCTTACATCAAGGGCATCATGCCTGCTTACATACAGTGAATTTAAATTTGTGTTCAAGTGACCTTTATTTCTAACGACAGGTGGTATGACAGAGGAGGTCAGCTTGCCTGCATGATGAACAGGTGTCTGACTGGATGACTTACTTCCAAAAACCAGTCTGGGGAACGGTGACGAAGAGCAGCAGCACTCGGCACAATGCAGTACTGCTGGTATTTTGGAAAGTATTGCAGTTGCATTTGAATCTTTTACTTAGAGACAATCAAATACCCATCTCAAACCAGTGAAGTTCATGAAGTATTTTCTCAGGATGAGTGGAAAGAACAAGGAACATGCTTCCAGACAGGTAGATTACTGCAGGTAGAGTTAGTACACCAGGCAATAGGTGGTAACACAAGGAATACTGCAAGAACTAGAGGATCCCTAGTTGCAAAGCTGGCATGGTTTTTATTGTTGTTTAGAATTATTTTGTTTGTTTTAAATCAGCTATGTTTTGCTTGGCAAGAGGAAATAAACAGCTTGAAAACCCCCTTCCCCACAGCACACAATGGGCTGATAGAGGACAATTGTGCACTCAGAATACTCTGAATATTCCCCCAACACAGCAAGAGAACAGGAGATTTTACATATTTCCTATAGCAACAAACCTGATATGTCCTGCAAGTAAGTTCTTTAATAATGGCTGTTTGTGCCAAAATAGACAAAACAATAGGCAAATCTGTGCCAAATTTGACTGTTTTTACCAAACAGGCACAAACAGAAAAACCCTTATTACCTGCTTCTGAAACATCCATATTCAGTAAAAATCCCCCCACTATTGCAATTAAGCCTCTTTTTTGTCAGAAAGGCAGATGCCAACTCTACTATATGAAGATCTGTCCCGTCCATGCTCAGTCTGAAAAGTTTTACTTTCTCTCTGGCAGACTGAAGATTTTTGACTCTACAGTCCTTACACCCATTTATCAGATGAGCCTTCCACCATTCTTTAACCTCTGCAGCTAAGCCCTTTTGCAGCTTGGGTTACATCTAGGAATAGAAACCTGTAAAATCTAGATACCCAAGATGACCAGTCTGAAAGTATCTGAGTTTTAATATTCTACAATATTTTCTAGAATACAAAAGAATATTTTACACCCTTGCAAGCAAGTTGTTTTTGTCATTTATATTTTGATATAAACAAAAACTGGGGTGCATCAGCTCTCTTCTCCTTATGAAGCTCCTTTGGGATGCAAGGGTACAACAGATAGCTGAGACCAACAAACATAGAGAGCCAAAATTTAATGTTTTTATTCCTCTGTCTTCCTCAAGCTATCCAACCAACTACTCTGATATAAGGAACCAGTAATGGGGAGAACTTCTAGAGGAAAACACAAATTCCTGCTCTTCAAGATGAATATGACCAAAGAAGCATCTTTCATAGTATGCTCTTTGAAAAAACTAGATTCCTTCATCCAGTGGTTCTGCCACACAACTCTGCAAATATTTCAGGGTCCATCCTGCAAGTTCTGCTTTGGGACAAAAGTCAAAAATTCCTAAAAACAGACACATGATAGGAGGAAGAAATCATGGACTCCCATGCATACAGTACGCTTGGTTGACTTTTCTTCTAAACATAAGAATAATCTATACTGGAATAACCCCCTTTTATACTGCTATAGCTACTTTCCCTTTAGGGATCTGTAAAAGTTGTTAAACTAATGAATATGTGCAGCAATAACAAAAACAAAACCACCAGAACTCCACAAAAACCAACCAACAAACCCAGTCCATCCAAAAAAAACCACAACCAAAAAAACCCACTCCAAAATTAGTCAGCAAGATATCCAGGACTATTTTCACTGAAACCAGTTCCTGAATTTCACCAGAATAACCACCAGCAGCCAAATCAAAGTACAAACATATGTGTATGTGAAGTGCCCAGAAGACATCACAGAGGAAACGAACACAGCTCACGCTGCTAAATCACAAATAGACTGGGACAGAAGAAACCTGCTCACACTTGTTTCTCAGATCTGCTTTCAAAAGTTCTGCACTTCTTTCCAAATGGGTACTCATATCCCTTTGAGGCCTGGCTGGGTCCATAAATACGCCGTGGTCAACATCCAGGCCCATGACTGGGGAGTGCAGTTCTCACAGATGCTGAATGCCATCTGCTTTCATGGATGTCAACCAGGTGATACATAACACACAACACAGGTAGGAGGCCCTCCAACTTTTCCATGCTGGAGAATACTCACACAGTAAGTGCTTACACTGTATAAGCTCTCATAATAATTATTCATAACATCAGTTCCCTAGGGATTGCTTCATTAAACCAGATGAAAACAGTACACCATGGCAGGGAGGGGAAAGTTGCCATAAAAATATCCCAGCCATAATGACTGTCAAGCCTTTCTGGATATAACATTTTTAATGAATATTTTAAGAAGATTTAATGTTTTGATTGGGGTCCTCTTTGGCAGTTGCCCAACATTTTGGGATGAGAAAGGTTATTCATGATTATTTGAGGAATATTTCTTCTGAACAAAACATTGTGTGTTTTGCTATGATCGCTTTCTGTTTAGAAAAGAAATTAACAAATGACTGAATATAGCATAATGATCTGTTCTGGGGGGGGAAGCAGGAGGAGAAGGTGTCTGGGCAGGGTCAGTATTGCCTTGAGTAGGATGGAATCCATGGGCTTTACACTACTTAATCTGACATTTTACCTGAGCTCTTACCTTGCTCTTTAGCAAGCCTGATGTAATCTATAAAGCACTGAATATGTGAAGTTTTTGTTAGTTCTAGCTTTAAAATTTGAAGAGGCACACTGCTTAACAGTAATCATGGCTTTCAAAAAAGTCTTTTTGAAAGGCCTTTACACCTATACATCAAAATGTAAAAATCAAAGTATCAACTTGTAGTTTAAATCCCTCTTTTTCTTTATGTGACAAATTCTGCTGCCGAGTATCTTTCTTATTCACCTACAGATTTCTCTGATAAAAGCATCACAATGACTGAAAGGAGTCTTTGCTGCTGTATTAGTCCTTAACAAATTCAAAAACATTTCTGAATGGAGTGCATAGTTAAAGAACTTTATTTTTCAGGGATGAGCCATTCCCTACAAACATCTGGAAACACTGTTACTCTTTCACCAAAATATTTCCCCACCAAAGAGGACAAAAGTGGCTATGGTTCTTCATTACCTTCCTGGAATTGTGTATTCACTTTCTGTTGGAGCCTGCTGTTCTGAATAGCAAAAGTTAATGCTGCTTTTTCAGACACATCCATCTTGCAATCCCCCACAAGCGCAAAACTTCAAGGCACAGAGAATCCATCATATCCCCATTCACAACTCTAAAATTTTCTCCATTGCTATTTCCATTACCAGCCCCTCTTCCAAGGTCTACAACTCAGCATTAAAAGTTCATGCTAGGCTGAAATTTGTCCTGTGAGGTTTAAGGAACCCAAGAGCTATTTTCTTTTTTACTATAGAATTACTTCTCTACTGTAGGAGACAGAGAGGATTGCTTTTGCATCAGCAAAATAATCAAAGAATCTAATGCCTACACTTGTACCATGAGAAATAATTGTTCTGTTACTCACAATATGTGTCTCTTGAGCCAGTTGACCTAAATGGTCACAATTTCCTCAACACAGACTCCTTTCAATGGAATTTATCTCCTGACTTCATTAAATACAGCAAATACTGGCATATTAATAATACTAGACAGACCATCATTATTAGCAATGCAACTGTATTATTTTATTTGCCTACAGAGACTCAGAAATACTGGTACATTATTAACTCTGTCACACCTCTGTAAATTCAGAATAACCCTATTGGTATGGTTGAGTTCATCCACAGGAATCACACTCCTGGGGAAGGCACAAGAGCTTGGTTACATTAATACAAAATACAGCAGTAGGTTGAATCTTTTAAGACCCAACCCCATGAAAGGAAGACTGCACATGTCTGTTCTGCCCTAGTATGGGATAGGAAATCATAAGCTTCAGATTGGTAACTGGTCTGCCAGGCCTCTCTGGCGCACTGGGAGGAGGAATACTGGGACACTTCAACATGCTCACTCCCACAAAGCCACCGGGAAGGGCAGGGTTAGAAATCACACCTCCACTTGGAAAGGCTTGCCTTTCTCTTGGCTTTCAAGGATTGCTCCTCAGGAAATAACAGAAGTGTAAGACACTGCAAAAATCAGCTGTGTGAGCAGGCAATCCTACTACACATTTGGCTGAGTATATTGCATGTTTTATGAAGCCACTGAAATGCTGGATTTGACAGATGAGGAGGTTGTAAGGAATATTTTCCAAATAATCTCTGCAAATAATAAAAGTGCACCAGGATCTGGCACATCCTTAATTTCTGCTGGGATGAGGCCATGGCAACTGCGCACATCTTAGAATGGGTGACCACAGCCCAGGCTGCGTGGGGAACTCCTCACCATCCTCTTTTTAGAAAAAAGATGCCTGAGGCTAAGAAAAAAAAGGAGAGAGGATGAATGTATAACTTAATGAGAAGGACACTCGCAAATAGTTCCTAGTACAGCTCCTGGAACACAGAAGCACAAGATTGCAGTCCAATGTTTTTATCAGTGTTTGGAGGTTTCAATTGGTTCATATTTTTTTGACTTGTAGTTCTATTTCGTGTTTTGTTTTGGTTTTTTTTAAGCTTATTTTCCTTATTCTTCTCTTTTGAAGAAAAAAAAATAAATATATGAATTACAAAACTAGTTAGGAAGAAGACACAGACAACCAGTGATAAAAATTAGTGAACTAAAGACAGATCTCCAAATTAAAGATTTAACTATAGGAGGAAAGCAATCAAACAAACTGCAGTGCAAACACGAGATGTTGGTTCCCAGTTTGAAGTCTGTTTTGCAGCACAAATGTTTAAACAGATGAAATTTCTAAAAACGACAGAAGAGAAAGAGTCACATTTAGACATGCTGAGGGAAAAATGCGTTAATGATTTGATAACAATACTCTTCAGAAAAATAAGAAAACAACCCGATCTTAAGGCCATGTTTTGAAGTCTTCAGCATAATGCCACAATACAACATAAAAATAAATAAATAAACAAACAAATATAAAAAGTCCAAACCTCCAAACTGAAAGAAGTTCCTCCAGCTGAATGCTGCAGTCTTAGGGCAGAGACTTGCTGCTAAGGGGTTGGAGTCTTCTGAAACAAGCTTCTGTGCTATTTACTATAATTTCCCACTTTTGAGAGTCAGGCCAATATCATATTCATTGAAGCGCAACACAGAGCAGTGCATCTCATTAAATCATGCTAAGCTTTTCTAAAGAGACATGTACAAATTTTTCCTTGCTGTGATTACAGGATTACTGATGTCTCCTGCCTTGTTTGTGCAATAGTTAAAAAAACAAAAGAAGAAGAAGAAGAAGAAACACAAAACAAACTCACATGGATCAAAGGAAACCACAATTTAGAATCTGCAATGAGCAATCTATTTTATTCTGGCTCCCGCAAAGGCACATCTATAAACCTGTCTGGGCACCTTAACATGCAAAAACCCAAATTTACCAAAAATCTTTATCAGAATAAGTTTGCATGGCTCTGCAGACAACATTACCAATTTGTTTCTCAGCCATCATTTCCAGAAAAGATCTGTTTTGTCACCACTGCTGCAACGTTGAGTTTTTTCCCCTGTTTCAAGGCTAGAGTCAGCCCTAACTAGATGGCAAAGTTGTGCCAAAGTCACGCCAGCCTCAGCAGCTCAGTTTCACAGTTTATCGCCACGGGAAGCAGGGAAATTAGGGGCTGACTAAATTGCTGATGCCGGTTGATTAGCTTTACATCCTGCAGGTACATCAGCAGCTGAGTCAGAGAGGTGGTGGCCATTACAGCAATGCAGGTGGCCCACTTGCCGCTGGATTTCAGCCTGACAGCCTGGTTTTGAGCACTGCAGAGTCCCTCAGCAGCACTTCCCAACACACATGTGATGGTTCTTTTTCAACTGCAATTTCATTATAAATTTGGTGCATGGTATAGAGGGATACCACAGGCAAACTGCTCCTTCCCTAAATCCCACTCCTCCCTCCCAAAAGAGAGCGTGTGGAATTTACCTTCCCCTCCTCTAATTAGCAGGAAAAGAACAATTAGTCAACATATTGCAGCTTTCCACAAAACGACTCAGAATCAGTGATTTTAGTGACACTTGACTTAAAATGTGGGGGCAAGTCTGCACGTAGGTAGGATCTGCAGTTGCCAGCAGAGAAACAAAAGTGTGTTGAAATAGGCAAAAATACATGTTTAAAAAAAAAACAAACAAAAAAACCCCATGAAATCGGTACTTGCACAAAAAGAAGCTGCAGTAACTTATACCAGAGAACAATACAGCATAAAAACTGTACACAAATGAATATTTTCACAGTGTGAAATAAATAAAAATATATGCTCATGCAGTTGTTTTAATCTTGAGAGCCAGATTCTCAGATATTGCACTATCTCTTCTGTCTAAATGGTGCTAAATCTACCAGATCACTCTGGTGGATTTTGTCACAAGGATTTGTACCTGATCCAGACCATCCGTAGCTACACCTTGAAGTCATAATTGAAAAATACCCTTATGAGGAACACTATACCTTCATAGAACGAAGGCAGAGAAAGACTCACTCATTCTGCCTGTGAGACATTTCTAGCTGTGTAACGGAGATAACGGTGTGAGCACTTTAACTTCCAACTCCAGGACATAATCCAGTCTCTTGCATCATTTAGGAGAGAGTCCCTTGATGCAAAGGGGGAGAAGTTACTCCTCCTGAAAGCAGATACTAACTTACACCAGTGAACTTGGGGGACATCTATGTAATTTGTTTAGATGTGGACGGTGATTATGTCGGCACCTGGGGAGACCTGCCTACAATCACCTACCTGCAACCCAGTTTTATAACCTATTTGCTGGAAGCCAGAGTTCTCTCCAATATTTTGCAGATAAGTTACAGAAAGTAGTGAGGGATCTTTAGCTTATTTCTGCCCAGCTACGAGGAGCAAGCTGTCATTTAATGTCCTGTGCTGCGAGCTCAGGACAGAGCGGCTTTATTGGCTCTCCTGCAGCTGTAATCGATCCATGCTCCACTTGTTCCCAAAGCTCTGATAACAGGAAGGTTTTAACACCTCGTTGCGCTGCAGAACCAGGTCTGCCTGTGCCCTGAAAAAGGGTAACAGCCCCCTGCACTCTCCAGTGCTCCAAGAGGCTCAGGAAAAAAAAGGTATTTGCAAAGACATCTGATCTCATTTTCTCCAAGAATCAAAGGATTTACACTAAGAGTTTATTAATTTTAACTGGATGAGTATTTGACTGCAGATTTAGTATTTTAAGAACCTGAGCATCCTCATAGATAAATATTTGGATGACTATTTAGAATTCTAAGTTAGCAAACTTGATCATTTTCATAAACTTGTATAGTCTACAGGAAGAGTTTCTGGGACATCTGAAAGAACATGTAAGAAAAAGCTGAATAATTCCTTTTAGAAATAAATATCTCCATGTAAGGGGTAAAATGTTTGCTAAATTATGCAAGGGATTATGTCCCGGAGTTGGAAGTTAAAGTGGTCACACCATTATCTCCATTACACAGCTAGAAATACTGAATTTTGTATGTCTGAGTGTTAGGTAAGACCTAATCCTGCATCACTTATTGTAGTTTGGTACAATCAAGTGGACAGTAGTTAACAATGCTGCATTTGTGAAGAGCAGAAGAAGGAAATATTTCCCCTATTCATAATTAAAAAGAAAAGAAACTGTTTTCAAAAATGCTTTATTTAACTTTATTCTCTCTGAAGTGTGAAGTTTAGAGCAGCATAATAGAAAGACAGAGTTTCTAACTCTCCTCTCCTTCCCCTAAAATTTTAAATACCTAAAATGAATAAGTATAGCATCTCTCACTAAGGAATAAAACAAATTAACCAGCATTTCCAGAAACTTCACTTTAGAATATTTTTTCCACAGATCCAGTAAAACCCTGCTTGTGAGACACTAACTCACTGTGATTACATCTCACCTAATTAGACCTCCAGGCTTTTCACCTCTTTTAAATAAGCAGTCAGAGCTATGTGTGCTGTTTTCAGTGGCTCTGCAGAAGTCTCCAGCAATGGGATTTTGGTGTCCCAGCTGTGTGAATTCCCTTCCCAAAGGCCATGGGTGACTCACCAGGGCATCTGACCTGAGACCCAACCAACACAGCTTCCAAGCTTCTGATCCTGTGCTTCAAAGAGACCTAACAGATGCCGAGGGCTCAGTTCAGTTACCTAACTGAGGCATCAAGTGTCCCCTGTATGCACGCTGGACATCCACAGGGGCTGTCGGACAGGACAAAAACAGCTCATGCACTACTGGAGCAGCAGGTGGAGAATGGGGTAAATCATAGAATCCTGGAATCATTTTGGTTGGAAAAGACCTCTTAGGTGATTGAGTCCAACCACTGCCCCAGCACTGACAAGTCCATCCCTAAACCATGTCCCTAAGTGCCACATCTACACGTCTTTTCAATACCTCCAGGGATGGCGACTCAACCACTTCCCTGGGCAGTCTCTCCAATACTTAGCATCCCTTTTGGTGAACAGATGTATCCTAATATCCAACCTAAACCCTCCCTGGTGCAACCTGGGGACATTTTCTCTTGCCCTATAGCTAGCTACTAGGGAGAAAATGGAGGGCATTTCAAGTGGCATTAACTCCTGTATGTTTAGGTAAGTGAACTGAGCTCGTGGCCTCTGCTGAGGATGCAAGTGGAAAAAAAAAACCCCAAACCACAAAAAAAGCACAACAGTAGCCCTTTATGTCAGCTAGTTCAAAAAAAAAAAAAAGGGGGTTAAGACTGTGACAAAATAATGCTTATATTAGCTGGACCAGTTTTCTTCCTATTCTGAGGAATTCACTTTGGATTCATACACATACATGGCTTCTCCGAATGCCAATATTTCTCTCCATCTTTTCTTCAAGCTGTTTCCCTTCTCCTTGGTAGGAATTTAGAAAAGAATCTCTCTGGTGTGAAAACACATTCCCGTGTTGTACTCTCCTGTGAGGATAAGTTCATGCCTTTGAATTATCCATTAGCAAGCCTCCTTCTAATCACCTTCCTCAGGCGAGAAATGTCCTCTCTGGGCTTTGTATCTGCCTGCCTGGAGTTCAGATGTAACAAACTGGTTTACCCTCCCAGTTAGTAACCATGTCTGCCCAAAAGGGCTTCATTTGATTCAATGATCATAGAAAATGTGCAGTAAATAGCCCAGAATCAGGGACAAGAAGTTTTGCTGCGAGTTTCTCAACATGGAGGTGAAGGAAAACAGAGAAGGCAGTTGTCTCTCACAGTCTGACCTACAAATACATCAAGTCTCCAGTATCAAATCATAATTGCTCACAGCCAAATTTCCCAAACTGTTATCACGTTACATGAAGTAAGTTAGTCTCATAATAAATGTCAACTACAGATTGTATTCTGTGCACATGTATATATATGTGAATACCCAGCTCCCTACTAAATGTCATTCATCCATTTTTAGAAACACTTATATTCAAAATTATTCAGATTTTTATAAGTGCCTCAGTGACAAGGGAACTTGTACTCTTATGTCAGGTGCCACTGACAATCCTGCATCTGTCATTAGATCGTTTGTTTGGTAATTATATGTGGCAATAGGCTCATCTCCTGAAAGGTTTTCTATGTAGCCCACAAACCAGACTGAAGTAGAGGGGATTTGGTGCAGAGAAGTGAGATTTAAAAAAAAAAAATCATCTATTTGAAACCATTTTTTCCCAAGCCCTAAATGTAAGATAAATGCAAACCATAGTCCATCTGTGCATGCAGAACCTTTTGAAGCATTTGTTCTGTTCTTTGCATATTGCCTTTCCAAATAATTAAAAGAGAGATGGCTAAATGTGGCAGTATGTTTATTACCAAAGAGGTTGGGGTTTTCCCCCCACAATTTTACATGTTATATACTATATACTCCCCAACCAGGAAGATTTTTTTGTTCTGTGTTTACGAGTCTATCATCATGGCAACCTGCTCCACAACTAGAGTTCCTACATGTTGTAGTCATAAAAATAATCAAGATTCCTGACAAGACAACCCACTAAAAGCCAATTTTGCTTGCACTGAAGTCAACAGTATTCAGTAGCTACCTCAGTAGGAACAGAATCTCATCCCAAGTTATGAAAAATGCCTGCCATCAAAATACACCACTTTGTTCACATGCAAAATGCAAGTAAAGACTCTCTTCCCTAAAAGCAACCATAGAGCTGCACTCAGAACACAGACCAATGGTCTCAGCACGGGGCCAGAAAGATTTAGACGCTGTAGAAAATATTTCAAGTTCATTAAATACCCCTAGGATGCAATAGCACAGTGCAAGCCATGAAAATAAGTGTTGACACAAAGAAAGCTAGTTTTACATAATTACTATTAATTGTGAAGTTCCTCCTGGGCAGCAAAGGATAACAACAATAACACCAGGAAAAACGTAATTGCTTTGATTCAGCATCCCAGCAGTATATCCAGAACCTAAAAACTCAAACTAAACCGAGAACAAACCAACATCATAACCACCTGAACCCAACTGCTTGAAAGAAGTCTTTATTATATTTTAGATCATTAGCCTGCTTAATCCTTCTAAAGTTTGCCTTAATGCCTCATACTTTAACATTTTACATATAAGCTGAATAGTCTTTGCTCCTTTTTATGTTGACCTCAATGGATTTATTTGCTCACCTGCTTTTTTTCACCGACTATGTACCATTTTTGAAATCATGACAGATGGAACTTTCAAATACACTTTTTGTTCCAGAATTACCTTTAAAAAAAATCTTTCTCTTAATATATTACTAAATGTTCTGCTTATGATCACATAAATCTTCAGTGTTTTGGCTCTCCATCCTATTTCTTTGAATTTTTGGACTCATTCAGTCACAAAATTAAACACCACCACCACCAAAAAAAAAAAATAGTTTACACTCAGTGAAGTCTCCTGGAAAATTAGGCAGATCTAGTACAACAACAAATCTGCTATTTCACAACTCCAACGGGGTAACCAATCTCAAAATGCAAGAAATCAGAGCATTTACTCAAAACCCGCAAATTCTGTCTAAAATCTGAGGTTTTGTTCCTGGTAAATTGTTGATCCTGCTCTGAGAAGAGGTACTTTACAGTTGTTGACAGCAGCTCACTAGGACAAATCTTAATTGGAGAGCAGCTATAACTAAAATAACTAAAGTTGAACAAGTCAAACTACAGAGGAAAAGAAAACATCACTGTTTCCAGGTTAGTTTTGCTTATATTGAGTATTTGACAATGTAATTCTGAAGGAGGAAATACTTATATTCAATACTTTAAAGAAACCAAAAAACCAGAAATAGGAATAGGCATTAAATCAACCCACAATGCCTTACCAAGCAATGAACTTTAATGATGAAGTCTTTTCAGGCCAGCACTTTACCTGTTCTGCCAGACAGCTTCTAAACACAGCACACAAAGCTTTGCTCCTCCTGAAGTAATTTCTAGAACATACACTCTAACCAATATTTCAATACAGTTAGTAAATGTGTGTCTTCAAGCCCTGTTATTTGTACTCTGCTCTCTTCCTCTGCAAGCTCCCTATGAGGGATGGTTAGAACATATGGAGCAGGAAGCCTGACAAATTGCAAAGTCAAAAGCACCTGGATAACTCATTAGCACTGTCAGAGTTCCACTCAGGTTTTGCTATTTAATTTTTTAAGCAGATTTTCTAGTGATTGTACCTGAAAGAACGAAATCCAGAAGGTGTACATCAAAGAAGGGAGAAGAACGTTAAAATAGTGTTTGCTGCTTATAAAATTAACAAACAGAAAAATGCATGTACCAGGGAAGTGGTTGAGTCATCATCCCTGGAGATATTTAAAATATGTGTAGACGAGGTGATTAGGGACATGGTTTAGTGGTGGACTTGGCAGTGCTGGCTTAATGGCTGGACTCGAGGATCTTCAAGATCTTTTCTAATGGAAATGATTTGATGGTTCCATGAACGCAGCCGCCGGAAGGAAAAACCTTTCCAGCTATATGAAAACAGACATCAGCATGACTAAGCAGACATCATAAATGACCTTACTGTGCCACAACACGCTGGTGTGTGTACTTGACAGCATTTTGGAGTTTGGGTGGGTTTCTTGTGAAAACCGGGAAACAAACAGGGAACAATGACTAACCGCGCCCTCTCGTGGTCGCACTGTACAACAGCCAGAGATGGCGGGATTCTGTTCGTGGGAACAGGGACATTCATTAGAGTCTCTCTAGGAGTGTATTTTAGAATATGACAAATAGGCTTAAAAATAGTAGCGCTTAATATCATTCTCATTTTTTTAAAAAAACCCCAATTTTTACTACACAATTAGACGACTATTCCTTTATTTTAATACGCCCAAATGTGCCTTAGAAATCTCAGCTGATAAGTAACATGGCAGCAAGAACAACTTATAAAGTGCATATATTTAGAGCGACAAAGAACAAGAATGGTAAAGCACTGTCTAACCTGGATGCCCTTTTAAAGACACCACACTTGAGTGGCAAATCTTTGGCACTGGTTCGGAAAAGACATACTCACCTGCTTTTTCTTCTGATAACTTGGAAGCATCTCATTGATGTGTTTTGCCTGCTTTTAGCCCAAGATACTCCAGATGTTAATGAGCCTAGGAAATACTTCAGCTTGAAGAACTGTCATATTCAGGTAAAAAATGAATTTAAAAAAACATCAGTAGCGGAAATTAACTCCCTCTACTTAATGCAGCTAAATGAAATCAAAGCTTTAGAGTGCAGACAGGGTGGTAGCAGCTAATAATTGCTTTAATCTTGTGAACAGGTGCAGGACATAGGAACACAGGAAGCTGAAGGAGCACAGACCTAAGACCAGGATGGGCAGAAGCAGGGAAGAAGACTGCCGAATGCACCTGGCTCTTCATGGTGCCTATACACTATCTGAGGAGGAAGAAGAGAAGAGTCTCCCTATCCAGATGTGCACGGTGGAGGGTCGGGGCGGACGGGCTGCGACAAGAACCCTGAGTGTTGCAGGGAAGCCCAGCGCTGCGGCCACAGCTGCCCGCCGCCGTCCTGCCCTCCCGGGCACAGGGAGCGGGACCGCCCGCCGCCCCGGCAGGCAAACAAACGAGCTGCGAGTGGTAGGCGCTGTCCGTCGGCTGCGGCGAGCAAGGAGCGAGCTGCATCGCGCTCAAACTCTTCACTTCGAGCTTTTTTTGAGGGGGGGAAAGAACGCCCACAAAGTGTTACTTGCGTTTAGCGGACAACTTCGAGCAAGTGCCGCTTCGCGGGGCGGGCAGCGGGGCTGGGCCCCCGCTCTGCGCCGAAACCCTCTGCAGAGCGGGGTCCTCGGAGGGCGGGGGCCAGCGGGAGCCCCGCGGCAGCCCCGCTCCGCTCCATGTGCGCGGGCGGGGGAGGAGGCGTGTCCCNAGCCGGGGCAGCCGCTGCCGCCCGCGCTGCCCCCCGCCTCGCCGCCCTGCCCTGCCCGCCGTTCCCCTCCTCCGTCCCGCCCAAGCCATGAACTTTGGCCGCGGTCCCTCGGTGGTGTTGAACGTCGGGGGCACCCGGTACTCCTTCTCCCGGGAGGTGCTGAAGGATTTCCCGCTGCGCCGGGTGAGCCGCCTGCACGGCTGCCTCTCGGAGCAGGACGTTCTGGAGGTGTGCGACGACTACGACCGGGAGCGGAACGAGTACTTCTTCGACCGGCACTCGGAGGCCTTCGGCTTCATCATGCTGTACGTCCGGCACGGCCACCTGCGCTTCGTGCCGCACATGTGCGAGCTCTCCTTCTACAACGAGATGATCTACTGGGGGCTGGAGGGCTCCCACCTCGACTACTGCTGCCAGCGCCGCCTCGACGACCGCATGTCCGAGACATTCACCTATTACGCGGCGGAGGAGCCGAATGGCGGCCCCGAGGGCAAGGGCCGGCGGCCACTGGGAGCCGAAGGCGGGAAGTGGCTCGAGAGGATGAGGAGGACTTTTGAGGAGCCCACGTCTTCCGTGGCCGCCCAGGTCCTGGCCACCGTCTCCATCCTCTTCGTCATTGTGTCCATGGTGGTGCTGTGCGCCAGCACCCTGCCCGAGTGGCGGGCGCCGGAGAATCGCAGCGTGGAGGAGCAGAGCAGGTACACAGCAGAGTCAGTGAGGGAGCCCTCAGGGTAGGAGGATCCTTTATTTTCCCGCTGTCCGGTCCCCGTGTGTCCCGTCCAGTGTGTCCTTCCTGCTCCTTGTCTTGACGGTCCGTGGCTGTAGCCGCCGCCGGCGGAGATCGTCTGCGCGCCTTGAAACTCCGGCCCTGAGCTGGGGGCCGGGGAGGGATGTCGGGGTGTCGGGGGAGTGGCGCTGCTCCGTATCTCCGGCTCCCACCGGGCTCTACCGGGCACCCGTGGCCCCGAGCGCAGGGGACGGGCGGGGGACGCCCGGAGCGGCCGCGCTGCAGGCGGGCCGGGGCCGGCGGCAGGCTCAGATCTGGGCAGGCTGGCACGGAGCGGGGCCATCGGGATACGGCTCCTATTCGCAGTGAGGGTGCCTCCCTCCGTGCAGGATCTTGGAGCTCTTATTGCCCCCTTTAAGGAGACACGGGACCACATAGAGAACTTCAGACACTCGGAAGATCAATTTAGGCCTTACGAGTGTGGAAAAAAAAAGAAAATAACCCCCCAAAAGAATGCAATTCCCTTGTCCTTTCCTTTGGGAAAAGACCAATCCTGTACTCTGCATATATTCGTTCAGGTCCTTCTGCTGGAGCAGATCCAGTGCCCGTTACGATTCTGCTCTGGTAAAATCTTGTATGTGGAAACAGCCTTACCCCCCCTCCACCCCTTCCATCTCAGATTCTCTATGTAGGGAACATAGGAGATGATCAAACTGCACATCGAACTCTTGCAAATGCATCATTCAAGCGCCCCAGTGTATGAATGTAACAGATGTTTACATTGCCTTTAATTTCCTTTAAGCATAATAAACATTGCAAAACAGTTGCAGAAAACAGGGCACGGGGTATAAGACTCACTCCTGAGCCTTACTAGTAGGAACAAACCTTTTTCCATCTTCTTGTGACCTCAGATTAGGGTTATATTGATGCAACTCTTGCACTCACTCTTCTGTTCCCTCTCTCTTCTTCCTCTTCCCTGTTCCCTAGAGAACAAAATTGAGACTAGTCTGGTAGAATTTCTCCCATAAATAAGACTGACATATAAAGAAAGAAGTAAACATTTCTGGTATTTGCTAGCTTCTCCCTTCTTTTAAAACAGACAGGATATTCAACAAAAAGTTTTTAGCTTCTGCTCTGCTAAAAGGGCACTACAGTGAAATTGCAGCCTTGTCATTATGAAATCATCATCTTTTACCATAGAGTTAATTGGAATGTGATATATTATATCTTAGTAGCCAGATTAATTCCTTGGAAAGTATTTTCATAGTTTCCATTAGCTTAATGGAAAACTGCACCTGTATTTCTCATTGTAGTTGAGCCAAAGAATTAATTGTATGAACAAAAAGAAAGCAGATGCAGTTTGAGAAGCTGTTGATTCCTGATTCAGATATGTCAAAAGAAGGTCCTAGAGGTTCATCCAGTTAAAAAGCCACACTTAAGCTTTGCAAGGTTATTTCAAAGAGTAGATGCTGTGGGTGACCTCTTTGTACAGCAGCAAATTGCTGAGATACTCCCAAGAGGCACGGGAAAATAGATGCAACACTACATAGCACTAACCACATCAGTCATGTCTTTGTTCACACCTTCATGGTGTGGGAATCGACAACAAGTTTTCTCTTACTGAAAGAGTTCAGCTTGCATTCAGCCATGGCATAGGATGTGTAATTTTTATTTCATAGTGCCTTTGTCTTCAAGATCATAATATCACTCTTCTGAACAATTGCAGATTGTATAACAAGTGTTAGAAGGATAAGGTCCTAAGTACTTGTAAGGTGCAGTATAGCCAAACAGTTCCCAGGGCAGTGAGGGCTGCTTTTAGAACCAAAAGGATGACTACCAATAATGGGGTGAGTTTCTTCTGCACCACCTATAGTAGTCCATGTTATTGCAACAAAAACCAGAGATAACTAAACATAGCAGCTGGAAAGTTTCTACCCATGTCACAAAACTCTGTCACACATAAGCACCAGTAGAGACTGGGTCATTTTAACCCATGCACTGTGACTGCACAGGAACTGATCCCAATCTGATGGCAAACACATGGAAAACAGACACAACTGTGCGCCTCTCTGTCCACAGGTGACCACCAAGGTGGAGCCACTCCTCTCTTTTTTTGCACATGCTGCATCATTGCTAAAAAGCCTGTTATAGCCTGTTATATATTGCTAAAAAAGACTGTGTGTTAGCTACAGTTGCTTTTAAGTGAGTGGTCCAGTTTAGTTGTCACTATTTACACATGCCATAAGATTGGATCTAACATGTCCAGTTGTCATCTGACTTTATTTTCCTTTATGTGTTTATGATTTCTTTTGTTTGTAGTTATTTCATTTAAAATTAATTGGGTTTGCAAACCTAGGTAGCTCAGTGGCTTATTTGAAAGCCTGACCACAGAAATCCCATGGAAGTTTCTGGGATTGCATACTCTGGCAATACAGTCTCTCTTAGGTGAGAAGGCTTTTAAGAGTCTGTCCACTTGCTTCTGATACATTTAAAAGTTTGAAACCAGATTCTGTCTTTTGTTTATCAATGTTCCTCATCAAAATAAAGAAATTCTGTCTAACATAGTAATACAAAAATTGGATTTTTTTCCCAAGAGAAATTGTTACATTAATGCTGTACACAAGTGAGTTTTGACTCACATGGCACTTGTAATTACTTGAAAATTGTATGTTACTCCAAAAACGTATTTTGAAAAGTTTTAGGAGTGAAAATTGAATGGGTTAATCTAGAAATCCTTAGGCTGTAGATTTGGATGTAATTGGTTATTCAGCTCAGCATAAGCCATAGAGGTGACGTGAGAACCAGCTCACAAAACCCAGCAACTCTGATATTTTCGGTCTCTCACAATAAGCTCCCCTGCCCTTGCCTCAGTATGCTATGTCAGAAAGGTGGCACATGGATAATTTCTGTGGCTGACTCCCATGGTAACCATTCCCAGGACTGCTTTGGACAGCTGTAGTGAAAGCAGCTGACCAGCAGTGTGTCTCCAGCTTACCTGGACATCATCTCAGCAAGTGAGGGGGTCACTAACTCTGGCATTTACAAAATCAGCCTCTTTAATGAGGTTTGCAGTTAGGGCTACTGGGGCTGCCAGCTAACACCAGCTGTGTTTGTTTTCCTTGTATGAACACCTCTTCAGCAGAAGAGGAATCGAGTCCACCAAACTTTTCTCAGAAACCAGTGCGTTGTTACGCCTTTTCATGGTGACCGCACTCTCAAAGGATGAACAGCTATGGCTATTTCTGATCCTGTGGGATAACACCCTTTAGAGGGCAACAGAGAACTCCACGAGGAAGCTTTTTTTTCAAGGAGAGAGGGATGGGGAGTTTGGCCTCGGAATTTCACAGATATTACAGACACTGAAATATAATTCCCTGATTGCAGAGGGATTGCCTTTCCCAGGCCTATTCTCAGGATGAGGGATGAGTTATTAAATTTATTTCATTCTAAGATTTTTGCTCCCTTCCCTGCCTTGGCAAGTTCCACTTATAAGAGCTAAAGATTTGCATTAGATTTGCAGAGTTTAGGAGCAGACAGCAGGAATGCCTTCTGTTGCTTCTGGCAATTTCAAGTCATCTTTGCTGTCCTCTGAACTGTGCCAACAGATGCATACTGTGAGTCTCTGCTCAGGGACCTGTCCGTACACTGATTTGGAGCGTAATCTTCTAGGGAGAGCTTCTCAAGCCTGTAATAGGAAATCATTTGAAGCTGCTTGACTGACTGCCAGCACAGTTCTATCTACCTGCCTTAAAACTATTTTTCTAATGCTAAATATGAGTAGCTTGTTAGCAGTAAGAAGAGATGGTTGTCCCCTTTCCACTTAATAATCGTGATTAAGTTTGTGCTGAAATAATCACTGACTTATCAAGCCTACATGATTACTGTGTTCTTAAGCAAAAGCAAATAAACACCGTAGTTTCTCCAAACAGCAACTCTCATCAAGTGCCAGTGGGCTTTTTTTAATCTCTGCAAAATATCAGCCTAAAAAATCGCATTTGAATTTTAGACATACAAGAATTACTATTCCTTTATAGTGGTGGAATTTCAGAACACCTGAATGTTCATGTTCAACATCTCTTCAAAAAACAGTAGGAACTCCTTTCCTGGACAAGATCTAACTTAAATACCACATTTTTGCTAGGTTAAAACAGTGGGCTGAAGGTAAAGAATGGAACTACAGACGTAGGTTAAAAACACAGACATGGATTCTATTGAATTTACCAGCTCTTTGAAAAATAGAGGTGCTATAAAGAACAGATACATATCACTGCCTGAGCATAGCAGAGCCTTAAACTCACCAGGGCTAGGTGCCAGTTGTGTTCAACATACATGGAAAAGATGCTGAGGATCTCAGGGCTCAAGATGTTCATATCCAGGTCTCCCCTCCAGCTATGGAACAGATTCGCCCCTTCCCTGAAGAGTGCTGGGTCATTACAGCCTCCCACACAAAGCAGCAGAGTTTAGTGCATGACAACGTATGATTCCTACCAAAGCAGGGACAGAGTGGAAAAAAAAAGCCAGCAGGGTTTTTAATTCAGGGAAACTAGCTGTTCTGTGGCCTTTACTCCATGGTTTGTAGTGAGAAGGAAGCCCTTGATTTCTAAAGGATTAAAAAACCCTGAACATTGGCTGAAATCACTTAGGAGTCTTCCTGAGCAGGAATTTGATCATTCTGGCTACTGCTTGGACATTTTTCAGGTTTAATGTGCTTTACATGGAAATAGGCTTTAGCAACAATTTAACAAATCAGTGCTGACAGACTTTAATCCTGTCATATACTGTCTTTAATCATATCATCTGTTTTCCTCATGTATCCTGTTGCTGTGTATGTTTTATTTACAAGCTTAATAGATCATAGTGCCACTAAGGAATATTTTGGCTCGATTTCAACAAACTCACCAGGGGTTATTGAAAGTATACGAATTGGCAAGCTGAGGCAAAGAATATTGCTAAGTTGAAACAATTCTAAGGTAGTTACAACATGGGGTTTTTTTAGTAATAACAAACTAATCTTGTTAGTGATTGAAAAAAATTATTTCTGAACTGGTTTAACTCATTGTACATAAAGTAGCTTATTCTGAGAGAAAGTTATCATATGGAACAGAAAAGTGAACAGTGATGGGATTATAGGAGGAACAAGGCTTGCAAAGGCTTGATTTTCCGTTTATGGACAAAAGACTCATTAGAGCAATCTTGAAAGACGGTCAAGTAACAAGTGGCTTAAAATTTTAGGAGGAAAACCCTCTTTCATGTGCTTAGGTCTGGGACAATGAACAGTAAGTTTGAGCAGAAATAGCCTGTAACTGAATAAAAATTAGGACTTAGTATTTTCTCTGATTATTTATAAAATTTGTGGGGAATCACACATACATACAGAAACACTTCATAACTTTCTTTTTAACTACCCCTCTTGTTTTTGGATACCAGCTATTTTTAAACTGAAAAAATCCAACTAACCAAAAACTGTGATCGAAGTTTATAAAATAGGTACTGTATTGTTACCAAAAAAAGTCAGTATTTAATTATATAGTTATGGATTTTAATACAGCATTATTCCAAACATAGGCAATAAAAGCAATCTGTCCTGTGAATATGCAGAAAATATTTTGAGAATTGATTATGCAAAATACATATATTTTAGTCTTCTGAATACATGCCTTTTATTTGGCTTTAACTTCATAGTCTGTTAAGTTCTCTTAAGGATTAACTGTCAAAATTGCTTTTCTTATTAGATGTTTTCATCCATTCATAAGGTTAACTATAACGATAAGTCACTGCAAGAAGAGGAGACTTGATCTGAAAGTGGAAATGTAGAACTCCAGATTTCCCAGCATGCCAGAGGTTTCTAGTTTTTCTCACCAAAGCACTCATTTTTGTGTGATTCACCAGTACTGCCAAAATCCATCTACACAGGCAAAAAAGAAGTGACAAGAGAGGAAAAATGAAAAATGTTTCACTGATGGCTGAAAAGTAAGTAGAGGAAAGAAAAAAAATAAGGGACACCCTTCTTCATTATCTTCTTCCCAGCCAGGAGAAAGAAGGATGGATGCAAAATGGGGAAATGGAAGTGCAAGTTATAATGGAGTGGCATTAACTTATCCCTCACTGCCTTGATCTTGCTTTGTCATTTTTGCATCAATGATGTTCCTTAGCTCACTTCAAATCCATTCTACAATAAAATACTTCTTCACTCCTTCCTACTGAAGTATAACTGATTTACAGTATTTCTTGTCCCAGGAACTGCCGGAGCAAAACTATGGATTGATCATATTTCATGGACTTTTACTTGTACAACTATTCCCCAAAGTTATATGACCACTGAATCAATGTTGATCCATAAAGAAAATTTCTACTGTATCACAACAATCAGGACCTAACTTCCTTAAAGCTCAACCCAGAGATAACCTGTCTAAGGGGTGACAAAATGGAGGAGTCATGTTTCTGACATTATCAGGGCATCAGGAGGAAGTACCAAGTGAAAAAGCTTTAAATTGTATAATTACAAATTTCTTTTGCATTTAAATCCTTCATATCATAGGATACAGACAACACTACCAGAGAAATTTCTTAAAATGTAAAGAAATAGTCTATTGGAATTGTTGAATATTCCTGGCTGCAACTTTCTATCCATATACAATTTTTCTTTTAATCATTGCATGAGATCTCAACTAGCCAACGTACAAGTACATTTAGATGTCATCAGTTTGTCCATTACCATGATATTGCTGTTTGATTTTACTGGAGAAAGTCTTAGGTATTTCCTCATCATATGTAAAAAGGATTTAAGTAAACCTACCCATTAAGCTTTTTTTTCTTGATTTTTTTCAAACATAAAGGAAGTTTTCAAAAGCTTAATTTTTAAGAGAACACCTAATTCTTAAGAGCAAACTGAATTTCAAAGGTCATTCCATCAAAAGGTGCTAACATGAACTAGTGTTCTACAAGCCCTTTGTGAAGAAAGACCACTTGCTTACAGAACTTTCATTGTTATTCATGAAAAAAAGAAAAACATGGTCCAATTTTATGTGAATAAATATTTAAGTAATTAATTTATGTTCATTTAAATTTACTGTGGCTAAAATTACAATGTACCTTATGACTTTACATCAAGTCACTTCTACTGTTTCCTCCAGTTTTAGTTTAAAACTAAAGAGAACGAAAGAAAAAAACTAAATTAATAAAAAATAAATATAATTTTAATGTATTAAACTTCTATGAAAAAGTTAGTTTGTAGAATCTATAATTACATCAGTTAGAGAAGAATACTGTTTCTAACAGGCCACTGTCTTAATAATAACAATAGATTTCAGAACTGGTAAAAAATTATGCACATGTGTTAGGGAAGAAAAATTTTAGGTTTGAAATGACAGTTGGATTATCACTTGCAAATCAGTATGTTTCAACAGACACTACCTTGTTAAGAGTCCTTGCAGTAGTGAAAAAGCTCTGGTTGTATTTTCTGGCAGTATTTTTGAATCTCTGATCTCACACCACTTTCGTTTCAGAGTTGTTGGTATGAGAAGGCATCAGTGATGGGCTTTTTCTTTGCTCAAACTGTTAGTGAAAAAGATAAATGGAGGAACAAGGGAAAGATTAGCTTCCATGCCCTCATGTAATAAAAAAGTGAGCACAGTGTGAAATCTTAGGGAGATTCGTGACCACATGCACAACAGCTACTAAATAATCTCTGGGCGACATTTTTATCTTCTGTTTCTACCTTCCACCAGTTTAAAGTTGAGATATTCTCAAGTCTCGTTCAATGCACTGGGACTTGAAAATATTTAAAAGCATACTGAAATGCCCTTCCAGGATTTCTTCTGCATTTGGCAAGAAGATGATCTTGCCTATTACCTTAACACTTGGTTACCTTGACATTTTTGCTGCAATGTAGTTTAGGTGGAGTTACAATTAAAGCAAAAGAGAAAATTCAGTAATGCAGAGCATAGTGGTAAATGGGAGGACACAAGCTTAGTACTTTATGTATGCACTAATGAAAAATAAAATACATCTGTATTTAGTGGTAATACCAATATAGTTCTGAATATGGTTCTAGGTTAGACCCTGTTTGGGATGCAGATCAGATAGACTGGTTTAGGTTGGTTCCTAAAGAACTAATTTGCATGAATTATCCAATGCAAATCCATATTTCTGCCTACTCCATCTGCACTTCCATTTTAGTTTAGCAGTCTGGTTCTATACATTGGTATATAACAAGACAGTTCACTGATCTCCAACCCTTGGCATTCCCAAGCGGATCAGGCTTCACAGACTTAAAAAAATAAAATAAAAAAAATTAATTCCCTCAAAACTCAATGAACAACAACAACAACAACAAAAAAAAAAAAAAAAAAAAAAAAAAAAAAAAAAAAAAAAAAAAAAAAAAAAAAAAAAAAAGAAAAAAAAACAACCCAAACCCAGCTGTTGTAGGTAAGCTTACACATTGGCATTGGTGTCCTACCGTTTCCTGTAGGGCTCCAGTTTTGGTAGGCATATCTGCCTAGTACTATGACTAGTAGCAATCCATAATTCAAAGAAAATTATCAGTGAGTGAGTTTTTTAGCAATTATTAGTTTAAACTCTCACTAGACCCTCAGGTTAATTGCTGAAATCCAGTGCCAGGTGCAGGATAAGGATGGCATGGCTTTCTGTTTGTTATCTGTGAAAGTCCAAGTGTCACTTTGGTAATATCTGTGAACAAACCAAACATCTCCTGAAGCCTTTGCACAGAGCATAAATACTGTCTTTGTTTCTTTTGGCAGGATAATTGAAGCTATCTGTATAGGCTGGTTCACTGCAGAATGCATTGTGAGGTTCATCGTCTCCAAAAACAAGTGTGAGTTTGTCAGAAGACCTCTCAACATCATTGATTTGCTGGCAATTACTCCGTACTACATCTCTGTTCTAATGACAGTTTTCACAGGGGAAAATTCACAGCTTCAGAGGGCTGGAGTCACCTTGAGGGTCTTAAGAATGATGAGAATTTTTTGGGTGATTAAACTGGCCCGTCACTTCATTGGCCTTCAAACACTTGGTCTGACTCTGAAGCGTTGTTACAGAGAGATGGTGATGCTACTTGTCTTTATCTGTGTTGCTATGGCAATTTTCAGTGCACTTTCACAGCTTCTTGAAAATGGGCTGGACTTGGGAACAAAGAATAAGGATTATGCCAGCATTCCTGCTGCTTGTTGGTGGGTGATCATCTCGATGACCACAGTTGGTTACGGTGACATGTGTCCCATCACTGTACCAGGAAGGATTCTTGGAGGAATTTGTGTGGTTAGTGGCATCGTTTTATTAGCCCTGCCGATCACTTTCATTTATCACAGCTTTGTGCAATGCTACCATGAGCTCAAGTTCCGATCTGCTAGGTACAGTAGAAGCCTCTCTGCTGAATTCCTAAATTGACCCAACTCGCATTCTGTTGTACTTATTTGCTAAGCTTTGTCTTAGAAGAGAATGGCGGAAGGTCCCTTCGTGTGTCCTCCTTGACTGGATGGTCCTGTGGAACAACACTCTCACCAGCCTGGAGAAAGCCCGTCACCATTCAGACGGGAAGGATGTCCATCTGCCTTGAGCACCTTGCAAGGAGAGGGAGTGATGTTTCAAATTTGAGAGAACAAAATTAACAAAAGAGGATTCAGAAGTCCTCAACCAGACCAGTTTGGTGTTCAGTTTGCCTTCCCACAAAAAAACAGAACAAAAAATGGGCTTAACACTGAGATCTGTCATTCCTGTAATTCTATCCTAAACCATTCCAAGCAACGTGTAGCAGAAGTTTTTCAAAGATTTCAATATCTAAATGCTTCACAGAGGCATTGATAGCTTCTTGCCTGAAGTATCTCCACTTTTAACTCAGATAAACAAATTATATTCTGAAGGAGAATCACTGCTACTTTTATGCTTTGCAACAAAGTAGAGCTGGTTCTGTGACTCAGGAAAGATGAAGAATATGGGTCTGTAGGACAAAAAACCTTTGAGGCCTGATTCTGATCTTTGAGGAAGCACACAAATCTTCTGTAAACCCAGTAAATTCAGTGGCATTTCTCTGAATTTGAGAGCTCACAAAGAAGTGCAGGAAGTGAACCTCCAAATGTTGTAAGGAAGGACTTCTGTAGGTCACAATTAATTTCTTCTCTAGAACCAAATTGTATGTAGGAGCAAGTATTGTACTTTATAAAGGTCAGCATAAGAAATCGGGGATTGATATATATATTTCCTGGTAGGTTAGTGGGGGAGCTCTCAATATTTTACATACATTCAGCTCAACTCCATCCACCTGAAGTTACAGCACAGATTTCCCCTCCCTGACCTCCTCTCTGCCCCACATATCTTAAACTTAGATACCATAGTGAGAGTTCTCTTAGGACAAATTTTAAGATTCCATCATTTGAAGTGGCCTGGAGCAAGCACTGGAAAACAAGAGTACCTGCTCCCTGTCAGATAAGACTCTTCATCATCTTAAATTCTGTAATCCTTACTGAAGGATCCACCTCAATGGAAGTCTTAAAAACAACTGTAAAAAGCCCAGAGCATACCAAAGAAAGTAAAATATAGAAGTGTGAGTTGCACTTGGCAAAATGGTGTATTCTCCAATGTTACTAGAAAACTAAAATGAATCAAGTTAGGTTCTGAAATATTGCTCACTACATTTCTTGTGTAGTACTGCTTAATAGCATTGTTCAGTATAATTCTGAAAGGCTGCTATGTAGAAATGTGCAGTTAGATACTAAAACACATTAAGGTACAGCTTTACAAATTTGGGCACCAATAAACATCAACAGGGAGCTTTCATGCTAACATGAAAGTTCAGAGTCATCAGCACAGCTGAAGTTTGTGTGCTTGCCTGAAAATACTGCATTTACTCTTACTGCGCTGTTGAGGCATCTTTCATATAATTAATTGTGAAAGGCTTTAGAAGTTAAATGAGTACCACCTAGAAACACATCTCTGGAATTGCTCACTCAAATAAACCTGCCACATTGATCAGTAACCAATACATTGAAGGTTCTACCCTGAGACCTGAAAGAATCATTATCATTTTAAGTGGTCTTCGTCTTAAGTAGTCTTAAAGAATCACATTGCAAACACAATTTTTCTGAAGACCTGGAAAGAATTTTAGTAGCCTTCCTACAGACAAGCTTGACATTCCCTTCAAGACTCCATTGTTAAGTACTGTTACAGCCATACCTCTGTTTCTTGCCACTGGTGTGTTCAGAAGGTTAGCTCTGTAGTTCCCTTCACTGCTATATTTATGCCTTTTCTATCAAAATCATGTTGCTCAGAAACCTGCTCCAGCATTCCACAGAGAGGTGAATATGAGATCAGCAAAAATTTCTTTCTTAGGTGAGATTCACAGCTGATGTTAGTTAGGCAAGTTGTGACTTCAGAGACACTTAAGATGTTTTACACCAGTGGAGATGCTGGCTCTGTATTCCTGCATGTGTACCTATATATATCCTGCATATATTATATATTATAGTCAGTTGAAATGTTTGGGGTTTTTTTTATTCCTCACAAAAAATTTCCTCCTTGACAAAATTAAAATTTCAGACTTTAGTCCAACCACAGATGTTGAAGAAAATGACATTTTCATCTTCTAATAAAAAGTTATTTTGACAGTATCAAAACCATTTCTAAAGAGAAAATTGCCATTTTTTTTCCTATTTTGCTCCTTTTTTTTTTTTTTTAGCTAAAATAGGTTAAAAATCCCACATAAGAACTTAGCCCTACAGATTTTCATGTGCTGTTTTTAATGCGTGGGAAAAATACTGTTTGTCATAAAACTCCTTAAAACTTACTTTGTCTTTTGTCCATGTATTGTATTCACCAAACCAATACTCTGAGATACAACCCTCCTCCACAAAACACCCAAGCCATCATCATGATGACAATAGCCTAAAATCCGTACAGAACATGAATATGAAGTATGTTGCAATCTTGATTTCAAGACAAAATAAAATGTGTTTCAGCACTACCTAGAAATCTAATCTTTAGATGCCTGTAGAAAGGAAAAATATAAATTAATGCACATAACAACTTGTGAATACCAGTTTGCACCATGAATCATTTTGCATAAGCAATTAAGGACAGGAAGTTTTCAACGATCCAGGCTATATATGGTATACAAACAAAATGTTTCATCCTTTATGAAGTGTTTTGCAGATGAAGAATCCTTTCCCAGTGTAAAAACATAAATCTAATGAAAATAACTGTGTAAAGGAGTAAGTCTGTGGAGATTATCTTAAGTCATACTATGTTTTTTTGAACAGTTTGTGTTCAATTTTTATATGGCACAATGTGAACAGAATGACCTAATGTATTTTTTAATTTGAGTTATAATAAAATATTTTCAAACTGCTGTATATAAACCCACTAAGGAGAGATCCTAGGGTGGGGGTTTTGTGGGTTTTTGTTTGTGTCTTTTGTTTGTTTGTTTGTGGGGGGTTTTGGGTTAGTTTTTTTCTTTCTCTTTTTATTGTTGTATGGTTATCAGTGTATATGTAGACTTTAGTTTCCTTACAAACCAAGCTGAAATAAAGTAATCTTCATGGTAGCCTTAAGCCAGAATTTTATAGGGTAAATAGGATGCCTGACTTCTAGCAATATATATCATCTTATTTTCAATGGACCAGTGGTTTTTTTTAGTTAAACCTTTCAAAATATGAATTATATGTGTAGTCAAAAATAAGCATATTTTTAAACAGTTGAAACTGTTTTATTAAAATTTTCAGGAGACCATGTTTTATGCAGACATGGTGTGCAGCACTCTATTTCAAAGTACAGCATTTCAAAGCCAAAAGCCAAGTGAAGACAAGCTGGCTCATCTCTAATCATTGCCAGTTTGAACCCTATACAATAAAAGACTTCATGGGCAGTTTCTCTTGGGAACATTCACATCTGGAACAAATTAGATGAAATACAAATAGAATAAAACTGGAGAAAAATGAAGACACCTTGTACAATTGTGAACCAGCACTTTGGTTCACCAAAAATGGAAACCGATGTCAATGAGTTTTGAACTGCCATTGTATGGTTTGCTGGCAGTAAAGGTTAATCATACATTATGTACTCAGTTCAAACCCTAGGACTGATTTATTGGGAACTATATATTGGCTGTAATCCTTCAAAGTACTGCATGTCACTTGAAAGTACTTGATTGGTAATGAAGTCACTGAAATGGAAAGCTCTCTAGGGTATTTTCCTTCTACAGTTCTACATGAAGCATCATCCCAAATATCACAGTGAATGGAAGATTATCCTTTCCCTTGATGTAAAGCTTGAAAACAATATTGTCTTGATGAGTACCCACCGAAAAAAAAAATTAGTTTGGTTGACTGATGATATTAAACAGTCTTATCAGCATAGGGATGAGCCATATAAAAATGTGATATTAATCCTTATTGTACACTGGCTTATACTGGTGTGCATAGCAGCAAGTTTGAGAGAGATTAAAATCCTGTTAATGCAAGATTCCTATCTTGATATCCATATATTTAAAAGAAAAGACACTGCTTTTTCATATCATGTATGCAATTCATGCCTGTAAAGGAACTGGTGTTTCTATTCCAAAGTAAAACTGAAGTCCTTGTGGGTTCAAAACACTTGTCTCTTCCCTTTTGGGTAACAACTACAAAAATCCTACCAGATCTCAATGCCTTCCAGGAAGTGGACATATGCACACACCAGCCAGCTAAATTCAGCAGCCAAACCCCACCAGTTTCCTGGGAACCAGCACAACGAACAAGGTCTGCTGTGCTCTGAATTTTATCTCACCTAAGAGGTTCAGGATCACTTGAAATTTTTAGAACTATTATTTCAGATGAGCTACTAAGGAGACACTTGCTGGAAAGTTAAATAAGCTATGCATAGCAAAGAAAGATGCTGCTTCATTAAAAAGTTTTCACTGATTTTAAAAAAGGAAACTGGCTCTCATTTTCTGTTATTTGTAAAAGCAAACATGCAGATCAGGATACGTGATGATAGTTAAACTTGCTACATAAAACAAACCCCTGTTTAAAATACAGAGACTTAGTGTGAAAAGTCTTCCAGCTTTGCTAGAGCTGTAACAGCTTCCAGTGACCAAAGAGCTGGCCCAGCCCACAAGGAGAAATAACAAAACACTGGTTTCATACTAAAAAAGTGCAACACAAATTAGGGAGTGTGTTTCAGATGACAGACAGGTTAAGCATCAACAAGCTGCACAATGAGCAACCAAGACAGACAATCTGTTTGACAACAAATGTTAAGAGCACAGAAGATGAAGATAAATCTTTGGTCAAATCAATAAAATTTGAATGTTTCCAACTACGCATTTGAGAGTCCTTTATTCTTTACAAATGCAAAGCTTTATAATTTCATAGATCCCTCATTTTATGTATTGTCTGGTTATCTGTAAAGAAAAATGTACTCTATAATTTGAAAAGGTAATAAATGTGGGGGGTTTTTTGTGAATACAGATTTAGATAGATAAAATAATGTAATAAAATTTGCTGGTCTTGTTGCTATATTTCATGGACTAGTGGTCAAAACACAAATGTTTATAAAATGTGTTCTTTTAAACAAGTGAATTCTATGGCTATTCATATTGGTACTGTACCTCTGCAAAAACTACTTGCTTTAACAATTTTTGGCTACTGAGAAGTCTGCCATTTAGAACCCAGGAGTTTTAATCAATATAAAATTTGAATATTTGATCCAGAAGTCTGAAGCAAAAATTATACATCCACAGGGTTATTCTTCAGCAAGATATGAAGATCTATCATAATTATGGGCTGTAGAACTGTCAAAACAAAATGAAAAGCAGCCATGTAACACATATATTATTCCTCAGGGATTATTTTTAAAAACAAATCTGGAAAAATTGATTGAATTTGGCTTCAGGTTCACTGAATTTTTTTATATTTAAAAAGACCCCAAAAATCAACATGGTATTAATTCTGGAATTTCAACACAACCAGAAATTTCAGCAGTGCAGTCCTTGCATTATTGTGAATGGATCTGAGACACTCTCTTGATGCTTTAAATGCAGCCATTTCAAAAGTACTTCCACAAAAAAGTACTTCACAACTAGTGTTCTTGTAAAAAGAAAAGGTTGAATATTTTAAGAGATCACTGCATTTCAAACTATTCTGGTATCAATCCTCTGCATTATTATGAGAATGAACAGACTTTTCATTTAGAAACCATGAGCATTTTTAGTTCTGTTATTTATTAGCTTTAAATGTTTTACATAAAATCAGTCAGTGAAGAAACAGAAGAAGCAAAGCAGATGTCCGCATAGTCATAGAAGTATGTTTTAGAAGTGTTTTTCCTAAAAGGACTTCTAAAATATTTGAAAGCAGAAGGTTTTTTTTAATGTTTAAACACAGTTACTGTTTTGCAGATATGCTCAGCACTTGCACCTTCCATCAATTTGAGATACAACTGTACATGCACAGAACCCCCCCAAATAAGATTGATTCTTTCTGCCTTGGGGAACATTATATACATTTGTTTGCCGTAAGACTTTTAAAAAGAAAACACTAAAAAAGATCGTTAAAATCTAGGAAATCTAGAACTGCGATATTGGAATTCTTTCCCATGCACTCCACTTCTGCTTTTATATTTTTTGCGCTGCTCCTTTACCAATATTGTAGTAACTAGGAGCCACAGAGAGGACCAGTTTTCTGTTGTACTAAGGACTCTACAGCTACAGATAAAAATTACAATGCTGTTCCCAAAACCCTTACAATTCAATACTGGAACACGATTCAAAGCAGGTAACAGTGCAGGCAAGAAAGACAGCATTTCTCGGTAGCACAAGTGTAGCTTATCTATTGAGCCTGATATACTGTTAAGTACTAAGTGTTGAAATACTTTTTTTTTTCTGCTCAATTTAGAGAGCCTCCCAGAGAATGCAGCACTTAGAAGGCAGTGTTTTCTACATTGCTAAAGGCCTTGTCAGCTGCACTGGCTGTGCCAAGACAGCACAGTGTCTTACCAGGATTTTTGTCATTGGGGTTTAATATTTGAACTTGATGACATTTGATGGGATGTTATGAATGTGTAAAATTGGGGCCATTTATTAGGATAGCATCTTGAATTCTTGATGCTATAAAAGGATGCTATTGTACACATGCCATTAAAGATTAAAAGAGAAAAACAATCCCAACAATGTAATCACTAAGTACAGTCATGCAGAGGCTTACTGAAAAGAAAGGCAGCACTAACAAAACTACTTAAATTAAAATAAATACAAATCTGGATTCCTGCCAGAGATTCTTGCTTATAGCTCTCAAACTTACATGGATTCCTTGAGTATCTCTGCCTTTGGGTGCAGTGCCTTTAAGCTCTACCTCTTTTGTTCTCTGATAGAAACTCAGCCTATAGGTCACAGCAGCCTTTTGTTCTCCATTGACTAAAGAGGCTTAAAAACCAGGTGCGTCTAAGAGGAAGAATCTTCTTCAAGGGAGCCAGGTAACCAGCAGTGAATGAAATTTAGCTAAGATGAATTTTGTTTTGTTTTAGAAAATCCATTTGTCATCTGGGTTATGGAAGACAAAGTCTTGAATGTAAATACCAAGTTGCCCTCAATACAAGACCAAGGACCATGAACTCATCTGCTCCCCTCTTTATAGCAGATTCCATCTTCAGCATCTCTGTGTTGTTTTCTTAGACCTTTCTCTTTCTGCTTTCACCTAATCCTCACTCAAGAAGCATTAAGGTTAAATATTAACATCCACAGACTGAGGCTGCTGTCACCTTTGCCTTCCCTTCATACAGACTGTCCCATTCACATTTGAAATGCAGTTCACATTAGACAGCTTAGAATAAATATCCATACATTTCTCTGTGTCAGTGTAGGATAAGAAGCTCTCTCCTCCTCCACAGTAAATGTCATATATAATGGGAAAAAACAGTCATGCAAAGCAAAGCTTTTACAAAGAATACAAAATAGTCTAAATCATCCTCATATCCATCCTTGGTCCAGGGTCTTATCCTGGTGCCACCAAAATCCCTTCTCAACTCTGCAGCAAAGACCACCTATCTGCCTTTGGCCACTTGATTCTGCCAACAGGGTGGACTTGAGAGCTGCATTACCAATGGGATGTTGCAGTTGCAGATTTGCACTGCTTTGCTTTTTTGACTGATTACTCTAAACTGCTGTTTCTACCAAGAAGCTGTATAACAAACTAGCCAGGCTTGGGCAGAACACTTTAAGTGGCTGATCCACTTCCATCAGCATGTAATAGAGTCATGCTCGAAGCAACTACCAGTCTTGGAAACTGTTAGGCTTTCACTGCTGTATTAAAGAAACCAGTTTAATATCTGTAAGGAGACTTAGTATATTTATGTTCCCTGTTTGGAGACTTAGCCCTATTTAGAATTCAGGATTGTCACGCGAACTACAGGAATATTATGGAGAGCAGGTGGAAGACTAATGAAGAAAGGAAATAAGACAGATGGATAGGGAGAGGCTGAAAATACTAAACCAAACAATGCAAAAGGCTCTGTGCAATGAAGTCCTTTCTAAGTGACTCACTTTCCATCCCATTTATTTCCCCTTTGGTTTTTACCCTTTTCCTAGCTGCCCCATTTTCTTTCTGCTGCTAGCCACGCCAGCAGGCTTCTGTGCTGGCACCAGGTATTACTAAAGCACAGTGCCAGCCCACGTGTCTGCTATCACATCCTGCCCCTTCTTTGCTCTCCTACCTTCATTTCTACAGGCACATGCTTATTTAAATCAAGCATCCTGTCCCTCAAGGACCTGTGCTAAAAAGCAGTTCCCCGGTCCACTCATGCATGGCAAGTGTAAACCAACTAATACCTGCCTACTTTGCTAAAAAGAAAACCTTTGATCTGTTTCTTTGGATTACACACTGTGACAACAACTTGTATCACCAACATTTATGATTTACTACTTCCCTCTAAATGTTTTCCGAATGTGTCTCCGTGCAGACGCAGTCTCTCAGATCAGTAGAATAAGAGAGACTCTGGCACTGTCTCGTGCCACTCAGCAGTTGCTTCCCTTTCTGTGGCGTGCTAATGACTACCAAAAAGCATAAGGCATCCACACTAGGGGTGGTCCCAGGGACTGAATTCTGCAGGCAACAATTCAAAATACACACAAAATTATACAGAGCATGTTGACTTAAAACCTCCCCAAAAGTCACATTCTTTCCTTTCAGAGATGACCACTGGAAACACCCATGAAAGTGTGCTATCTCAGCATGGAGAGTCCCTATCCTGTCTTTAATCATGAGAGCTGCTACCTTAAATACAACCTTTTGATGCTGACACAGACTGAAGCTGCAGCCAGCACCATGTCAGCTGACTCCTCATGCTCCAAGGCTGTCAGTAACATATGCAGCAAAGGCACCTGTGTTCAGCTCTGTAACTTGGGTTCCAAAGTGACATTGTTATTCATTTTCTCCTACTATTTTAAGGAAGAATATACTACAAACAATACTTACTATTTTGCTTTTCAAAAGGAGCATGAAACAAAAGCCCAGCTATAACAACATAAATATTCTGGGAGACTGGAGCAAGAAGATAAGCACTATAGTTTTCACTGCTCAAATGAGAGATACAGTTCTCCTGAATGAAAAGATATTCAGCTTGAATGTTACAGTTCAGAGGAAAAATTGGTCAAGTCCATTATAAAAACCTGCAGTTACTTACCAGTAGTCATCAATAATCCATAAACTCTCTACTAGGTCTTTTGTTTTCTCCTTATCTATGAGATGTGCAGATCATATTTTATGGTTCCTTTTTTTTTTAACCAGCTTTAAGAAAGTTTTTTAAACTTTAAGACTGCAGTCATCCAAAAAGGAACAAAAGAGAACACACATAGGTATTGTCCTAAAGTTCAAACTGGCTTATGTGTGAATCAATATCAGCTATTAGATTACACTGAAAGTATATGGGATCTTAAATAAAATGCTTTTAACAGCATTTGGAGACTGTTTCCCTTGTCTCTACCCATGAAACCTTCTTGTAAGGCAAGTATGTAATCTCATTACTTATCACAGAATCAAAGAATATGCTGAGTTGGAAGAGACCCACAAGGATCATAAAGTCCAGCTCTTAAGTGAACGGCCCACACAGGGATCAAACCCAAATCTTGGTTATTAGCACCATGCTCCAAACAGCTGAGCTCATCTCAGTTCATTTCTCCCTAAAGCCCTCCTAACACGGTTCTATTAATTCAATAACCTGTGAAAGCAAAGAAAGAACTTGTAGTAATTGAGTTCCTATTATGTTAGTGTAATCTCTGCATTACAAGGCAAGTGTTTAGTGAGTGCTAGGAAGATTGAGTTTGTAGGTTCAAATTATAATCATCTGACACCATCTCTTTGGTGGCAACTGGATCTAGGACAAGCAATTTAATGGAGTCAAAGTGGTGCCTCCAGCAATTCTGAGGATGCATAGATGCATTTCCCTTCTGCCTTTGAACAGTAAGCAACAAACACTGTAGCCTAAAGGAGATGGGGAATCCTTCAGGAAAGCATAATCACATCAGATCCACACTGCAAAATCTGCAAAAGAGAACTGTCAGAAGGGGAAACAATCAAGAGTATGTAAAGCAAAAAGCATGTAAAATCATGGTGCCAAATCTCTATTTCTACACCTCCTCACGACTCCTTTTCAGTTCCCTCGGGCTGTAGAATAGGATACAGCACTCTAAAAAGAACATGCTGCCCCACCAATGGTACTGCAAGCTCTGATATTCCCTGTGAAAACAGAACTCAGATTTTCCCATTTTAAAAGCCTAGGCTGCTACATATGGAGCCAAATGAAACTCTCCGTGAGCAATTGCCATCACAGAACCTACGCAAGACAAGGGAGCCAGATATGGTTCAGCAAAATTTACTGTGAAAAATCTTTAGGAGGGAGGATATTGTCAAAAGACACATTTCCAAGAAAATTTTTACTCAGATGTTGTGTGGTCAGCAAGTGCTTCCATCCACCTACAGAGACCTGCACTCACACAGGTCATGTCTTCCTTGGGAGGAAACTATAAATAGAGATGCAAAGTACGAAGAACCCCAATCTATCTATAGGCTCTGTAAGGCTGTCTATGTTCTGCCAAAGAAAAGTTCCTGCACAATGCAGAGGCAGATGTTGCCAGCAGCATTTACTTGGAGGGCTCCCTATTTCTGCAACTATCCAACCCTTTAATGTGTGCAAGGACTTGGCTCAGGGACAGTTCCTTTCAGCTTTCCCTGCTGTTACTCTACTCACTCCAGCACACTTCAGTCCTCTTCCCAGCAGAGCTGTTACTGAGCTTCCCTCTTCCCCTCACACGGGAGTTTACCAGTGTTCTCCCACGCTGTTACCTAAGCTTCTGAACTTCTTTCTCCCGTGCAGGGAAATGCTGTGATAAGGAGGTAGATAGTTCTTTCATCTGCTTGTACTCCCAGTTTTACCGTATCCCTATGCTCATGGCAGTAAGAAAGCACAGACAGGTATACAACAGCAGACAGAGTATTTAAAAAGGAAAACCCATCATTGATCATGTGGCAAGGCAAAGGGGAGACACATCAAAACACCTTCAAGGCTTCCTGAAACAGGCCTGAGTTACACTACCATCTGAAGAGACTAATCCATAAAAGTAACATGCTTAGAGAATGTCAGCAAGACTACAGGTTGCTGGGGGAAAGATAATTAGGAGACTGTCAGCTGAAAGACATCATAGGGTAGTGGTTCCTGCTGCTGGCAGAATACAATCCTCAAAAATAAATGTCTTCAAAACCATGCATTATTTTCAATGCAGGAGACACTGATCTCATGGCAGAAATCTATTTTTATGTTATGTCTGATGTGCTAAATGATTCATAAATAAAGAATATTTTCTATAAGAAAGATTTCTCAACTAACCAGACAACTGACACTGGTATTACTAAATTTATGTCTTTTTGTTTGTGAATTGTCAAATAGAAACCCCTTAGAACACAGCCTACTGACAAAAAATCTGAGCCAAGATGGGCCTTTTGCCTGAGCAGAGTGATAGCTCAGGCAGCTCTGAATGGCTTTATCCCACGGCAGTACTTGGAAGAAGAGCTTATAGGTAGTAGCTGTGAATGGGATTCTAGGCAGGTATTAGGATCTAGAAACTCCATCCTCACATCCCATCTTCCACAATTTACTAGGCTGTATTTACTATTGGAAACAGGGGACAGAAGAGGAGTGATGTGCAGAATGAAAGACAGGATGCTGAGAACCTGAGACCCACACCATCTGGAGCACATGGTGTTACTTAAGTGCATCTTACAGACAACCAGGAAGCCCGGCTTCATCCAAAATGATATCCCATTTGTGAGCTCCAAGCCTGCTAGGGATACAAACCAAAGCACAGGTATGACTTGGAGATTCACTCCAAAAGCATATTTCTGATTGAATCTTCTCTGCTGAATACGTCAGGAGAAAATGTCTCTCTTTGCTCCTTATATTTCAGTTTCTCCTCTCTAAAACGCTGGACAACTTTTGTTTTACGTTTGTAGATCCATAAAACTGCAGACATTTCAGCAGAGTTGCAGGTCCAGACTCTTTTTAGACTGTAACTTGCCTGAGTGGCCATGGAACACTGCAAGGTCCTGGTTTCCTATTCACNAAAGCACAGGTATGACTTGGAGATTCACTCCAAAAGCATATTTCTGATTGAATCTTCTCTGCTGAATACGTCAGGAGAAAATGTCTCTCTTTGCTCCTTATATTTCAGTTTCTCCTCTCTAAAACGCTGGACAACTTTTGTTTTACGTTTGTAGATCCATAAAACTGCAGACATTTCAGCAGAGTTGCAGGTCCAGACGGCCATGGAACACTGCAAGGCCCTGGTTTCCTATTCACTCATCTAGAGACTCAGTCAAAGGCTGTAAGGGTTTCCTTCCCATGGAAAACTGTGTCCAGGAGCAACCCTGGCTTTGGCTCTGCATCTTAGACACATCCTTAGCTAAAACACAACCAAAACATTTTACAAGACATATCTAGTGGTCTCGCAAAGATGCTTAGGTGTAAAGTACTGCTACTTGATGGCACCAGCTGGTGAATTAGTATGAAACAGTGATCCTCTGGTGGAAAAACTTCTGTTATTCTTGCTTCTTCCTGAACAGCATGAAGTCATTGCATTCTATCAAAGAGTATTGCCGCAGCACGGACTCAGAAATCACTTTGCCCTAGTTTGAGGGTGGAGCTCTAACAGTTTGTATCTTCAGAACATTCCAACACAGAAGTTTCCAACTTCTGACATTTATTACTTATGAAAATCGTTACTAAAACTCATCATGTGAAAGGCGACTTTCATCTACGCATGTTCCTTATATCCTGAGGTGTGACAGAGAAGTGGTAAAACGTACAAAATATTAATAAACTAACAAATTTTTAAACTCCAATTTCATAATTTTTGAGCACCTGGTGTTGGCAACCCTACATGTTCATTGACTAATTCCCTCTCTAAGGAACTGCTAGAGTAAATACAGAGCAGTGTCATTGTTGAAAAAGGGCAGATTAAGTCCAAATATAGCTGGTTCTGAAATACAACTGATAACAACTAAAATTAAGTATGACTGACAAGGAAGCACTGGGCCAAGAAAGCAAAAGACTCAGGTATTCAACTCAAGCTTCCTGGCATAAACTGTCCCGTGCAGCTGCAGTACAACTGTATTTTAGTTGTTAATACTGAGCAACACTGCATGGGATCTTTCTCCAGCCCATCACGACACCTTACTATTGATCTGTTTCAAATGACACATTTGTACAGAACATTTCCTCTAACACAATCACAAGGGAGGTTTCTGTTGGTTTGGTTTTTTTGTCTATAACATAATCTGGCCTTATTCAGGAAAGTTTGTTATAAAACTGTACTGAGGATGTGGTTGTCTCTGGACTCCAATCTGTGAATTTGCACATGAAAATGCTCACAAGAAGAAATTAAATACAAGGACAATGCATCTTCCTCCAATATCTATAACATATCTGAATAAAAGAAACTTTTTCTGTGGACTGTAGATGATTTGAGAGAGAAATGCTTACAGCCCAGGGAGGGAAAAGGAAGAGAGGAAAGAAGACTTTGGCAGCACTGTGAAAACAGAAAACCTCTAATTTACCTCTCAATGTCCAGAGATACCACCCATTTTATTTGGGAACCTATTTCACTACACATACATTGTTTAAAGGAAAAGTTCAGGAATAGGGTACTGTAATCATGATATTTCCCTACTGGTTATAAAAGGAGAAAATGTGTTGCAGCAGAAAGGACGCACACAGAAAGTTTGAACTCTGGTTATCCGTGTCAAAGTCAGCAGCAAGAGGCAAAATATCCAACTTTACAGTACAGCATTTCAAAACTGGGAAGTGTTATAAGCCATAGACAGAGGGCCTGGGGATTTTGAATTTACTTTCTCAAAAGTAGAATGAACAGGGCTTTTAGATAATTGTTATTTTACTGACAGCCAACATTGATGTCTCAATCAGATGAAAAAATTACCTTTGCTTGTGCAATCCTGAAAACCAAGGGGGAAAATAAAGCAATGACAACAAAGCTGAAAAGTACCGAAATCAATATTTACTGTTGTAGGTTCCTCCAATGCTTTTCACATCTAGAAACTTGAGGATAAAAGAACACTTCATGGCTCACCTGGAATAAAGCGTTGTTTCCACAATTTCCATTCTGCCTTTATTCAGGTAATACAGAACTGCAGGGAAACAGTCTATAAAAAACATAACCTACTGCCCCAGAAGTGTTATTCATTCTTCAGGCTTTACAATAATGACATCATAAAGTTTTCAATTCCTTCATTTACTATCTCAGGCAAGTTCTGCATGAGGACCTGAAAAGAATACTATACGTATAACAAGAGGCAGATACTCCCAGATAAGATTCAACACCTTAAAAAAGATTCCTGATCCCCATCATACAACAGTGAACACAATGTCCTCATTGCCAAAATTGCTAGTAAATAATAACCGCTATCAAGTATTTCACTAGAAGCCTTATCTCAAGACAAAGACGTGCCCAGGAAACAGAAGTCAAACACAGAATTATTTCTAAATTTATAGAGAAGATATAAATGCCTGCCTCCCTAATACCATCTCCTTCAAGAAAAAGGCAAGAATTCTGTCATGAGAAAGTTACACAGTAAAAACTTTAGTTGAATTTATATTAATATTTTAAGTCTATTACCATTTTAAAATAAAAACCCTATGATTTTTATTAATTTTCAGTATTGATAGAGCTATGAAAGAGAAATCTCTTAGTCATCAATAGAAGCCTATTTCCAACAGTTATCTCTGCTGTATGGAGTACATATGGGTGATAAAGCACCAATAAATTCAGGTACAGGTTTTAGAGGTAACTACCACATTAGTCTGTGTACAGATTTAATTTATTTCTTTCAGTTGATAAATCAAATGGAACAATATCAGCCTCTTGCATTAATAGAGTTTATCTTGGTGATCATCTCCTAGTTTGGGGGTTTGTAAATATTATGTATACACACACAGCACAAATATTAAGCAAATCCAACCTAGTACTCTTAAAAATGAGTACTGCATAAACAAAACATAAGTGCACATGGCAATTTTATATTCTAAATCCACCCACACAGTTGTTCTCAGCAATTCAAGAACAGAGTTGCATGGGCAGATTGACAGAATTTGAGTTACAGACATCTGTGCTGAAATAATGATCAGCATATGAAGGTTTTGTTCATTAAGCAACTGATTAAGGTCTTGGGTTTTTCTTTATTTTATCCTCAAAAAGAAAATAAATACAACAACCACAGCAACAACAACAAAAAAGCAGAATAAGATCAAGGTACTCTGCTTCCTTCATTCACTCCCAGAGACCTACTCATCTTAAAACATAATCTTAGTGCTATTCCAGGAACAAGCCATGATAAACAAACTTGCACTTACGAAAGCAGTGATCTTAAAAATTTGGAAAAAAGGGAATAAACTACAGGATCCTATCTTCCTTAGCTGCTGCCAATACCACACTGCTCCCTAACAGACCAGATGTCCAACTGCCAGTCCCCATTAATTGTTTGTCTCAGTGTCTAAAAGTGAGACCTCAGGTTAAAGTCCAAAGCAGGAAGTCTTTTCCTTCTGGGACATTTTGTTTATGTTAACTGTACGAAGTTTTATGGTCTTCAAAAAATGCCCAATCTTTCTTTGAGCCCTTCCAGGGTGAGTGGCCTCATTTTGCCCCAATAACTTCCTACCGCAGCAAGTTTTACAGTCTGATTATCCACTATGTCAGCAAGCCTGATAAGCAAAGCAGTCTTGGCAAAAGTCTAGAGACTAAAGCAAGTGATGAACCAAAAGTCTAAGACAAAACCAAGTTTTTTCCTTTAAAGGAAAGACTTTTTTTTTTTTTACATGGAATGTTCTCATGCTCCCATGGTACACAAACAACAGCAGAACCTCCATGTGTAACTGTAATTTTATTCATGTCATCCTCCCATGCATTTCTCTTGCAAGGTAAACAATTCCCCATCTTCAATTTTGTGAGCTAAAACAAGGCAGAGATCACACCTAGGTTTTGTTCCAACAGCTTGCAGCAGCAAAGTTTCACAGCTTACTTTTAAGCATCAAGACTTAAATTGATTAACTGAAAAAGAGGATAAATTTGTACGTTTTTCACAGCTTCCTTGGAGCTCCAGGGCACGAACCTTTTCTTTCTGTGGCTTTCAGTCAATATTGAACGACTCTTCAAGAACTGGATTCAAGAACAACAGTGAAGCAAGAACTAGTTATACAATGGTGCTATCTCAAGGCATGACCTGCCACAAACCCCATGCCCTTCTGGTACTGTAGCATGCATTCATACCGGAAAAAAAGGCAGAAGAGCAAAATACAACACAACTTTAGTGACTGAGCTTACCAGGCACACCTATTTCTTCTGGCAAATGCTGTAGTGCATTTGCAGACAAATATGCCCAGAATCATTATTAATATAGGCTAGATCCCATGGATTTCAAAATGTCAGGACTGTTACCACACAAAAGTATCCTTGATTCACATCATGCTACTCTAAAAGAATATGTGTACTACACCTTCAGGGTCTGCTCCATTACAGGCAGACTTGTAATCAAACCACTTTTAGTTTGTTTTTCTCAGGAATAAATAGAATCCTGATCAGCAAATTCTTTTCAACCATAAATTATGCAGAACATCTTCCAGTTTGTTAATACTGCCTAGTCTTGAAAAGCTACAGGGATTTCACAATTCTTCCTGTAACATTTACAAAATATTTCCATAAATTTCCTACTTACTGAGCAAATAACATATCCTCTCCAGTTATTGTTCTTAACACAGAGCCAGAACATCGGCTCAGCCTATCACGTATGAAGCACCCAGCTGATTCTCTCAATAGGAGAACAGCACAGACAGAGTTTGTGGGCTTGAAATTTCACCAAGAAGAAAACCTGCCTTCAGGGCAACAGGCACAGGTAAGAACTGGTGCAGCAAAGACCCAGGGTTCTGGTTTTTCAGGGCTCTCACAAGTAAATGGATATGCAGGGGTCCCAAGGGCCTCCCCTGTTACTGAACAGTGGCTGTCCTGTGTTGGATGTGTCTGTCCAAAAGGGGTGGATCCAAGACAACTCAAGGCTCCCTTTTGCCACTACCAAACTCAAATTCTAAAACCTAAGTAGAAGGCGTTACACGGGTGGGTAAAGAAATCATATCACACACATTTTATATGGGTATTTTACTTTCTAGAATATCTCCTATGAATAGATCTTCCCCCAGTTTATAAGCAAAGCAGATTTTAATAGTTTTCACTCAGTGCATGACCACAGATATTTTTATAGCAAACATATCTTCAAAACTGCATGTTTTGAAGACTCTCAATAGGCAATGATCTAACTGGTGGGGGTCACTAATGATTAAACATTACCAACGAATGATCCTTTCCAGCCAGGCCTCAGTGTGTTTAGTCTTAGCCAACTGACAGCACAAACTGCAGCCATGAATCCATGCTGTTAGACTTGCCACAGCAGGATGCTCTGGGTCACTAACAGCATTGCCAGCTGGCACCTGCCTGGGATCCAAGGCAGGCACAGAGTGATTGAGGAACACCACAGGCCCATGAGCTCTGTGCAGGGCAAGGCTGTACTCTGTCCTGTGGCAGCCGAGGGGCTGCTGACTTCTCAGCAACACTAAATTCACAAACAGAAGCAGCATTGTGTCACATCCCCCCGGTTTGTGGTGCTGACTTTGTTTGGCAAAAGCCCTATTTTATGCAATGAGTTAAACATGCCAGATGTTTTCAGAAGATGACAGGAGAGAAGGGAATCCCTTGATAAGAGACGTGTGAATCACTTGCTAGAGTGGAGACACAACAATTTAGTTCCAGAAAACAAAACCACTGCTGTATCTATTGCAAAATGTGAAATATGTAAAATTTTAAGAAAGGATGTTGTTTGATCTTTGTATGCATTCCAGTCTAATCAACAAGAAATGAGAGCTAATCTGTGAAACAGATAGCAGCAAACAAGCAAGCTCTAAGTGGTGTCCAAGGGTTGGAAAGACAAATTTCTTGTTGGCAGAATTGCCTTGTCAAACTTTGTGAAGGTTTAGGGCTTGACATGATTTGGTGCTCTCAGACCTAGTGGGAGGTTAACAAAGGTTTAGGATGTAGGAAGAAGGATGTACCAATGATAGTGGACACAAAGAATGCACAATTTACAGGCCACAGGGACACCTGATGAAACTCCCAAGATAAGGAAAACCACTTGGCAACGATGCTGAATCAGCTCCGATTGGGTAAAAGGTAATCCTGGGAGAGGGAGATGGCGACCACTGACTCAGACCACCAACTCAAGAAAGCCACAGACCCAAGAGAAGAGAAAGACTGAGCACGTGTATGTGAAATTAGTATGGGAAACAAGAAAATCATTGACAAATAGAAGATAGAATACTAATTAATAGGAGAACTACATAACTTCCAGCCAATTAACATAAATGCCTTTGTTGCTAAAATACACACAAAGTAAAAAGTTTTGGTAGTTGGTATCCTTGATTTATGGAACACCACTGAGGACCCAGGCTTGTGCAACTCTGAAATTAATATTCAATTTCTGTCTCCTGTGTGGTTGTATGAGCAACAGCGTGACCAGCAGGACCAAGGAAGCGATTCTTCCCCTGTACTCAGCACTGGTGAGGCCACGAATCGAGCCCTGCGTCCCAGTCTGGGCCCCTCAATTCAGGAAGGACATGGAGGTGCTGGAGTGCGTCCAGAGAAGGGCAATAGAGCCGGGGAAGGGTCTGAAGCCCTATGAGAGCAGCTGCGGGAGCTGGGGGTGCTTAGGGAAGAAANAGCCGCCCCTGCACCCGGTGTGGGCGGGGCCTCGCCTCCCGCCTGCGCTGATTGGCTGGCACCAACCACGCCCCCTCCGCTCCTCCCGCTGCTGCCCGGTGTCCCGCCCCCACCGTCCCTCCCGCTGCCGCTCCGCCGCTTAGGGGGCTAACAATTTTTGCCTGACTGAAAATTGCCACCGACCGCACTTTTTTCGGAGCCGTAGGCGTGCCTGGAAGAGGCGCGCTCGTACTGCTTTGGCACAGGCTACTGTATTTTTTCGGACTGGTTTTTTTTTTTCAGTCTCAATCTTTCCGCGGCTTCCCACGCAGGCGGCCGTTGCAGGCGGCTGCGAGTTGGTGGGGCCCTTGAACGTTACGGCGTCGCAAAAAAGCCGGCTGGGGGCGGGGCGGGTCCTTTCGGCCGAGGCGTCGCAGCCGGTGCCCGCCCCGGCCCACCATGTACTACAAGTTCAGCGGCTTCGCGCAGCGCCTCGTTGGGGCCACGGCGGCCGCCGCCTACACCCCACAGGTAACACCCCACATCCGGGCAGGGGCTGCGGCGCCGCGGGCCATTGTTGAGTAGGGAGGGATCGGCCGCCCCCACGGGCACCGAACGTATCCGGCCCCTCGCGTGACCTTGGGCGAGACGGGACTCCGCGCTCAGCCCTGCAGCCTTTGAGTCAGCTGTGGGATGGACTGGGGGTTATAACAAGAAACTAACGCGCTTTCATCCTAGAGGACGGCCCCAGAGTTGAGCAGTGCCTGGCGGGGTTTTTAAATCACCGAATCACAGGATCAGTTAGGTGGGAAAAGCCCTCCGAGATCNGACAATCTCCTAAACGGAGGCTGTAGCCAGGTGGGGGTCGGTCTCTCCTCCCAGAGAGCCAGCAGCAGGATGAGAGGAAATGACCTCAAGCTGCGCCTGGGGAGGTTTATGTTGGAATTTCTTCACAGAGCGAGCGATTGGGCATTGCGATGTGCTGCCCGGGGAGGCGGTGGAGCCACCGTCCCTGCAGGTGTTTAACGAAAGCCCGGACGTGGCACTCGGTGCCCTGGTCTAGTTCACGGTGGTGATCGCTCATAGGTTGGACGCGATGCTCTCGGAGGCCTTTTCCAGCCTAGGTGACGCTGTGACTAGCGGCTTGTTGCGCAGCGCGTCACGAACCCGACTTTGCGGACTGCGCCCCCGTTCAAG